>JACSYO010000878.1:1275000-1394848 GCA_016806645.1 Ophiodon elongatus | reverse complement strand
CCTGTGCTTGTCCGAATGCCTGTGCCATGGGAGATCTGGGTGTAGGCACCATCTTCCTCATCATCCTCTCCCTCAGTGCTGCTGCATACTTCATCCTTGGTAACGCTTTGTGTTATATTCAATTTAGATACAGCCAATAATGTAAAGTGTAAGAGTGAAGGATGTATTCCATCTCATGCTTTCTATTAACTTTACATATCATATCATCATCGTATTAAATATGATAGATTGTTTTTTTTACTTCCTAAAAATGTGTAAAATTGTTCAAATGATCTCCATCTGCAACATTGAAATGCAGCTACACATGAATGCATCAGTGTTAGTAATCCAGTACTTTGTGATCATGATATAATACTAGCATAATACGTACCATTAATTTGAATACTTTGCGTACATTTAGCTGATAATAACTCAGTGAGTGCAGGACTTGACTTGTACTGGAGTATTTTCTAAAGGTGGTATTGGCTACTTTTTCTCTTTACCACAGTGTTGCACATTCTTACACCCCTTTAAGTTCAGCAGATATGATCTCACTTCACTTTGATGGCTCTGCCACAAACCAACACCGTCAAAACACGGCACACAGAAAACAGTTCAGTGGTGGAAAAACATCTTACGTCCTCATTTTGCTGGATTCATGCTAATGGGGGTTTTGGCCAAACTAGCACGTATCTATGTTGTCCAAAAAGTTTGATTCACTTTGTTAAAATAATGAAACACTCTTTCATTTCTATATATATTATTATTATTATTGTTTTGAGTTAATTTAGACGTAGAAAATCGAGCTCATATTCTTATTTATTAGAATTTCATCATTTTTATTTAGTATCTTATAACTTTGACTTAGTTTAAGTATAGTATCTTAGAATATTTTACTATATTGAATTACTATAACTTTCATACAGAATATTGTGTATATATATATATATATATATATATATATATATATATATATATATATATATATATATATATATATATATATATATACATATATATACATATATATATATATATTTATATATTTTAACACACACACACAGTGTCAGTCAGTTTCTCTTTGTGTGTGACCGACAGGCTCCTGTGCTCTGAGGCCTTTCCGGAGCAGCAGTGGAGTCCAGATCTCTCCAGAGCACAGTGTGTGGTGTATGATCTGCTCCCTCTGTACTGAGAGCAGGCCAGCAAGACGACACTATACAGACCTGACACACTGAACGATGAGCAGCGGAGCACTGCAAGATGTCTCAACGTGTCCCGTGGGTTGACCTGGAGGTGATCCGTCCCATGGAGGGCCAAGAGTCAGCTTGGTTTTATTTTACATTTTACTGGAAGCGACAGGCTTGTAAATGTTTACACAGCATTTTATGGACTTGATCAGTAAATGATAAATGTCTTTTGGTTTGGTTATTTTGCATAGAATCACTTTTGTGACAGTATCTGTTACATTTAAAAAAAAAAAATGAAGCTATTTGTTAGACATTGTGTGAAAAAGGGCCTTTGAATCATTTGAAATGTGAAAATCCCACAAAGTGATCCTTTGATTAGATTTATTTTGCTTTCTACGACTTCTTTGATCAACTACTGATAATCAAATCATTGGTTTGTTTTCCAGCCATTGTTTCACTGTAACACAAAGACATATAACATTTTTCTTTGCCTTGTTTGGTTAAAAAAACACTAAAAGACTGACACTATTTAGTTGTATTTGATTCCACGCAAATGTCTTAAAAAGTGACAAATGTCAAAGTTACAAAAAATGTGTGCACAGAAGCAAACAAATCCGACATCTTAATGCAAAGTTGCTGGTGAAGCATATTAATCATGGTAAATTTTTTCTCAGTATGACTTCTGTGAGTATTAAAAACAGCAGCACACAGAAGAAGTCAAGGCCATATAAGCACATAAACCATATAATCTGACAAACAGAGGCTTTACATTTAGGTTGCTGTAGTCACTATGATCATCACTATTGAAATGTACACATTGTAACAGGCTCCTTAAGCCCAAATGTAATGCAGTATTTTCTTTTTGGTAGCTCTCCTGTGTGGCCCCATCTTGTCTCTGCAGATGGCTTCCTTGTGAGTTTTATTTAGAAACAAACACACCTGCTCCGCCAACATTCATTTTTGTTGTAGCATCAGTTCTTCACAGACATCGTATTACTACTTTGCTTTTTAAAGTGACCCAGCAACACACATTCTTATTTCCCTGTAGTTTTTATTTTGAGCCGACTCTCCAGCATGTCATTATGGGGCCCGAGTGTGTGGGGCCTCCATCCATCCAGCTGCAGACCTTATCAGCAGAGGCTCTTTTCTGTCCTGCCCACATGGAGGTTCTTTCTGTTGCCTGCTGCGAGCGCTGCTGTCCTCTATACTTCACATCGTGTGGTGCCATCGGATGGGGTGCTGCTTGGTGCCGGGTCCCGCTTTAGGTTGGTCCTGACTGGTGTGTGAAGCATTGGGAGACACCAGAGACTTTGCATTGTTTGGTTTGACCTCAGATTCCTGAGCACTAGTCTCCTCTGCTGAAGTCCTGCAAAGAGCAAAGCCACATATCCAGTAATGTAGTAATCAGGTCCTGATCCACTAGACTGAGATCTTTCTCCCAGCTTCCAGCCCGGAAGACCGGAAACAAGAGGACTTCCCAAAGTGTTGCACTGTTCCTTTAATGTTAGGTATGCACTTATATAAAGTCTCATAGTATGATTACCTTGTTCTAAATTACCGTGGTATACATTTGATAATGAATGGAAATTGTTGAACAATATTAAAACATATTTAATGACCCACGCATTTTTAACAGATTTTACATGTCCCATTGCTTCATCCAGCTTCCACCAGAACACTCACCCCATGCAGCGGTCTCCAGGTGTGTGACATCGGAGGGCCTGACTCTTTAGTTATTGCAGTGATGGTAATGGCAACTGAAACTATATGACAACAATTAAACAAGACCCCAGTTGCCTTTAAACCATACGGTGTATTATAGAAGTTTACATTACAGATCATAAAGTGCTCATCAAACCTGGCCAAACTTTCCACTAGTACACAAGTTTTCCCATGACCTTTGAAAATCACTGAGCACATTCATGAGGCCTTTTGATTTACATGACTTTCACACATGAAAATATTTTAAATCATGTTTTTTACATTACATTACATTTTATTTAGCAGACGCTTTTATCCAAAGTGACTTACAATAAGTGATTCAATCATGAGAGTTCAAACCAGAACAACAAGAATTAAGAAAGTACAATTCCTCAAGAAAGCCAAACTACCAAGTGTATCAGTAAGAGACATTTAAGTGCTACTAAAGTACTACGATATACATTTTTTTTATTTCAGGTATAGTCGGAAGAGAGGTTTTAAATCATGTTTTTTCGAAATGGACTGGAGGAGCCAGGGATCAAACCGCCAATCTTCCGATTAGAAGACGACCCGCTCTATCTCCGAGCCACCCCAGTTTATTTTTCCTCTAAAAGACTTGGATTTGTAATGTTTTGTAGCAGCATACTGAAATGAAAACAACCCGTCACTTCAGAATAGTGGCGATGCAGCAGTCTCTGAAAAGTCATGAGGGGAAGCGAGTTTATGTTTTCATTACTTTCATTTACTAGTTGGTTAAAATGATTCTATTAATGTACACATTTAGATAACATATTGACCACAGTTCATCAAATATTACACCACACACCAAGTTTGTAACTTGTTTCTAACCGGGCAACCGGGGCAGACACTGGGGCCATATTCATTTCAGTGGCCTTTATAATACAATGTGGTTACGATTTCAAATGGCTCGTATAAAATAAATAAAATACTTTTTTTGGACAATGTTAAATTTATTATTATAATATGTAAATATAATAATATTAAATTATGCTAGCGTTTGATGTTTAGTGTTTTCCTCCTTTTAGACTAGTTAACTAGTCTAAGTTTAAACGCTTTAAACCATTTTCACGTTAATTGGTCGTGAGGAACATCCCTGACCGATAGTCCTCTGTGGGTTCGTCACTACGAGGAGACCTTTCACATTACAGGCACTCTTTTGATCCAGTTTAAAAATATCGATTAGTGCAGCTTTAACAAAGTGTTAAACTGCTTTAGGTTTTTTGGGCTGACCCTCCTTCATGACGTCCGTGTGTCTTTATCCATGTAGTCGCCGTGGTCAGGCTTTTACATGCACTCAGTTGTTCTAATTGCTTGGGAAAATATTTTTGGTCTCCCCACCCTCCAACTGACATCACTTCTGAGACCTGTTTGGAGCTCGGTTCCAGATTGTGGAAAGGAGGGTGAAAACCAGATGTGACGTGGAAGATATTACCAGAGGAACGGTTTGTAAAATGATACAGATGGCTGCTCTGACTCGCCGCGGCCTCCACGCCCCAAACACCACCCCTGTGAACCCATACCTCACGAGACTCATCTCCACTGTCGGCTTCCTGCTCCTCATCATCACAGAGGGATGAAGGCAGATACAGATGGAGTTGTGAGACCTTTGCGTCTCCGGGACGTCCGTGATGAGCCTGCCTCTTCTTGTCGCAGGGGGCTGTTGGAGTTCCTGGGAGGAGAACGTGTTTCAAAGAGTCGGTCCCGGTCAGAGATGCAGCTTTGTATTCAGTCACATTCATGCTGCAGATGTCAGCGATCCAAACACCAGATCTGGGACTGGGTGATGGATCGAGCATAACTACATCTGAACAACTGTGTCTGCTTATCACTAGAGGATATCCAAAGGGCAATTACCCAAACTGCAGCAAAAACAGACACTGCCCTCAATACAAATAATACAGCGCGAATGAAAAACAGAGCAACTTTCATGTCAATTGGCAATGGATTGGATTATTTGTTGGAGTCACTAGAAATAAGCACAGCTGCTCCTGCCCAAAGCCAGAAGAAGTCTGGATATAATTATGGAGTTTTACAGTCAGATGGAAGCTGTTGTGTTCATGTGTATGTGTATGTGTGTGTGTGTGTGTGTGTGTGTGTGTGTGTGTGTGTGTGTGTGTGTGTGTGTGTGTGTGTGTGTGTGTGTGTGTGTGTGTGTGTGTGTGTGTGTGTGTGTGTGTGTGTGTGTGTGCTGATCAAAAAGGTCTTTCAAGTGAATAGCAGTGTGAGTAAACAGCAGCTTTAATCCCAATTAGGAAAGCAAGAGTCCAAGACTGGGTCGGGACCCACAGGCGAGTCGCTAGAAATTTTATTAGGGGGACTGAATAAATATGCCAAATTTCTTCCATTGTTTTTTCTTTTACATTTATATCTGCAGTACACCTTTGAGCCATGAGGCAGCCTGAATGTACATATTGTTCTGATTATTGTAGTCTACTTTGAAATTGAATCTAATATATGAGAGGAAATGAAAAGAATCAGAGTCTGTTAACTGTGCCTTAATGTATTTATATGGTCTCATTTAAGTATTTAACATATGTATATGTTTTAATAACACATTTTGATATATATATATTTATATATATATACATATACATATATATATATATATATATATATATATATATATTTATAATCTGTGTAGTGAAACTGATTCTTCAGTTAGCAGAGAGGATACATGGGTATGAATATATTAAGATATGTGATCTCTTCACCTGCTGTTTCACTGACTGGATCTCTGTTATGGCCCACAGCAGGAGCTCCACCTTCTGGAGTCGTTTCAGGTCTGCTCCCAGTACTGGACCTGGATGCTGGTTTTCCTCTGCTCTCCAGCCTTCCCTTGAGACTGGTTAGCAGAGTCAGACTCCCATCTCCCCCCTCTCCGCTCTGTGGTGTCACCCTATTTGTCACCCTCCCACTGCAGGGCCTCTGCTGGAGGGGACAGCAGAGCCCCTGCACTGTGTCAGGAATAATAATCAGACCATTACAGTTTATCATACTGATCATTTTGTTTATACTAACTTATATTTACATGTAGTCACCTTGCAGGCCCAGGAGCTCAGAGCCTGTGGAGGACAGCCCTGCGTCTCCATAGGGCTGTGGTCTCGGTGGAAGCCCCGTGCACACTGTGCTCTGAGGCACGTTCCTCCTCTGCTGGCTGTGCACAGACATGCTTTCAGCTGCACTCGGCCCGATGCTTCTTCCTGTCATTCATCACACATTCAACATGCTTTACTGCAAAGGCACATGGTGAACAGTCAGTGTTCAAGTAATCAAACTCTGTGACTCACAACACATTAAATTATGTTTGTTTGTTTGAATTGTGAGTATGAATTTCAAAGGTACAGATGAGGACTTTATGTAATTGGGTGTTCCCAGCACTTTTGGAATATGGGATGAATGTATTACTTAAAGAAAAAGTCTTCAAAGTATCTGTACAGAATCTGCATTGAATTTACTGTAATGGAGCTGAAACATTCCTACATTTTTTTGGCTTTGTTGTTTGAATCCACTAAGTGAAACCAGGATTTACATTGGATTCAATATGTTCAAGTAATGTGTCAACCACATGGTCTGGTCAAAGTCTTTCTTAGGCCGCATGCAGGAAGCTCTTGCTAAATCTGTGGAACTTTTATGGGTGACAAAGGATAAAAGGAAAAAACAACTTAGTGTCTTGGGAAGGTGTCGCTGTTCCATGAGCCTCCAGAACTAGTAACTTTGGACGGGATGCGTTTGTGTCCAAACCACAGAGGCGTCCTGTGAGGAGCAGCAGGCAGCCACGGCAGTGGTTTGGTGTGAGGAGACACGGAGAGGCGACTGTTTGTTCTGAAGCGTAGAAGCTGCAGCAGCATCAGTTCTATCAGAACTGGAGAGGACTTCTTCATTGAAAGAAGAGCAAAGAACGACACTGAAGGCCTTTCTCCATGAAAATTATGTTTTTGCTGACTGGCTTCGGTAAGAGTTTGATTGACAGATGGTTCATCCAATCAGCAAGTATTTCCTGAGATAAGAATAACTTATTTCTTGGTATTATGACGTATTGCTGCAGCACTAAGGCGGTTTCTCGGATGCTTCTGTGTAGCAAACCTTCGTCATGGTACCCAATCAGTGCTGGCTGTCATGAAGTCTCCAAGTCTCTGTAACTCTACTGGAGGGATGAACATTCTTCCAAAAGATATTTTCTAATTTGATGTTTTAATGATGGTGATGGTGGAAATAACTGTCTGAAATAGCTCATAAGTGTTTAGTTGGGTTGTTTGGGATGGGTAGCTGTGAATGCCTCAGAATATGTTTTACATTATTTCCATTCTCACAAACTAGGTGTTGATAATTAGCATTGCAGATCATGTTTTCTCTTTTTTTCACCAATAATTTCAAATTTCTTGGTTGACACATTGTTGCAAGTCATTCCCCATCTCTCTTCTATCATAATCTATAAGACACACAAATGCTCCAAAAATAGACAAATTTCAACATAGTCTTTGTAGTTTTTTTTTATTGAATGATAAACAAAAATCTAGTGCTTTTGTTTAATATTTTACAGTAAAATTAAACTGGTTGTATTTTTACACTCTCGCACAATTCAGTGTCGGCATATCTATTTCTATGCAACTGGCAATCAAGTCAGTTTTACCGTTGGAATTTTTAACAGGTGCATAAATTGACTGGACGAACAGAGTGTCCATAGCAACGGTGTGTAAATCATAGAAGTGGTCTGCTATACAGAAGAACAGACCATGGAATCAGAACTGAGTGTAATAGTGTAATGTTGACATTGTTTCTGTTAGCATGCTGACAGATAAAGGTCTGGAAGAAGGTGCACTGATTGCTGACAACGCTGGACAATAATCTCTGCTTTTACAGCTGGTTGTCAAGTACTGAATACAGTTATTTATTTATTTATTATTTATTTATCTTGGTTTTGTATACATTCAACCCTAAAAACAAAGCACCTTTTTGAGCGGATGTTTTCCTGCCCAGCAGCAGACACTGTCACCAACTCCCTTCAAATATCTTGTCAAATTCAAACAATGTGGCTGAAGGCCACTGACCTCCTCCCAACACCGTCAGCATAGTGTCGGTCTGACTGACTGTCTGATAACTCTGCCTTACGTTTAAGAGGATATGGCAGATGTTTCCGAGGACAATACTTCACAACTGCTCACGCAGCTAGCCCATTTAATGGCCTGACACATTTTAAAGAAAAGCAGAAGGCACCCACCTCTGGAACTGATTCAACCGTTTAGTTTCAGTGACTTGGACGAGCAGGGTTATCAACAGCATTTAAACAGAAAGCATGTGCGTGTTTGGACTAGGGTTGCAGTTCATTATACTGTCTTTCAGCAACTGTCCCACAGTGATACCAGCTCTGTGACTGCTCTTACCTGCTCTCATTCAGACGTTCAAGTCTTTCAGTAAGGCTCCCTGAGGAATCATACATGCAGATCTTGAATGAAATCCCATTTTGTAATGTTCCTCTGAATATGGATCCACACCCAACTGCGGATTTTACCAGCAGGGCTGTTTCTGTAGATCCACTCAGCTGTTGCTAAGGGACTGTGAGCTCACTCTTTGAGTTTGTTTGTGGTTGGTAGGGGTACTGGGCTGGGGTGGGGGGTTTGGAGGGTGGGGGGGTGGGGGTGTCATAGTTTTCTACTGTCATAGTTACCAGCCTGGGTTGTGTGACACAATGGCATTATGGTTGATATTTTAACAAGGCTTTTAGGGATTGTAACCCCCTCCCTGTTTACTGTGTTGAAGAGCCACAGTACCAGCTCCACAGTACAAAAACAGCTAATCGAGTTGGTCAGTGTGCGTTCCCATCCAGCAAGAGTGGTTTATGTGACCTCTGGTGTGGATCCTCCCTTTCCTTGGGTCATTTGGTGGGAACAGTGCTGTTGGAACGCGGCAGCAGCAAATAAACACATTGAATGCCGGTCAGTCCTCTGCCAAGAGAGCTGTGGTACAGGTTAAGAGTGGGAATGGAATCCAAACCAACTGCAGTAAACTACCCTCAAATGCAAGGCCTTGTGGGTAATTTGGAGATGGACGCAGTAACTCAAACAAGCAAGGCATTGCAAAATGATGTCTGTCTTCATGTGTTCATATCTGACACAAACACCAAGGAAGAAGAGTTATTACAGGGGAATATCAAATCAAATCTCTGCAGGTTACAGAAACTTGTTTTAGTTTTGAGTTTCTATCAAGCCAAATCCAAATATGCAACAAAGATGACCTTTACTTAATTTAAACATCTGTGCAGCAGAGACCAATATATCCTGACTTCTATTCCCTAGTGTGGGTGAAGCTACAAGTACTGGATCCCACAGTTCCCATTATGTAATTCCATAACATCTCCTAATAAGACCGTTCATTTCGCTCCAAACTTTTTCAAACTTTCTTTTCAAAATGGGTAGCTGTGTCGCTTTATAAAGGTGACTTTATAATTGTATAATTTACGAGTTATAGTTTCATAATATCTTCAGGCACTTTTATTATTGTTATGAGGCATCACAAATATGATCATACTATTATATTTTGCAAGAGAAGAGATAAGGTATAGATGAATCCAGCGACCACTTTGTGTGTTCTGCTGTCTAGTGGCACAGCCATTACTGCAGTGGCAAGTCGTGTTAGCAGACACTTTGTCCTTATTCTGTTTGTGATGACCTACCACATAATGTTTATGGCCATTAGGCTACCCTAGCTAGTGCAACTCATTTTATATATCACAATAACACCACAGATGTATTTCATTCTGTGGGACCACCACAGACAATGGCTTTAGCCCACTAACCTTAGCTACGTTAGCTAAGCAGTGATGGCCGACATTACTTGTTTCACCATTCTAAACTAACGTTAGGCTGCTAAAACCTGCTCAGGTACTTCCCAAACTCCTAGACATTGTTGTCAAAAGTAATGTTATGTAGAAAGTAAAAGATTACTTATATTCAAAAAGTGTAACACTGTATGTAAAGCTTTTATTTATAATACAGTAGCTGTTGTAGTTTTATACATTGTCAGTGTGGGCGACTGCCAGGATTAAAGGTTGTAACAATTGTCTATTTAAGGCAAGCGGAAATTCACCTTTGATCTCATTTTCCTTTTGTTTAACATATAATAACATATAAAAGTCAAAATATTCATATGTAAATTTGTTGATTTTTTTATTTTGAAAAAGAAATAAATCATGATATAGGGATTTAAGGCCTAAAATTATTAAATATTTTTTTATTTAAATTCCCCTCACCTCATGTATCTCACAGAAAGCCCAGTGGTAACTACAGTGTACGATATTTGATCATTTTATTATTACTTTTAACGGTAGTATGTATTCATTCCAGACATTCATTAATATCTGCCGTGATGTCTTTTGTCTGTAACATAACTTAGTTTTAAAATGATCTCTTTTAAAGTAAATATCTGGAACTTATTATTATCTCCAAGAGTCATGCGATTGCTTGCGTGTGTTGTGAGTGTTCACCTCTGTGTCTGTCCACAGTATATCTCTCATTCTGCTGCAGCAAACTGCATAATATTTTGGGTGCTCAGTTATGGGTGTATGCTCAAGGAGCTCTCATGTTTGCTGTGACTCACTTTCTCAAACCATGTTTTATTGCCTGTTTTATACTGCCACTGACTGCCTTTTGACTCCTCACGCACTGGCCCTCCGCCGGAAGGGGCCGCTAGTAATAACACTGTGAGTGCATCACCCAGGAAACAGTTTGCTCACTTACATTTTTTTGGGATAGTGTGTTTGGCTAGCAGCTTATAGAACTACCAGCACTCTGCTGAGTGCATTGGCACCACTCAGCCGCTGCTATGCGGGCAGACGGCTTGGTGAGTCTAATTTAGTTTTTTTCAAAATTGTATGAAGTGTATTATACAATGTCTTAAAGCCGATTGCCTGTATTCGTCACTGCGTGTTTTTGACTTTGAATGAGGTGTGTTTTATGACTCCTTACTGCCTGTGCAGTGGACACTTAGTTTTAATTAAAAAAATAAATAATTCAAGTACAGAATGACTCATTCTATCTGAATGTCTGATTACTTACAGTATTAAGTCCCTGAAAACCAAATATCCAGTGGACTGCCAGCCTTCACACTGGATTCAGCTTTTGTAAGAAGGTGTGTGAAGCCTCCGCAAAGCCTCTACAGGGAGTGTAGTTTGTATACCAAAGATCCATGTGCGCGCTATTGTACTGTGGACATTAACAAGAGGCTGCCTCATGAATCCAGGCTGTTAGCCCTGGGTTACAATTCAAAAGGTGAGCGCCTACAATAAATGGTCATGCGTGAGGAGTCATAACATTTCTCACTGGATTTGGGGCTCCTCTGTGAAGCTTTTATCACCACGTCATCCTGATTTAACTTAAAAGGAGGACAGGTGCAGAAGGAATTCATACAGTCTGCACTGCGTCTGTCTTCGCTTTCACCTTCACTTGGGACTGAATCCAGCAGAGGAGGGTTTGTTGCATTCAGGGGCTGTCTTTTTTCTTTTCCACACCATTTTCATCAGCAGCATTGCTTTTTGATGGTATTCAGGTGGAATCTGATGCAGAACACAGAAGCTGAGTTGATAGAACAGCCACCGTCATACATGAGCTGGGTTTATTTTTGGACATCTCTTATTCCAGGGACATATGAATGAGCAGGAGTCCATCAAGTTAGGCTCTCATGCGTCTACTGTGGTTGCTGCATTCTATTATTCCATTTTCACTTTATTTTTATTGCCCCACTAGCTTAGTGTGATCATGTCCGTCATCAAACACAAGCAACATATCTCAACAACTCAAAGTCCCCAGGGGATGAATCTTAATATTTTTGGTGACAACTATCCCAAGTTCCACGTTTCTACTTGTACATGAGAAATATAATGATCAGATAGCCACGACATGTATCTGTTTGGCAACACCTGGAAGCTGCTTGACATCCTCGTGGATCCATATCATTCATATATTATTGTTTGCAATCTATCTATAATTTTGTAGTACTGATTGTCTATTGAATAGCCTACTGAATATAAAATTCAGCTTATGAACTTACACTTATATTTTATTGAAAATGTATTAAATAAATATTTTTAAAGGATTTTTGAGTTGATGCTAATTTTGAATATATATATTTTTAAATCTTCACGTACCCCCGCCATTTTACAGCATAGAAGAACACCGTGACCCGCGAAATTAGTTTTCTAATCAAACATGGCAAAACGTAAGTACGACAATGTTCCTCGATTTGGGTCGCGGCTTGTCATTAAGGGGTGATGGTGGGTCCCACAGCCAGACCAGTTGAGAACCACTGGTTTATACTATCATTATGTTATATTGGTTATTCTGTACACACAAACAACTATTGCCTGTCTGTTAGTCCTGGACAAGAGATCCTTCCTCTGCTGCTCTTGCTAAGGTTTCTTCAATTTCTTCCTGTTAAAGCTTTTTTTTTTTTTTGGGGGGGTGAAGGGGGGTCCTTATCTAAATTGAGGGTCTAATGAGAGAGGGTGTCATATGCAGTACTGATTGTAAAGCCATTCATCCATTTGTCTCCTATTATCAGGGGCCGGGTTGCAGAGACACGGACATGATATGGAATCGTGATTATGCAACGTTTGGATCTTTTATACGCCGTGCAGGTTTCTCCTTGTTCCTCAAAGTTCTCTATTTTATGTTGGATGTGCACGGACAGGCGAAAACCTGCGGAACCCCCATGGGGAGATCATATTAGTCCCATATTAGCTTCTCTACGTGTATTCCTTATAGACCTCAGTAATGACTTCATGAACTTCTTCAATGATAAGATTCTAACTATTAGAGACAAGATTAATAATCTCCTGCCCTCAACCAGTACCGATCTATCTTCAAATAGAGTAATCTTAGAAACAGCCATAAACCCTGATATATATTTAGATGGCTTTTCTCCCATCGACCTTGACCAATTGTCTTCAACAATTTCTACTTCTAAACTTTCTAGATATCTCTTAGACCCCATCACTATTAGGCTGCTTAAAGAAGCTTTACCTTTGATTCTTTACTAATAGGCCATGCACCACAGTCCTTCAAAGTCTTACCTTTAGTTAATACCTCTACCAGATATTATCAATCTGTCTTTACTAATAGACCATGTATCAAAGTCCTTCAAAGTATTACCTTTAGTTAGTACCTCTCTACTAGATATTATCAATCTGTCTTTACTAACAGGCCATGTACCACAGTCCTTCAAAGTATTCCCTTTAATTAGTACCTCTACTAGATATTATTAATCTGTCTTTATTAACAGGCCATGTACCACAGTCCTTCATAGTATTACCTTTAGTTAATCTGTCTTTATTAACAGGCCATGTACCACAGTCTTTTAAAGTAGCTGTGATCAAGCCTCTTCTCAAGAAGCCCACTCTTGATCCAGAGGTGTTGGCTAACTATAGACCGATCTCTAAACTTCCCTTCCTCTCTAAGATCCTTGAGAAAGTAGTCACAAATTAGTTATGTGACTTTCTACATAACAATAGTTTATTTGAGGATTTTCAGTCAGGATTTAGAAAACTCCACAGCACAGAGACAGCACTGGTGGAAATTACTAATGACCTTCTATTGCATCAGTTAAAGGACTTGTCTCTGTTCTTGTCTTGTTAGACCTGAGTGCTGATAAAGGACTTGTCTCTGTTCTTGTCTTGTTAGACCTTAGTGCTGAGTTCGACACCATTGACCATCACATCCTATTACAGAGATTAGAACATTTGATTGAGTTTAAAGGAAAACACTCCATAAACTTTCATTGTTATGCAGATGATACTCAATTATATCTATCGATAAAGCCAGACAAAACCAACCAGCTTATTAAACTTCAAGCATGTCTTAAAGACATAAAAACATGGATGACCTGCAACTTCCTGATGTTAAACTCAGACAAAACTGAAGTTATTCTCGTGGAAATCAATTATCTAATGATATAGTTTCTCTTGATGACATTGCCCTGGCATCCAGCACCACCGTAAAGAATCTCTGAGTTATCTTTGATCAGGACTTGTCCTTTAACTCCCATGTAAAACAAATCTCAAGGACGCCTTTTTTCACCTACGTAATATTTCAATAATCAGGCACATCCTGTCTCAAAGCGATGCAGAAAAAAATTTGGTCACGCTTTTGTTACTTCTAGACTAGACTACTGCAATTCCTTATTACCAGGGGGCTCTAATAAGTCTGTTAAATCTCTCCAGTTGATACAGAATCCTGCAGCTCGTGTACTAACAAAAACTAAGAAAAGAGATCATATTACTCCTGTATTAGCTTCTCTGCACTGGCTCTCTGTAAAATCCAGAATCAAATTCAAATAGCTCCTCCTTACCTACAAAGCCTTAATAGGTGAGGCACCGTCATATCTTAAGGAGCTTATAGTACCATATTACCCCACTAGAGAGCTCATAGTACCATATTACCCCATTAGAGAGCTTATAGTCCCATATTACCCAACTAGAGAGCTCATAGTACCATGTTACCCCATTAGAGAGCTTATAGTCCCATATTACCCAACTAGAGAGCTCATAGTACCATATTACCCCACCAGAGAGTTTATAGTACCATATTACTCCACTAGAGAGCTCATAGAGAGCTCATAGTACCATATTACCCCGCTAGAGAGCTCATAGTACCATATTACCCCACTAGAGAGCTGCGCTCACTGACTGCAGGGCTACTTGTGGTTCCCAGAGTCTTAAAAAGTAGGATGGGAGCCAGAGCCTTCAGTTATCAAGCTCCTCTTCTGTGGAACCAGCTTCCACTTTCAGTCTGGGGGTCAGACACAGTCACCACATTTAAGAGTAGACTTAAGACTTCCCTCTTTGATAGCGCTTATAGTTAGGGCTGGTTCAGGTTTATAGTTAGGGCTGGCTCAGGTTTATAGTTAGGGCTGGTTCAGGTTTATATTTTTGGTAGTTGTAACTTTTTCATTATGCCTACTACTCTCATTATATGAATAACTTCTGTCATATGCATTGAATGTGTTATAGCTCTATTATGTTGTTCATTCTGCACACATGGCATCTATTGTACTTCTGTCCATCCTGATAGAGGATCCTCTTCTGTTGCCCTCCTGAAGGTTTCTTCCCTTTTTCTCCCTTTAAAGGTTTTTTGGGGGAGTTTTTCCTGTTCTGGTGTGAGGTCTCGGGACAGAGGATGTCATATGTGTACAGATTTTAAAGCTTCAGCAGAGCTTGAAGCTACTCGCAGAAACAATTGAAAGTCTGGGTAAACTGTATTTTCTGTGATCAAATTTCCACACTGTGTTAGGGCAAGGAAATATCTCTTGAAAAATGATAACCTTAACCCCATTATAAGTGGCACGGGCTTACTGAAATCTATATGTATGTCACACATTTGTAGTCTATCAACCAACTGACTATTCCCACGCAGTCTTCCTTATCATGTCCCTTTATCTGGCTGAGCTGGAATCAGCGCTTCTCAATAACAGCCTGGGTAACCTCTGCCTTGTTCCCTGTCACGGCTAATAATCAATTGGAGCACATCAGCTTTGCCCAATATGAGGTCACTGTCTGACAAATCTTTTATATCCAATGATCCTGTTATGTCTTGCAATATTGATTTTTTTTCTACTAACAGAATCTTGGCTGTCTGATGGCGACAACTTCCCCCACCAAGCTACACGTTTCTAAATGAAGCCAGAAATAACAGGCACTACATAAGAATATCTCTAAGAGTTTTAGATCTGATCTTGGTTTATTCTCATCTTTTGAAAATTTGCCTTTTGCTTAGAAAGGATAAGCAAAAATGTCTTTGTATTTTAGTATATAGGCCTTCTAGGTATCATTATTTTCAAAGAAAACTGTTCGGAATATATATATATCATCCCACCCTTTCAAACTCTCCCTGACCTTTGCTCTAATATACACGCAACACCCTGCTTGTATTTAAGTCACTTTCAACCATCGAACTAATGTCATTACTAAATTAAATCCTCCTCCTGTGCACTAGACATTCTTCCAACTCCCTTCTTTATAGAAGTATTTCACTCAATCTCCCTATTTGTCCAAGCCATTATCAATCCCTCACTTGTATCTGGTCAAGTCCCTGATCCTTTTAGACCCTCTACGGTTCTACCTCTTCTCAAAAAGCCATCTCTTGATTCATCTGTTTTTAATAACTTTTGCTCAATATCTTAATTTCCTTCCGGAGAAGTTCTTAGGAAAAAGTGGTTGCTGGGCAGCTAGGTAATCATATGAATGATGATAAGTTCCAGTCAGGTTGCAGGGCGAGTCACAGCACTGAGACAACACTTCTTAGAGTTCTTAATATACTTTTAGCAGCAGCTGACAGTGCCCAAACTTCAGTGCCCATATCAGTTACAGTTTTATTCCTATCTTTCTCGTAGGAAATTATGTGGGACTATTGGTGACTTTTACACACACACACACACACACACACACACACACACACACACACACACACACATGCAAGTCATGTAAATGACATCTCTTGCTGAGGCTACTTGTGTGTTTCGTACCAGGATGTACTTACATGAACAACAGGTCTTGTTCGTTCTTTTGCTTCCCTGCTGATTAAAAGAGTCGCTGGATAACGTTACATTTGTGTGTGTGTATAGCTAGTTCCCTAGCTAGCTTGCAAGGCAAGGTGGTGACGTGCATTGTGCATATGTGTAATTCATGGTAAAATTTGAGGAAAAAAGGGATTCAAAAAAACATTTCTCTCTCGCCGTTGACTACCTTACATATTTGTTCCCAAATATTTGTGTGGGACAGCGGAAGGGACGTGACTTAGCCTCTCTATGTCGTGAGGTTCACACATGATAAGCAGCTTGGGTCTGGGAGTTGTCTGTGTTTTTGTCTTAGAACTTTAATCCTTTCACAGTGTGTTTTCAGTCCGTGAAAGTTCATTGTCACATTTTGGCAGCCCTAATAATGTATCGTTCAGCGTTTGGTTGTACTTAGCTCCACCCCCTCGTGTCACTTCTGGTTGTAAAATAACAAGATGGTGACAGCCAAAAGTCAAGAGGCTTGAAAACCGTAGTCTACAAAACTTACGGTGATAACATACGTAAAACAGAATATGTTTTTTATACTACACTCAGGTTTCCCTTACTGCACTTAGATATTTAAAGTAGTTGAATTGACTTAAGTTCTATATTTTGCAACTTTATACCCGACATGTCAGAAAAAGTACTGTGCTCTTTACTCCACTACATTAATTTGATAGACATAGTTACTAGTTACTTTGTGGATGGAGTTTTTACATATACAAGACATGATCAACAATTTGATGCATTTTCTATCCTATTTAGGGCTGCAGGGTGCTGGAGCTGATCCCAGCTGACATTGGGACTGCCCTGGATCTGGGTTTGAACTCCGGTTGCTCTAGCTATGAAGTGACAGTGCTAGCCACTACACCACCGTGCAGCCCACTTAAAGGTATGTCAATGCATAATTTTTTCAATGATCAGTATGGTGGTTTGTCTCTCCACTTGAATCTTATTTTGCTTAAAATAGAGGGCATGCATCGTTGGAACTGACTCAATAAGGATGTTTGTGTTTAGCACATTAGAAAATCAGGCTCATCTACAAGAGTTTAATAGAAAGCATGTGTGTGTGTTTTCCACAGTCCTTTGGGGACAATGTTTCACATGACCTTTCACCACTGCTGCCACAAGCTCTCTGTAGGGTTTTTTACCTGCTATTAGTTCTGACAGTTGGATGTTGAGCAGCTCCAGCAGAGCAACAGCTGAGATAAATACTCTGAGTAAGACAGCTCAATAACAGTTATTGAGGGATGCGATGAC
Organism: Ophiodon elongatus; assembly: GCA_016806645.1. Taxonomy (NCBI): domain Eukaryota; kingdom Metazoa; phylum Chordata; class Actinopteri; order Perciformes; family Hexagrammidae; genus Ophiodon; species Ophiodon elongatus. Next base: position 1,377,161 of record JACSYO010000878.1, on the reverse strand, counting down.
ATCACAAACTGGTTTTCAGACCATCAATCTTCTGCTTTTTTCTGTAGCCCAGTTTGATCTACTACTCTAAGAGGAAACTTAAATTATCCCTGTGGGAAAATTGGGTTGCTGCAGTAATAAACTGTATCAACAAACAGTTCCCCGCCCCCCCATTCCTTTCTCCCTTCCTCTCTCACCCCTCCCCTGTAACTCACTCAATTCCCCACATCCACACTTCTTTTTATTCAATTATTAAATGTCCTCATCTGAAACCATCATCACTCATTTGCTTTATCGACATCTTCACCTTAAAAGTTTGTAGTTCAATTTTGCTTTCAATAATTCAATTAGCAATATACTTATACCTACTCCCTCAAATTATTCAGATAGTCATTGGCACATCTTGTAAAAAAACAAATATGTTTATTAATTAAAAACGAATCTTGAGATAAAATGTATCGATATAATTGGAGACGTCTGCGTTTTGAGGCTAAATTGAGAATGACAATTTGAGTCCTTCCTTGTTTGAGATGGCTGACTTCCTGCTAACTAAATGGCACAAAAAGAGTTTACTGGTACAGCTTTGACCCTTCTTGACTATTATTTGGCCTATTATTCATATTAATGTTTCATTATACAAAGAGTTATGTTTAATGATGAGTGTTTGTGCTGCTCAGGAACATTTATTCATAGTTTACACCTTGTTCTTAAAGTTAGGGTTGGTAATATTAAGAAACCAGCAAGAGTACGATTGCAAAAAATTATCAACCCGAAAAAACTGTTGCTGTCTCTTTTCTAATGATAGTAGCCAGCAGCACTAGCTCCAAAAGTTTGCCAAATTTAGCAAGAAAGTCACCAAGTTGGCAACACTGACAGCCCTTCAAGCCCTGGCTGTGACAAATGGGGCGGGGTCAGATATGGGCAGGGTTGGGCATCCAATGGATTTGCATATCTTAATGAGACGAACAGAAACAACTGCTGGACGACTGCAAGAAGTACAAATACAAATCTGTACTAATGGAAACGCTGATGTAATATTTAAAACAACTTTCCACTAATTAGCCACGGTGGGAGATAGACATAGCTCGATGTTACACACAGAGCTACATCACTTTTCGGATGTGAGCACCAGCGGACACGGTCAATGCTCTTATCTTCGACTCAGGAACAAAAAAGGAGAGATTCACTGTTGTCTAGTGATGGGAAAGGCCTGTGTTTCTCCCACAAAGTTGACTACAATACCAAGGCTTGAATTAACCGCAGCAGTGGTTTCAGTCACCATCAGTAATATGCTCAGAGAGGAGCTTGGTTATGCAGATGGAAAGGAGTACTTCTGGACAGACTCAAAAGTAGTCTTAGGCTACATAAATAATGATGCAAAGCGCTTTCACACTTTTGTTGCCAACCGGGTCCAGAAGATCCGCCATAACACAAGCCCCCAGCAATGGTTTCACGTCCCCACGAATGAGAATCCAGCAGATGGCGCATCCAGGGGAAAACTTTAAATGAGCTGCTTACACCCCATATTCCTCTGGGAAAATGAAATACCTACACCTAAGGATGTAGTTCTGGATTTACCCATAGGAAATCCCGAAGTCAAAAAGGCACAGACCCTGCAAACAAAGACCACCGAATCAATGAGTCTTGCCGACCACTTGTCCAAGTTCTCATCATGGTCCCAAGCCACTAGGGCTGTGGCTCGCCTTATGCGACGAACCAAGAAAATCAAGTCATGCGCACCTTCCACAGTGAGTGCTTTGTGCCTTTGTACACAGCTCTTAAGTTGGTTTTGGAATTTATCAATACATTTAAAGTCACCAGTCAAGTGCAGGACCATCTTTCAGAGGGATATGCTATATATATACTGCTCATATAATGAAGATATAAAGTAGATATAAAGATATAAAAGCACATCCGCCACCCACCCCAAGGAATTATTTTACTTAGAGAACTCAAATGGACACTCCACCTCTACGGGTCCCTTTGGGATACAATATGTAAGCATGTCTTACTTTTTGAATAAATGAGCACAGTATTTTCCACACATAAACTTTACTTACTTACTTTGATAAAAAATGCTAAAATGGGTCGCCTAATATACTTAAATGGCATTTATATACCTAGGTAGCCCGGCCAAGTATATTTGGTGAGACATTTTAGTATTATATCTGAGTACTATGTCTGAGTCAACTAAGTCATCCACAATCAATAGTGGACTAGCGACATAATTGATGGAGAGATGGCGCAGCCTCACTGCCTAGTTGTCCTGGGTTGCACATGACAGAAGTTTGCTTTCTACCAGCACGGCGGGACTACGGTGGCGTGCACTCTGCTCACACCTTATTGTACGAACAGGCTTCTAGTGACACATTCCGCACACCCAAGGTTCATTCTCATCCTGCAGTGATTATTGAAAATAAATATTGTTTTTTACTGCTATTCCTCCTTCCTTCAGAAATGTAATTTTCTATGACCTACTGAGAACGGTCTCTTGAGAGACCTCCAGCCGGGGTCTGTGAGCTAGCTTTCCCTGGCTGGCATACTGGGTAGGCACACCCAGCAAGTCAACCGTCCCTCTGGACCCTCCATTCTAGCTTCAACCCACAGCTTTTGGGTGCATTACCGCCACGCACTAATCTGGAGAGTGAAAGGGAAAGGCAAACCAATCAGGTTAGCATCTTCTTCTGTGTTCTGCTGTGAAGACGCTGTCTTCAGGATCTGGCCAAAGCCACTTCCCCAGAGTCAGAGCATTTGATAGCTGGTGAGGTAAGCATTGCTTATGGAATTATTTTTTTGTCAGTGTGCATCACATGACCAGCATTAAAACTGTGGTCACTATGTGAAAATGACCTCACAGCAGAGTTGTAGAGGAGATACATTCTAATGTAAAATGTATTAGATGAATGTGATGCAATTTCTGTCTTTGGCTGAATAATTAGTCTAGACTTGTGTTCTGAACTGTCATACAAGTTAATATACTGTATACTTAAAGGTATAATGAGTAGTCACGTTGTTAACACAGCATTCACAATGTGCCCCTCCTCGCCGTCTCACATGACGCTCTAAAGCACAAATGAACACATCCATACGTCCTCACAAACCTGAGGGAAGATGCCGGATTTTTAATGAATGCAACCCAATGCACACTTCATCCTGCTGTGGCCTGTCTGCTCTCTCTGTGCCTGTATGTGTCAGGCCTGTGAGATCCGCAAGCCTTGGTATGCAGAGGTGCGTGACAAAGTGGCGTTGTTTGACACCCTGCTTATTGGCTGGGGGTTACATCCCCACGTGGGCGCCAAATGCTCTTGAAAAGATAAAATACAGGGCAGGGATACACACTCAGATAAAGTAAAGAACATGTCTCGGTATAGACAAAATGTTGCTCCTGGTACCACATGCTCTCTAATGTCCTAAACAGCAATGTCAAATGGAAACACCCTGACTCTTATTTTTGTGAAAAATTTGTGGCTCAGAGGTAAAGTCCAATTGGAAGATTGGTGGTTCAATCCCTGGCTCCTCCAGTCCATATCTAAGTCACCTTGAGCAAGACACCTCACCCAAATTGCTCCCTGATGGGCAGGTGGCACCTTACATGGGAGCCCTGACGTCTGGGTATGAATGTTAGTGTAAAGTGCTTAGAGTCGTCGGAAGACTGGAAAGGTGCAATTCATATACAAGTCCATTTACCATTTTTGAGACAAAAGTAAAAATCTCTTTCCTCTGTCAACAATAAGAACTCAGGAATAAAAGGAAGTCAAAATCTGCTTACACTGTGACTTTATAATACACATCCACCCACTGTCAAACTGATAGAAGCTGCTTCTTAGCTCATATTGTAAAGTTTAAAACATGCTATGCTTTTTTGTTGTCACTTTGCATGTAAATACAAATGAACAAATAGAATTCACAGGTTTAATAATGTCTGTGGCCAAAAATTAGGGCCAATCCTTATATGTGGACAGTCAGAGGGCATCAGTGGAAGACCATGAATGTTGCCTCCATCTTTACTCATAGACTTTGGAAATGTCTCCAAAGTGTTCCAACTGAAACAAAGATGCTTGGCAACAAGCTTTCCCCACAACAGCAGATCCATGATGCAACACATCTCCATGTCAGCTGCAATGCTGGAGACACTTCCAGTGAAGCAACTTTGACCTGTTTCTTAACTGTTTTGATGTTGATTCTATTGAATGCAGCAGTAGTGTGTGCAAAACAGGTCTGTTTTGCACACACTACTGCTGCATTCTGTACACCATTGATCCAGTGGAAACTGGAATCCTCACTTATCTCATTTTTGACACAGGTCCTATTGACCAATTTCTCTCCAACGTCCGCTCTTCCTCCGGGGTCCCCTCTGTGAAAAGAGAGTGAATGTGGAAATGTTTCACCACACTGCTGCCCTTGTCTAAAGGATCTTCATACTATGACCCTCTCAACATAAGTTGGGGGGTTTCCTGGTATGATATCATCAGGCTTTTTTCTCAGACTCAGCATATTGGGAGTGTTGTTCTCCGTGGGTTGGGGGGTAATGAAGCTTCACTAGGTTAATTCTCCCACCCATTCCTCTTGGACCTGGACAAAGCTGATGAGGTGTTTCCTTACATATCTTGAGAGCTTGTATGACTTCAGTTGGGAGAAACGTTGTCATTGTTACACCCTGTCTGCTGCGGGTTTGGGGTAATTAAGCAGCAGCATGAGAGAGTGTTTAAACATGGTGCAACCTGGAAGCAGCACCGGACACATGGAAGACCCATGATCTGCTGTAGGCATGGCCGACTCCACTTTGGGCCAAGCATTGTAATGAAAAAATTGAGCAGCATTATTTTGTAAGTGTTATACAGGTCATAATACAAGGAACTTTCATTTTGTGTTCATTTGTGGCGGTGGATAAAAGTTGTACTGTTTCTGAGCACCAGCCTCTTTTCACTGCAGCAGGGTCTGACTATGCACAGTAATGGTTCAGGTTCTCCCATGTCTCCCTTTCCTCCAGCGGGCACAGCATTACGGCCTGGACCTCCAGCAGCGTGGTGTCGGTTTCCTGGCCTTAACCTCCCGCCGGAGCTCCTACTGCAGGTCGAAGGCGGTAGCGAAGCTGGATCTGGGTCTACCCGAGGCGTCTGGTCGCCTGAGACCCTGTTGGAGTCTGAGCTGAGGGAGTTTCTGGTGAACCTGCAACATTTTGTCTGATTTTGCGTGGAATCCAACCCAGTGGCACCGACGACAAGCATTGAAGGAGAAATGTGGTCATTTCCAGGTTCATACTTGTGTTGTGGCTGGATTTCTTCCGTTTATTGCGTATTCTGCTCGATGATGGCTAACTTCCTTAAAACCTAATTCTGTATAAACTTCACAACTATTTCCTATCTGACTGCTAGTGAGGCGCCACAGGAACTCACGTAATTGACCACCCACAGAATACCAGAGATTGGATCAAAGTTCAATTCACGTAGATTTATTTGCAATGCACAGATTACAAATAACTCGAGTTGTTGTCCGGAAATACAACCCACGAACATTCAGATTGACATAGTTTTTATAATGACACATTCTGATTCAGGTTCAGCCCCCGGTCCCACTCCTTAACCCCGCCCCCTGTGGCCATTTTGACCTCGTATCAGGTGACCTAATGTCTCACGCACGCCATTGTACCCAGTTGACGCCATCTCAATACCGAAACTGATTATTTCACTGTCTGCTTCATGTTTATTTTCTCGTGCCATAATATTCCCCTGCTACTAGTCATAATATCTAGTCCTTCCCTAGCCCTTTGGGTCTGAATCGCTTAAACACCGGCTGGGGGCCAAGGCGCCATCTCTACCGGCCCACGCTAGAATGTGCAAGGCCAACGTGACTTTATCTACTGCTGAGCCTTGTATCAGAGAGCCGTTTGCATGCTTCTCTTACCCGCAGTTTCCTGTGTCTCAACTGTGCCCTCCCCTACTATGCTTATCTCCTCAGACTAATTAAACACTGTTCTCTATGTGGGTCGCTTACAGATCTGGTTCATGTATGTAACTTATAATACTATGTCAGTGATTATCAGATACATAAAACTATGAATATTGTGCTCTTAATAAACCTAATATATGTGTTAATGCGGCTTCATAGTTATCCTAAGCGTGAGACATTTATTAAGCATAAACATAAAATATTTTCCTTCAACACTTGTGTTTTGGGTTTCCACGAGAACACGTTTACATGCTTTAATGCTCAGTGGGCTGATTATAGCTGTATTCACCTTCTGTCTGAAACGCTCTGTTTTAGCACGTTTCAACAAAATTGCGTTGCTACAGCATACAGTACTAAGACCTGCTTTATAATAAAAAAGACATGAAAATCTCACTTTTTACAACATGGGACAGTTTGGAATAACTGTACAGAAATATCTTCTCACTAATGGTCCTGTTTACTTATGTAAGTCATATAGAGGTGTCAGTATTGAATTTGAGACTGTTTATAACCAGTAAAAAAAGTTCCTCACTGTAACTTGTACAATATACAATACATTATTATTAAGGTCATTATTGCCAGATTATATACAGCTAATTACATTTAGTAATATTACTCCTCAACTCTTCTCATCACACAATGTGTATGGCGTTTAATAAGATGCATGTGTCATGAACCTGACGCAAGAAACGTTTATTGAGCATACCAAATCCTCTAGTTAGACTTCAACTAAGTTTGGTTTCAGAATCAGTGTCTTACATGAACGGGACTGTGTGTTTTGGCTCTGTTCCTTGGCTGGAGAGCTCTAAGCACTTGGGAGGAGGCCTGTTGATAGAAGTTGTGGGAATCTGAGATTGTTCCGGCCTCTTGGTGTTACCTGCACACACTGAGGACAGATTGAAGTTTTTATCAGTGGAGAAAGAGATTTCTCCTGGGAGGAGCACAAAAGGTATGTCCACACATTCTTAGTGAACAGTGTGTGTGTTATTATAAACCCTGATGTGCTCTGATCCCAGATGAATTTCACATAAAAACCGTGTTTCCATGTCATGCTTTTCAAAGAGGAAGCAACACTTTTGCAAATGATGCGCTAGCTCTGAGAAAATCTTTTGCATAGTGCAGTCTTATGTTTCAAATCATATTCCTCAGTCTTAATTCATTTTTATTGTGAAGCCAGTTCTACTGAGAGAGCAGGGGTCCTGATTTCTGACAATGAGCCAAGTGAGAGTTAGGGATGGCCACAACAGAGGAATGTGTGTTTGTGGCTGAACTCCAAACTCAAGAATCTGTAAAGATTTGACCCAAGAGCATCAATGTAGAGAGGATGGCCTGTGGCTCCTCCCCTGTTAACAAAGGAAAGACAGTTAACTGTTATAATGTTGCATAAAATCCCAGCTATCATACATAAATATTTCCCTTCATTATTAATTAGTATGATGTTTACTTTCAGAAAATTTGGTAGAATTTTTTTCAAACCATAAAGTTTTTATGCTTGGTTATTTGCTTAACCCCGTTTTACGCTGCTGGTATTGCAGGTAATAGAACAGTGATTAGAAAACTGATTAATCTTTTGGTCTTCATCACAGATAATATTCAATTAATAAAATTTGCTTTGATTTGTCCAAAAAAAAAGATCCTTCATGGGACAGTGTCAGACCTAAATGTAGTTCTTTAGTATAGCATTTAAAACTGCAGCATCACGTTTAAAGTGTAAGAGCTTTAGAATATGCAGCTGTCACATTAGAAATAAACAGTTGGCAATGAGAATGCATTGAGTGGTAAAATAACAATATGAACAAAAATAATTTGGGGCGATTGTGGCTCAGTGGTAGAGCAGGGTTGCCCTTCAATCAGAGGATCAGCAGTTTGATCCCCTGCTCTGTTAGTCCTTAGGCAAGACACTTAACCCCAAATATCTCCGTAGCTGTGTCTACGGTGTGTGAATGTTGTATGAATGTTAGTTAGTCCTGATGGGCAGGTAACACCTTACATGGTAGCTCCTCCCATCAGTGTATGAATGTTAGTTAGTCCTGATGGGCAGGTAACACCTTACATGGTAGCTCCTCCCATCAGTGTATGAATGTTAGTTAGTCCTGATGGGCAGGTAACACCTTACATGGTAGCTCCTCCCATCAGTGTATGAATGTTAGTTAGTCCTGATGGGCAGGTAACACCTTACATGGTAGCTCCTCCCATCAGTGTATGAATGTTAGTTAGTCCTGATGGGCAGGTAACACCTTACATGGTAGCTCCTTATGCCTTAATTGTAACAAAGATGTTTTCATTGGTGGAAGTCTGTCCACTTTTATGGGAATATATATGTATATATATATATATATATATATTTATATATATATATATATATATATATATATATATAATTACCATCGTGGTTCCCGTTGTCTCTGATTGCGCCTTTAGTTTTTTTCGAGGAAGCTAAGGAAAAGAAGGCCTGGCTCTGTAGTACATCCCTCTTCTTCTGTATTTATACTTGAGACAATACAGGCCAATATACCACCCTAGAAGGGGGCAACAACTTCACAGAAGCTACTGGAAATAGTTGCATGTGGTGTCATGTAAGCCAGTGGCTGACACAGCTGCCCCAACCAGTTAAACATGAAAGGACTGGTTATAAAATTCAATGATATGTGAATGAATTAGGTGTCACATGACCTTTTCACACTCACAAGTAACACAAGTTTAGTTGCTTATAGTGTATGTGGTAAGTCACCTGATCAAAAGACTTGGGGTAGTGTTGGAGTGAGTTGAGGGCATTTCCAGTACATTTCAGTCTCATTACCAATCCAGTCTGAAGTTCTCTGTTAAGGTCGGTTAAGGTTAGGCATCGACCTTGAGTCGTTAGGGTCAGGATAGCATATTGGTCAGGGCATAGGACATGAACAAATCAGGTTACCAGTATGTTAGGATGACCACGGAGCGGCTTGATTACGGAAGCAGGACGCTTGACACAGAGGTTGCATGCAGACCACCCATGTATTTACTTCTCCAACACTTATGGCAAACATGACAGTCATTGTGGCTCAAGGGCAGCATGTGGTCCCAGCAGTGACCACGCTCTATTGCATGAGGAAGCCTTATATAGCCTGCCACTGACGAGGACCGCAACCCCCCTACAGTACAGGTAACTCTGCCCTCCCCTGACACCACATTTACTTATACTACCAGAACTACATTTAAATGCAATGCCAATAATCTGTATGATCTCTATTGGTGCCACACCTCACCATAGTGATCATATAAGCCCGAACAGGGAAATCAAATTTACCAACAACCCCCTACTAATTATTACATGGTATCATCTGGAACCATAAATTGGTGCTCAGGCACCTCGGGGACTCTTTTAGGTGGAACACCCTGGAGAGGAGACACAACAGAGGTAAGTGACTTGAACACAGTGCACATTACATCTTATTTGGCTGCACCAAGAAACCGTTTATACTCTCAATCATTTGAGTAAAGATAGCCAAACTAATCATACATTTGTCCTTACAGGTTTACCCTCAAACAATCTACTTGAGGCCACTACCCACCAGAACCAATCATTAAGACATTCCTATAAATCCTTTAAACCTTTTGAGTGTGTCTCATTCCTTAAAGCTGGATACCAATGCTTGTAATGGAGGGTCTTCATTACACAGTACCTCGGCGAGCATGGACTCCTGGTCAAACCTAGCGCTTGAATGCTGCACAGGTGGGGTTTTGCCAAGAAAAGCAATGGGATTCATAATGAGTCACTCGGGTAGGGAAAAGGATGTAAACCAAACAGCAAACGTTAGCTTTGGTGATCCAAACATTTAAATTGTGCACCCTAAATAAGTATTGCAACAATAAAAGGTGGGTAGACAAGTTTGGAAAGATCTCAAAAGAATCCCAACAAAGGGATACAACAACTGTACTTATGGTTACTCCACCGGGTTCAAGGAATAAACCAGCACCCAGCGTGTTGACGTTACTATTTGACATTAGCTAAGTTAATTTGACAAGTAGCTGACATAAAGAATCAATGCCTTGGCTTTCAGTGTCGATGTTACAATTAACTATTTTGTGAGGGAAGACATGACCAGTCTGTATTAGTTTGATATATCCGTAATATGACAGCTAGCTTGGCTGCGTTTTTTTGCCAGTGATATTTGTGACTTGGCCATGAGTGCTGCTACTCTCAACTGTGACTGAAACCGAAACCAAATGTTACACAGTATGCTGGACTCATTCATCTGACTAACACAAATACCACCTAGCAGACAAACATATAGCTAAGCTAACGTTAGCCAATGTTCATTCACGCTGGGTACAGTGACAGTTAAATATTAACACACTTTTCTCAGCTCGTTATTTTGTCAGAGGAGACATGACTAGTCTGTATAAGTTTGATATATTAGTAATATGACAGCCGAGCGAAGTGCATCAACGCTTTCACCGGCTTAACACTGGTTGAAAATGCAGGAGACATCTGATTGGCAACAGAAAATTCCCCATTGAAAAATGCATTTGTGTATCAAGCGATAAAGGGAGTTTAAAAAACACAAAACTTCACACATGACAAGCGGTTTGTAAATGCAGGTTCAGCAGTTATATAAATGTAATAAGATCCAAATATGTTTTTCACATTTTCAAATCCTTTTATATACATGTGGGAATTTCTGTTTGCATCACAAATCTATATGTGAATCTTATTAAACCTACTTTTGTGTGCGTTGAAAAATATTTTTTGGGAGAGTAATTAACATGTTTATCACAAAATACATTTGTGAATCCCTCTGTGCATTCATTAATACTGAGACTGATCTGACATGTTAACGCTGGTCCTTTACACAGTTATCTGAAGTATAACTGTGTAAATCTAGAAGCATTTGCTGAATCTGACATGGCTCACTCACTGTTCAACAAAAAGGAACCGAAAGTGAAATAAGAATACCAAAATGTTCATGCATGATGTCCAAAGTTCTTGCAACACTGCTGAGTTATTTAGTTCCAAGGCAAATATATCAGACATATACTGGTGTCCATAACAGATGAGACAGGATGTGCAAAAAGCTGCAAGGGGTCTGAGTCCTCATTAGAACCATCTCAACAAGGTTCAGATGTCCTTTGTAAAAAAATACTCCACTGTGACATGTCTGAGAAATGTTCCAGTTGGTGTTGTCCAGTATGACGAGAACATAGACATCTTTGTCGCACATGTCCATTGTTTGGCTCAGACCCCTCCAAGCAGACTTCTGTTGTCACGTTAAACCAGTGGTTCTCAAACTTTTTCTGTCACGCCCCACTTTGGAGGAAGAAAAATGTTCATGCCCCACCGCCCCAACAAAATGGTCCATATTGAATTTTTATTGAAATAGCAAAATTGTTTTACTCCTCCATCTGTGCTTTTTCAACTAAGATAAAGAAAATTGCAATCACTTTCAAGTAAACCAGATCGCTCCATCAGACAAATACAATGTGCAATCACTTTGTTACAATAATGCAAATAAAGTTCTATCTGTGCAAAAAAAAAAAATTTGGTAAAACATAGCTTATTGTGGCTGCAATTAACCTGTTTTGCACTAAATATATTTTCAAGATAAAGTGTAACATGAAAAACTAAACAAAACAAGTTCTAATATTTGAGTTTTACTCTGCAAATCTTTTCAAAACAATAACGTGGAACCTGTGCAAAACCAAACCAAATGAGGTCAGATATGTGTGAGCCATGAAGTTGTCTCAGTATTAGTGGCTGCAGTGCGCCTGCTGTCACTACAAATCTTTTTAAAACGGGGTGTCAGACTTGATACGGCCACTCTCAATCCATGCTCAATATTGAGCTCAGATCTGTGTATAATATATATATATCTTTGTTTGGAGAGAGGCAACAGCAGAGCAGACGATCTCTCAGAGGTAGGATGTGGCGAAGGGAAGCAGAACGCCCGTGTGAGTCGCCAAGGATCTTGGCCGTCGCACAACCGTAACCTGTTAACAGCGTAACGTAAACATTTACATGCAAGTACAGGCATTGCACCATGTATTTAATGACTGCTGTGTTCACACCAAAAGCGCTACGAATTTTTCGCGCGAGTAGATTACATACAAAGTCACTTCACAGACGCGAATGAATGCGAACGCATATTTCCGCCGGGTGGCACGAACGGTGCGAATAGCACGGCGCGAATGACGCAATGCGTAAAATTTGCGTGACGCTGTGTTTTGCGAAAGCCAATCAGCAGTACAAAGCAGAAATAATGGTTATTAGGCTCGTTCGAGATGAACTGCGCCTCGCCTGGAAAGTAGACGAGAGCAAGCGGCGCCATCAGGGGGCGGAGCCAGAAAACTGCGATTGAGGGTACATCCCAAGTCTCTTAATTGTCGTTTCCTCGCTTAAACCGGAAGTTGTTCTGCGCCGCCATATTGAAGGCCGTCCCAAAGCTCTTATTTCTGTCTGAGGATCGAGGAGGCATCTCGGAGGAGCCATGAGCGAGGAAGCGAGAGAACAGGCTTCCAGGAAGTGTTTTAACGCTGGACACGCCCCCTCACTGTTCATCAGTTATCTGATTGGTCCGACTGATCGCTGGAGTTTCATACCAGAGTGAAGACGATCACAGATTAAACTCTCTATATATTTGATTTGTTTTCTGAGTATTGGGTTTTATGAGTTATATCATTTAAGTTTAACCTGAAACATTGAGCCTAATAAATTAATTCCAGTGTTCAAGAAAAACCATAATCGCCATAATTGCAAAACATACAGACGCAAATAATTAATAAATAAAACAAACGTATTTCGCCGGTAGAAATCGGCTGTGTGCGTATAAGCAGGACACAGAACACAGTATAAATACCACACACTGTGTATAAATACTCGATGACGTTTGTTAAACAGGTAACAGACTAGAGAGAGAAAACATCAACAATCAAACAAACTCGAGATTATCACTTTATCAGTTGGTCCATTGGAGCACTAATCACAGCATTTTGACTCTGCCTTCTCGACAGTTTTGTCAACTAGCTCTTTCAATTTTGATGTCTCAGAGGATAGCCGTGTATGCACGTCGCAAGCATTACCACTGCTAGCAAGAGAGCTCGCGGTAAATAGGTATTTATTTTTGCTCATTTCTCCTCACTTGTGGATAAGAGACGGCTGTAAACGTATCCCATACGTTTGTGATTCTCAATGAGCTCTTGGCCGTCACAGGCTGAGCAGAGAAATAAGTTGGGTTGGTAAATTCACCAGTTCAGATGAGGAGTTCAGTAAGGAAGAGTCCTCACATGTCTTTGCCAGAACCAGAACCCTGAGCTCTTAACAAGCCTCCATTTTAGAGACACAAGGTTGTACCCAAAAGCCATGTTAGGTCAAGTAAAAAGTCTCAGAGGGCTGTATTCAATCACTGTCTCGAGACACTCGATCTGCACAAGGACAGACTTCAGCAAAGCAAGACTTTAATAGCTACAAAAATGGAGCAGCAGACAGAGTAAAAAGAAGAAGCATTCGTGGAGAAACCGAATTAGGATAAGATTATAGAACTTTATTTATCTCAAGGGAAATGTCTGTGCAGCAGTTGCAATACAAAGTAGGAAAGAGTGTAAATAAAAAAATGTTTATGATTTCTGTTGGTTATAAACCAAACAGCACACTATTTCCTATGCAGCACTACCATTTTGCACCAGTGCACCGTCCAGTAGATCAGAACACGTAACTCTCAAGAGTCTGAAAGGCCCTGAAAACTTGATTTCAAGTATTTCTGTCACATACTGAGGAACAACGACGGCAGGACTCAGATGCAGACTCAAAAAATACGGTAGTCGGGTGCAAAAAACTATCTTCTTTACTGAAGCAAAGGTCGGTACACAGGGAATCAGTCCAATAGGCAAAGGTATCCAAATCGATGGGCAAAAACTTGTTGTAAGCAAAAAGGTCAAAGCACGGGGAAACATTCACTGGGGAAAACAATAGACGAACTGGCGAGGAACACAGTCAAGGAAAACAGACGAACCGACAAGGAGGGACAAGACCAACAGGGTTTAAATACACAGGGGAGGTGCAGGTGATCAGACACAGGAGGATTCAATTTAGAACAGGAGACAATCACGGAGACAGGAAGTGAAGTGACACGAGGAAACACGAGACAGGGAACCTTCAAAGTAACAGGAAACCCACACTTAACAAAACCCCACACTGTGACAATTTCTCTATAACATTGAATTAATGACTAAATGTTCAACAATCAATGTAAAATTTAGAAAAAGGAGGTATATCTTAAATTGTATTTATTAAGAGTAGAGTCATGAACTCAGCTAACCTGCTTCATCAGGACAGAGTGGGTGTGGTTAGATCAGGTTTGATTGGCAGTGACCAGACAACCCCAAAACTGACATTCGATTCAGATTCAAACATCTTCTTTCTTGTTTTGCTCCGGCCCCCGTCCACAACACTACATTGCTTTGCTCCGGTGCTGTCCCCCTGTCTGCTTCTCCAAACGTCTACTGTAGGTAATACATAGACTATGGAGAAGTACTAGATACAACCCCACGACAAACTCTGTTACAAATAAGTTGTGCATTAACCATTTTTATTAGCTTCAAAACAGAAACAAAACAAAATTGTGTACATTATTATAATGGATTTGAATCATTGATGTATTAATATGTAATTTACTTTAATGTTTCAACTGGTAAATGTGGGGCTCATTTTAATGACTTTATATACTGCTGGGTAGCTTAAAGTATCATAATACATCATAATTAATTTGTTGATTATATATTGTATTAATGACCTGAATCTGCAAAGCAACTTCAATGTAGTGCATTAAAAAGTACAATATTTGCTTTTGCGGTGTGGTGAAATTAAATTATAAAGTAGTAGAAAATGGAAATACACAAGTTAAGTACAAGTATCTTAAACTGGTACTTGTAATTGTCCTACAGTACTTGAGTAAATGTTCTTAGTTACTTTCCACCCCGCCACTTTGGTTACTATCAACATATTTTAGGAGGACGCATCATTTCTTGTGAACTTTCCTTCATAAGATGTCTGACATAAGCTGACAGCAGGTTGAAGAACTGCATGCTCTTCTGTATGGCCTGTATAGGAACAAGTCACAGACTGTTTCTTTAATTGAGTGTCTGTGCACTCTCATTTTTTGTTTTTTTCAGAACTCTGTCCTCTGCAGACACCTCGGTATCGACTCCTGCTGCCATTTTCTCCACAAGGCAACTCAGACAATTCCCCAAAAGAATGTCCTGGAATTATTCATGCTTTCATGCTCACTCTGTTTTCCTCTCTGTTTTACAAGTGAAATGAAGCATACTCTGCCAACATCTGGCAGTAAATCTACTTTCATATTTGACTCTTTATCATTCAGTGTGCTGGGATCCGCTACAGGATTCCTGTCTCAGGGGACAGCAGCATGCAGAAACCGGACTCCTTTCACTGATATGCTTGGCATGGCCAACCTAATGGATGAAATCTGTCCCGCACCGGAAGTCTCTGTTCCCGTCCCTTGTCTCTAGAAGTAGATTTACTGCTCACTTTTATCCAAAGAACTGGAGCTCTGCATATGGACAGCGGGAATATTTGCTGTGGTGTGTAAGCCGTGAGGACGCTTTAAGGCCTCTAAGATGACCACAGGCTGCTTTCTTCTGTTCTGCTTGTTCTCTTAGGTCAGCGCACAGGACCACCGGTGGGCAGAGATATGCCCTTTGGTTTTTCATAACGCTGCATATGTGATGGCAGGGTGTCAAATACATTCCATACTGATTAGATTAACCACATCTTGAGCACAGATGATGATAGATGTAAACAGTGTTTCGTTTTAAAACATGATGCAATAGTGGCTATGAGATACATCAGCCACCATTAAACAAAGTGCGAGTCATTACTAGGCTGCAATGTACCTCACCTCATGTTCTAAACCATGGTCACTTCCCTGAGCTGTCTTTTGTCAGCTCCACAGTTTGAGTGCTGGTAATTTGACATCCGTGAGAGGCAGCATTAGGTGTTGAATATTTGACACGTCCCTATGGATGTGGAGGCATTAAAAATGCCAAACCTCATACAGAGTTGAAACTGATCTGCACTGTTGGATGGGTGTCAGTGTGAACCAGTCAGAGGGGATTACACAGGGTTTTCCCCCTCTGACATCAGGGTGAAATTGATTTAAACAACAGTTGTCCTCAATGCATCACATTTGTAGTGAAGAGTGTGACCGTGCTCTGAGCAGTGTCACTCTTCAATGTGGGTCATTTCAAACACACAGTGACGAGGTGGTTAGTATTAGCCAACTAGAAGGGTTCTGTCTTTGCATGTCCATGTCTCCCTTTACTGGAAATGACCTACTATATAGCCAGGAGCAAGGGTATTATTAGCGATGGTCATTTACCTTGATAAGGTTACACCAGCCAGCTACTTCGGTTTTTGTTGTTCCTTGACCATCGTGGTGCTTTCAAAGTAAGTGACAAAAACAAATAGAAACAGGGCGTCTGACAAAAGTTCAGCTCAAAACGGCCAGTTAGGACATTGAAATAGAAGACAATGCAATCAAACTGTCGCTTAAGCTCGCTCGTATTCAGTTAGGTTAATGAGACATGGGGTCTCATTCTCAAGAGAGATCTGATAAAACTTTGAACTTTGAGAGACCTGATAAATTATGTGGCCACACTGGGCTACCTACAGGAGATATTTGGTGGCCACTGTGAACCTGCCACACACGGTTATATTATTCAAATTCTTACTCTCTCGCCTCATTAATCTGCTACCTACACAAGTTGCTGTGGTATTAAGTACAGTTATGTTGCGTTGACTTCTTTTAGGAGACCCCGGGGAAGAACCAGGACACGCTGGAGGGATTATATCTCCCAGCTGGCCTGGGAACGCCACGGGATCCCCCAGAACGAGCCTCTCACCTGCAACATGTTGCAGGTGAGAGGGAAGCCTGGGTCAGCCTGCTACCGCGACCCGACCCGACCCCGTATAAGCGGATGCCAATGGATGGATGGATGACTTCTTTTATGGGCAACTGTGGCTCAGAAGGTAGAGAGGGTTGATCTCCGGCCTCCCATAAATTGGTCCAAATCGCTCCCGAAGGCTGTGCCATCGTTGTGTGACAACAACTCCTGCTTCCTCAATGCCTCACTGCTTGTTCCCGAACAGCCACAGAATAACTGTTTCTGGCCACAGGCCATGGTTAATGTCGAACTCTGCTGTGCGTGCATGATTGTGTGTGTGCGTGTGTCTGCATCTCTGTGTCTGTCTGTCTGTCAATGGCTAATCTCGCCTACTACTGGACCCAACAGCCTTATAATTGTTGTGCTCATTTTTGACTGTATGCTTAAGCACTTCTTCTAGTTAAATATGTATTTTATTGACAACATATTCTTTTGATTGCGTTATGCTGTAATTGACTGTTGACATCTATTTAACCTTAGTTGTGCAGTCAGGACCACAAGTGATCAATAACTGCTTCAATTTGGACTCATTTTCCATATAGATTACAAATTTGTCCCCTCTTGATTTGCACGTCTAGGTAAGACAATGTTATGTAAATGTTTTGCATATGTATGCATGTATAACTGTCACTTAGCAAATGACAAGCTGAACCGAATACTGACAGCCACACTTGCAGTCTAGCTGGAGGGCAATTGTGGTTTTCATTCATTCTATCAAACATTATAGCCTCGGCCCGTTGCAGACACACCTGTCGCAGATCTTCACTCTTAGTGCACTTTTCTAATTGAGAATGTGTTTGGTTGTCTATATGTGTGTTAGCTTTGTAATGGACTGGCTCCTGCAACCCTGAAAAAGCCTTTATGAATGGAGTTTCAACACTTCACTAATGTGAATGTTGTTTTGAGAGTTGTATCACTATAAAAAAAAAATCTTTATAGGAGAGGACAGCAACAGTCTGTTTTCCCACTGTGGATAATATGTGATATAATGGTGAGGCAGTGGCTCAGTCTATGGGGACTTGGCTTGAAAACCAGAAGGTCCAAGCATAGACCAAGTACGGAGCGTGGACTTGTTCCTGGAGAGGCACCAGTTTGCCTCCTGGACACTGCTGATGTGCCCTTGAGCAAGGCACGAACCCTCCAACTGCTCCCTGGCACTGTCTATTAGCAGCCCACTGCTCCAGATACTAGGAGGGGTTAAATGCGGAGACTAGATTTCACTGTGTGCTGTGCTTTATAACATTGTGAGACAATAAAATTTGACGTTGAGATTGGATGAAACTCTAATAAACTGGGATTGACTCAGAGGACATATTACTCCTTTCATGCTGCTCTTTCTCTCTCTGATGGCAGACAGGACAATAACTTTCTTCTCCTCTAATGTTGAAATGTGGCACAGGATCACCAGTCCATACTCACACAAGAACACAGCATGTTCAGGTCAAAGGACACTTTGACAGGACACCTGACTGTTGCAGTGCACAAACTTTGTTGGGGGGATTTGACCAGTAGGCCGCTGGTGTAGACAGAACCTCCTCTAAGCACTAAACACTTTGAGGAAAAACTCTTTTATTTTCCAAGATTTCTCGTCATCTTAATGATTCAAATGCTGCCCATATCCCTTCCAGAAGTCCCCTCTGATATAGTCCGATGAATAAAGCCTTTGTGTGCGTGTGTGAATGCAGGAGAAATATGTGTCACAGCATTTAGTCTTCAAACAACAGCTGTCTGTGGTGCATGTAGTGATGGAGGAAGATCTGACCGTCACCACAATGGTCACATTCTTTATTAGCCCAGATTCAGGCTGCTGTCACCCAGCCAGCATTCCTCAAGGCTAGGGGAGAAACTGGCTTTGTGCTGAATGTCAAGTATGTCTGGGATTGCGTGGAACCATCAACAGAAGCTGAGATCAAAGCCTTTGCAAAATGACATTCACTTTCTCCACAGTTAAGTGGTGCTGAAAAATCTGGATTTCTACACAATCATGAGACATTATGTGAGAGTCAAAAATATTAAAAGACAGTACTGTAAAACCATAAAACTGTATGGGGCAAAAGGTGTAAGAAAGACATCAATGTATGCATTAAAACCATCACAAGCAGAGGTAGCAGGCGAAATAATCAACCTAAAAATAGTGAAAGTATACAGCAGTAACTGCACTAGTTGTAGCAGTACTAGGAACTTTAGGTTATATTATTGAGTTTTTTGTATTACCTTTCTGTAATTGTAGAAATCAGCAGTAGTTGTAGTGATAGAAATAGCAGTAGTATAGTTATAATTGTAGCTGTAGTGCTCACAGCTGTAACTACTACAAGGCTGTTGCTCCACACCAGACTGAAATCGGGCCCTTTTCTCCCCAGCAGTCATTCAACTCACCAAACTATGATCATAAGTAGGACTATATTAACAATCGCTCGGAAATGAGTACAATTCAACAAAAATTAAAACAGGAGGTACATTAAAAGTGTCAATGTGCAATTGCATTCATCGATCTTTACACATTAAAGTCGACAGTAAACTGATCATTTCCTGTACTGCGGATGCATGCTCACAAGTCTAATAGATTCTGGAATACAGTAAAACCAAACTCCCTTCTATTTGTTTTACAGACTTTCAGTCTAAAACGTACTTCTGATGGCATCGGCTTAAAGAAGTCAAAGAGGACGTCACTGTAGTTGTTGCTTGAGAGTTGTAGCATTCATTTTATGTATTTCAAGGGTGTGAGGTTCCACTGTGCCATAGCAGCTTGAGGGGTTTTCTCAGGACGAGCCTTTGCTGCACGACTGGTGCAGGTGGAGCACCAATGTGCTGCAATGTTGTACCAATATTATCTGGTCTTAATACACCCAAGGGTCCTCTCCACCCCAAAATGGCCATCTGCTGGACCGCCATGTATCTGTTCCATCATGGAGGTGTGGTACATGCAGATTTGTGGGTTTTCTTTTCCTTTGGTGTAATAAAATGTAGTGTGGCCAGTAGGCTTTGGTGACAGGGCTGCCGGAGGCTCTGTCAGTCCATGTCCGCCAGCCTCTCCTTTCATCCATCCACTTCCACAGTGTCTGTCTGGGTTAGTTATTTGGCCGCTGTTTAACTGCTGCTGGGTTCAGCAACAGAACAGATTGCTGTGAGGTGGTTCACTCACCCTGTGGAAGCTTGAATGGCACAGAGCCCAATCACAGCTGATGTGAGTGGAGGTGTCCACTACCCCACTGGAGACAGGTTTCAGCCGGATGGTTGACGGTTATGTTAACACTGGTTGCCACTGAGGTTGGGCTCTGCCATCGTGCATGGATATGACCTCCGGTACGGACACATAGACAGTGTGTCTGCATTCTGGTGGTTTTGTCCCTGGGTGATGGAGCAAACTGGAGCAGGGTGCAAAATAACCTGTGGCAATCGGGGGTCCAGTCTCCCCCGATGCACCTGCTGGTCTGCTTCAGTCTGTTTGTCTCTGGCCAATGTGCATGGTGGCTGTTTCACAGGTGGCCCTGGGCTGGTCCGGATATAGTGCTGCACAAGGCTGGTATGGACAAGATCAACGTGCCCTGTAGAAAAAACGTTACTGTCGGATTGTAGCAGGTGGCAGTGTACAAGACCTGCTTCTGGCTGGTTACAGAAACAGAGACAAGGCTAAGAGGCTTAAACTTAGACCCTTGGGGACTGGAGCTCCATTTTCCTCTACAGCTTTGCCGAAGAATCCTGACAACAGCCCCTCTCTTCTAGATAACAGGTTCAGCACCATGGTTGAAGACCCTGATAGGGATGTTGGTGTGTCGCTGTGTCTGCACAGCAACGCAAGCCACTAGGACATGGTGCTTCTCCATGAAACCCTTGGTTGGGCTCAATATCATGTCTCCAGCAGCAGCATGGTGGAGGCTGGCTGTGAACATGTCAGCTCACTCTTTTAATCATCTCCTCTGTGAATTAATGTGGGAAAAAAAAGTGGTTTAAAGTTGCGCAGTCTTGATTCTTCAAAACAAGCCTGCATTAGGCGGATCGTGTTAGGACTGAATTGTTTTTGTGAAATGGCTTGAACCTAAACCAGCTGTTAATGTTAAGTGAAGTAATGCTTTCCACAATAAGGCCAGCTATAATTGTCGTGCCTTGTTCCTGGCATACCCCCCCTGTTCACTAGAGTAAGTTCTTCAACAGCTGTGAAGAATTTTCTGACATTTAGAACAAATCAATCCTGTTTCTGATGAGGCGACCCCCCCCCCCCCCCCCCCCCCCGACCCCTCTCCCCCAACCCCCCCAACAGCTGCAAAGTGGTGTTGAAGTGGTGTCTGCTATTGGGTGGGGCAATATGATGGATGGCTGGGTTGACTGAGGCTGTAGTCCCTCTGGTGCAATTCCAGCCGAGGGCAGCTGTTGGGATGGACTGTGTGACTGTGTGGATTGCATTAGGTCTACTGGTGGGTACTGTGTCTCTGAACCCTGCAGTACATTGTTGTTGGCCTAAAAGCAAGTCCAGGACACCCTAGCCCCTCTCCAATGGTTTCCCATCCCGACACATTCCACTTCTCTCTCTCCTCTCGTGCTGAGCCCAGAATATATATATATAGCTTTCTATATATTTGTTCTTTTGTTTCTAAAAAATAAGGACAGGAGGTGTTGCGTCTGGAAGAATGTGGTCTGGAAGTAATTTGTAGGTTTTTTTCAAGGGAGCGAGAAGTCCTGGAGGATTCCAATGATGTGATTACTGTACAATAATGGACACCGATATATTCAATTGGAGTGAAATATGTGGGCGTTAAGGACAGTATCTGGTGATGATGGGATATGTACAGTGAAGCTTGCTCTGTGGACCACCATGGGTTATTGCTGAAGCACTGGGGTTTGTGTTCTGTTGTTGCTACCGGTTGCTGGTTGGTACCGGTGCTAACATATGAAAAAAACAATACTAACATTAGAATTTCACTCACCAAACAAATTATATGAAGTATATAAAGCAGTACACATTGCTGTCTGCCATGCTTTTTCTCTTCAGTCAATTTGCCCACTGACTGCAGAGACTAACCTCTCGCTGAACCTACAGTAGCAGGATTGCCATTATGACTTTAAAGTGGTCATACCCATTCAGTTATGTATCTATACATTTTATCTTTAAAAGATAAAGCCCTATAGAATATTTATCGAGTTGCAGTATCTGTATTGTTCCTGCTTGTTGACAGATGTATTTTACTGTCACCATAGTGAACAGATGAAGCCCAAACATATAAACATGTCTTAGACGAATCAGATTCCATTTGCTGTTATCTTGTCATCTCATCTTAAAGGTGAGATGACAAGATAACATATTCACATCAAAGTGAAGCAGGGGCAAGAGTTCAACACTTCATCAAGATGACTTATGGATGTATTTGGAAGAATATTTCACCTTCATAAATAATCTTTATTGAGATTTGTTTATGCCCTTCAGTATTTTGCCTCAATCATATGCAAAAATGTCTTTCTGTTTTGTCTGTGCCTCTGATACAAAATGTTGATGTGAGGTCCTGACACAACCACTCCTCCCCCATCATTTTCCAAAGGCCTCCATTGTATCTTGTACAATGGCCTTCTTTGGTGTGCTCCTTGGTTGCCAGCAAAAACCTCAGGAAAGCCCCTCTGCAAAGAACATAGACACGCTCAGAGAAAAGCACTTCATAATTGGATTGTTATTGAGTATTGGACCCCCGGGCTTTATTTTACACATGAGATTCCTTGAAGCTTAGGGGATTGACAGAAGGTTGACCAAGCATAAGTTTCCATGCAGCTTTGAAAAGGATGGTGCTGCATGTTTGCTGTCCTTGCTCTGTTCTTACATCCTGTTCAGCCAACTCTTTCTCATAAGTGACTGCTACAGGAAATAGCCAAAACGGTCTTAATTAAAGTCACGTTGATGTTCTTTATATTCTGTTTAGCACAACGCTCGGGCTGTCACGAGTCCCATTTCCGTTTACACATACTTCAATGTAAGCAATAATGTGTTTGCAATATGTTATTGAGGCAAGCTTAAAATTGTAACCTTACAGGATCCTGCTAATCTCTATAAGAAATAAATTGTATCACACTGAAGTGCTTTACACATTTTCTTTAACTTTAACAAGGTTTAAGTAGGACTTGAATGTCAATGGTAACATTGTTGTCCTTTTTTGTGGCTTTTTGCCTTTATTGGATAGTGATGGAGAGAGAGGGGACAACATGCATGGACTTGAACCCTTATTCAGCATTTGATTGTTCTAAGCTTTTTCCTCTCGTTTCATTTCTGGTTGCAAAAAAAAAAGATGGTGACACTCAAAAACCGAGATGATGGTGGCCCAAACCCAAGATGGTGACGGACAAAATGCTGAACTTGAGGATTCAAAATGGCAGTCCACAAACCAATGGGTGATGTCACAGGGACTACTTCCACTTCTCATATGGTCCTGATTCAGCACAAAGAATGGCCAAATCAAGTCCCAAGTCCTAAACTTTGTCTTTTGAGTCCTCAAAAAGTCACCAAAAGTAATGCCATTGTAAATTATTTAAACAGTGCACCAGTCAGTACATTTACAGAGATAATGACTGTTTTCTTGAAATTGGTATTCATTGCTTTCAAATACATTTAAAGACAATTAAAAGCAAAATGGTCAGGTGTACTTTGGTACGTTATCCTGGGGACTACGGTCTGAATTTAGGTTTGAATCCCTCAATGAATCTACAAAAGTTATGATATTTCTTTTACCTCACAAATGATCTTTTAGCAGTACGGACACTGGCTGCAGAACACAGCATTAACAAGACAGATAGAAGTTTAATTTTTGATTTTTAGCAATTGGACTTCCCGCATTGGTTTTTGGACTACCGTTTTGAAGCCTCGAGTTCGGCAATTTCGCTGTCGCCATCTTGGATTACAGTCGTCGCCATTTTGTTCTTTTCGCAACCAGTAAATGGAATTTACCATATCTGGACTGAAGAAGAGTGACATATAGAGACGTCGTATACAGCTCTGGTAGTGGCAGCGACCTGTCAATCACAGTAGCCCCGCCCTGCTTGCTTTATGGTCCGTTTGACTCTAAATGGACCATCATTTACTAAATGAACATCATGCTATATTGAAGAAGACTTTAAACTAGAGATTGAGACCATAAACTCATGCTTACGATGTTTACTGAGGGAATAAATTGAGTGAGAAGTAGAGACATTTTCTCATAGACTTCTATACAATTGGACTCATTTTTGCAGCTGGAGGAGTCACCCCTGCTGGTCAGGGGTGACTGGATTACGTTAACCTGACCTGCTTGTTGGTTTGTTACACAGAGCCATCCCGTTATTTTGAACAAACTGTTTCCTCTTGTGTTGTGTGACATACACCTAAACTACATCCATAGCTGCCTGTAGCTCCTCACATGACGCTGATTGCCCGCGTGAACTGCCTAAGCTGCCGTGCAAGGTAAGGCCTGTACTGACAAAACAGACCTTCTCCTTGTGCTACTTGATTAGCTGCTGTCAGATTTATAGCATCTCATTCAAATTATCTGTACCCAGGGGTTAATTCACAATAAAATCACTTTTTTATTCACATTTTTGTTTTTTGCGAGGATATCAAGTCATTCCAAGTCAAAAGGTAGAAGTCACAAGTCATTGATGATAAGTCAAAGTTGATTTTAAAGTCATTAAATTCATGTGTCATCTGACACGACTCCACAACTCAAGACTCTGGCATATTCTTGGCTAGATCTAGGCTTTTCTTTATTTGTCGTATGAGACTAATACTCAGAGGTCCTGATGAATTGTTGCAGTGCTTGGTGTGTTTTGAGTACAGTAAATGTGGGTTGATCATGCAACGGAAGGTCCCTTTACGGGGAGAAAAGGCCTCAGTATAGCAGAGGCCTGTGAGGGGGTCAAGGAGAGCCTTTTCTTACATTAACCCAATTACTTCTCGAACATGAATGATATGTGGCTCAATAGTGCAGTTTCCGGCTTCACAGTGGCATATAACATGGGTACAAAGGCTTTACATCCCAGCCACTGTGAGTTTATGAGGGTACATGATGAGTATGTGATGGTGATGAACAAGAGGCCCTACTGATGTGAACAGGATCATGTTGAGTCCTGATTTAACAACAGGAGAGCCTTTGTGTTCGCCATGAGGTGCAGGGACTGAAGAAGCATAGGTCATGTGAGTTGTCAGTGTTCATCACCTCGACTATCATGGACATCATTGTTCCATTACAACAACATGTCAACATTTCGTGACAGAGTTCATGATTGGACACACCATTAGTGGTGAGCTCATCAAACCTATGGCCTTGCCTTGCACTCATTAATGAACCTCATTATGCGGGTGCAAAAAAAAGAACACAGTGCACTGAGATCTTCTTAAATGAGGACCACATGCATGGACCTAACACACCCACTATTCAGCTTTTGATATATTTCAGTCTCCCTCCAGAATTGCATGACTTGAAGCTGAGGTTCAAGATTTTAAAATTCCCAGCCAAGAAATCAAGCAGCCGTGCCCTTATTACCATGACCCGGTGCTGCTCCTTTTACTGTATTTTGGGATTGAGATCAAGCAGAAAATGTCGACCTTTACCCCAGAACTAGCTCATGAGAGTTTTGTAATCCAGAAGTCAGAAGATCTGAGTCATCATCCCTTCAACATGAAGTGGGCAAGGCAAGTCCTGCTATCCCATGGCATTTACAGGGTCACTGCGGATTGGCTTACTGTAAGGCTCACAACAGACTTTTACAAAATAATTCTCCTAATAGCACAGACACACACACACACACACACACACAACTAGTTTCAAGTGTTATGTTACATTTCATGACATTATTGTTTATGCATAAAGACCTTGCAATTGAACAAATTACTTTATTGCAATCAGCATGCCTTTTTATGAATAGAATTACAAAACACTCCTGGTAGTTCAAGAACAAGCCCAATAATGTGGTTGTGAATCATTAATGCTGTAGAAGACCAAAACAATACTATAAAGTGCTGTAAGAGTTACCTCGTATTTTATAATTTATCGTTCCAATTATGTACCTCACCACCCCGTTCCACCCCCAACCCGTCAAATACGGCCGCTTGGTCAGTGGGCCTACGCGTCAAACTAAGGCGCTCTATGTGAACATACCCTGCTTAATTATCGAACAATCGTACTTAATTTAACCCAAACTACGATATTTTCCTATGCCCAACCTAGTTTTGTTGCCTTAAACTAACCAAGTTGTTTCCTGTGTTTATTCTAAAAGACAGTGCATGCATGTGACGAGCAGAAATTGACACATGACGAGTTGAGAGTGAGAATGTGTTGGCCTCACACAGTACTGTCAGTCATTGTCAGAAACAAAAATCTTCACGATTTATGGTGTCCATTATTGAAGATGGCACAGCTAATGGTACAGTGCACCTTTTGTATTAACAACATGTTCAAATACTCAATACTTACAACCAAATGTTTATGCTAATGATATTAACAATGATGAAAACTGAATATTTTAATACAACATAGAAATTCAACAAGATGCATGGCAATTACAAAGAAAAGGTTGTATCATAATGTCAAATTAATTCATGTAAATATATAAAAAAATGTGTGTACATGGTTTTGTTTTTGGAGTTTATACTATATTTAACACATCCCTTAAAACAACATCAATGGCAAAGAGACAGAAAGCATCATGAGGCCGGAATAATAATAAAAGCAGATTCATGATCAAAGTGCTTGGTGATAGGATGGAGTAGATCGGCAAGTGAAACAACAGTTGATAGTTTAGTCTTACAAACATTTCTCAGAAGGAGAACTACTGTGAAGGCAGAACAAATCTCATTGGTTGAGTTAAATGTTGCGGGGTGGAGCCAAATAACACTAGCTGTGTAGAAATATTTGTAGCCCACTTAAAAGGAAAAAAGGAAAACACAGGGTATCGAACATTAGGAATCCTGATGATGGTTTCTAAATCTGGCCATAGTATATTAGCTAATATGTTAGCTAGTTAATTGGGTTATCTTAACTTAAAACTCAAAACTGTGGCTGAAGGTAATACTTAAGGTAAATGCACATTTCTTATGATACTCTTCCTCCAACTAGATGCTAGTTTAAAGAAAAAAACATATGACTGAAAAAGTAGAGCACAGCGTTCAGGTCGGGAACTGAAGTCACACTTGCATTAGCTGATCAGCATCAGCTGTTTCATTAATGCTTCTCCATCACTGGTTCATTCATCAGTTCCTCATCTACTAGCTGACTCGAAATGTCTATCACAATCATGCAGATTATTATGGCCGTGCCATAATAATCTGACACTTTTCTCTATTAAAACCCAATTCCACCTGTATGTTGCATGTCAAATATTATATTAGAGTAGGTAGTTAGTAGTAGTTAAATTATTTCTGACATGTTGATGTATATTTCAATACATCACTCAGGTGCCCAAATGTACAGTTATGTGTTAACATGATATGCCTGTTTTAAACTATCCTTGTATAGCTATCTATCTGTCTGCTAGTTCGCCAGCCTGCTGACATGTCATAAATGAACATATAAAGAAGTCTCTATGCTTTTCTAAGACCTGCCCGATGAGCTTTAACTCAACCTGTGAGATTGTTTTCACTGTTCGTTGTCCATTCTATTAATATATTGTACAGTCACATCTCGAGACATGATGCATGTTTGGTACACTGTGAGGTCAGGTGTTTGAATAGCGTGCATTGGTACTGGAAGGCTTGTGTAGGTTCATCCTTTCTCCTGAGTCCAATATGGCTGCATCTTTCTATTTAGGAGCCACACTGGCAGGCCTACGGTGAGCTGCAGCACAAACTAGCTGAGCTCACTGGTCGACAAAGTTTACCCGATAAGTGAGCTGATGGCCATTGTCCCAGGCATACAACACCTTCTCCTTGGGGTTGTAGTCAATCTGGGTGGTGAAGGAGTACTCATTGGTGAAGGGCAGGTGTGGGATGGCTTCAGTGTTGGTGTGGGTGTCATAAGCAAAGTTCACCTCACCTTCCTTTTGGTTGTATACATTGACGGCATACAAGACACCACAGATGATGAAGCAGTTTCCGTAGGAGTTCCGCTTGAGACCTGTCCTCCAGGTTGTTTCCTTTTTCAACGACAGGTCTCCAGGATCCAGCTTACTGATGACGATCACCTCTTGTTGGTTGTAGTCGTAGTCCATGGAAGGGTAGATCACCCAGAGGCCGCTTTCGTCCACTGCAAAGTCAATGTCCGAGTGGCCCCTCCATTTCCAGGGGGTGGTGTCCTCGTAAACCACGTCATGCAGCAGTGTCCAGGCCGCCACATATCGCATCCTCAGATCATACTTGATGATGTTCTTAGTGAAGGCTCTGTTGTAGTAGAAAGCTCCATTATAAACCACATGGCCTGTGCCTATCCAGTTGTAAGGCAGTTTGAATAGGTTGCTCCATCGGCCTATGAAAAACAAGAATATTTCATTAACTTTTCTTATCGATTATTATTTTCCAATGAACACATTCTGTTGCACAAAACAGACCACTGTTTTACCCCTA
Source organism: Ophiodon elongatus (assembly GCA_016806645.1). Taxonomy (NCBI): domain Eukaryota; kingdom Metazoa; phylum Chordata; class Actinopteri; order Perciformes; family Hexagrammidae; genus Ophiodon; species Ophiodon elongatus. The sequence goes on along the minus strand of JACSYO010000878.1, from coordinate 1,348,792 downwards.
ATGCAAACTGCCCATGTTGAAGTGTCTGTGATCACCAGTGGCTGCAACATTGTGGCTCCAAGAAAAGTCTGACTGTATTCACCTTATTCCGCCCACTTTTAATAGAGTGCTGCAGAAAACTCTGAAATGAGTTAGCATTTTTGCCATTCTGATTCCCTCGTCTCGAAGTCAATTATTTTTTTTAATGATTTTTGGTTAGGCACCTGAAATAAGGTCTGTGGTCAACACAAGCGTAAGAGATTTAGATGTCAGTAAAAAACCTATTTGAGAATTTTGAAGCTTTTACGTGTCTTAACAAAGGCGGCTGCTAACAAGTGGCTAAATGAGACGACTAAATGTCGTCTCATTAAGCTCATGAGTCTCATTAGTCTGCCTTCAGCTTAGTTGTGGATGTTAACGCTAGCTTTTCTCCTGAATTACTTTATTACAGTTGCCAATCATAAAAGTGGTGTTCATTTGTGAAGATCTTGAACAATACGTTTCAGTGTCATAAACGTTTTGTCACAGGGCTTATTTTCTGCAATAAGCCAAAATCCAATAGAAAATCCCATTGACATTTTGTTGAGGGAACCATGGCGATGTTAACTTCTGGGTTACAGCACTCAATAGTTCCCTTTTTACGCCTTTGTCATCCCACTTCCGCTAAATTGTCATGTCAACTTCCGGTACCTATAGATAGTTGAGTAGTCAGAATATTTCCACATCAAACTCAGCTTCATTGGCTTTATTCATTTTATTGTTATCTTAAGAACAGATGAACTCCCTTACTTGGAGAAATGACACGGCTAAGATGCTACATTAAAGAAGTCACTTCGGGAAGGTTGCCAGATTCAAGTACGCTAGCTAGCCATATGTTCAATTGCTTGGGACCTAGCACTAGTGAAATCTGTGCTTTGAATATATTTAATGATCAGTCAAGTGTCTACAGCTTTATAATCGGCATTCATTACAGACATTTTAAAGAGTAAAACCTTTTTCAAAACGTATACATTTCTAATTGTTGACAACTGTGAGGACCTGCTTCTCGCCAAGGTACGGGACACAAAGTTAGCTACTGGATGAGAATGAAAGTGAGTGAACGAGACATGTCTCTAAACCTCTGAGGTTGTGGCTCCCGTTACTGTTTACAATTAAGTTAATAATGATTGAGGATTGTAAAGCAAGTTCAACTGACTGATAATGAATTAATGTATTCAGAGCACGGATCTCACGCTTGTTGTGATTGCTCCCTCCTCTTTATTATAATTTTATTATACTTGACATTGAAGATTTCGTTGATCATCTTTGGCATGCGAGGTCCCACTCAGCCAGAAGTGGAATGATAAATCAAATGCGATGGAGTCACTCTTGTTGTCATGGAAAAAGAGGTGAATAGGTCTATTAAAAAAATCCTCTACTGCTGCATTATGGTCATCCACACTTTTTTTCATGCATGTAGTTTGCTATGTGTAGAAAGATGATGTCTCTTTTTAAAATCCTGCCTGCAATGTCATCCTTTATGCCTAATACTATTGCACTGTGTTTATTTTTATGCACCAATCACCAAGCCAAATTCCTTGCAACATACTTGGCAATAAACTGTTTCTGATGCTGATTGTGAAAGCTCTGATTGGTCGACAGTTTGTCTAATTGTGGGACAGAGCCATCAACAACACAAGAATAATTTGAATAATTGAACAAATCGGTCATAGCTTGGTTCCAGAGGAATGGAACCAAGCTATGACATAAGAACTTACATCAGACGTGACACTCTTAAGACTGGACTTGGCATGTAAAAGAAAAACAATGAATATTTTTGTTTTGACCAGATAACGGTCAGATGAGAGGTCCTGGGACAGAGGATGTCATATGTGTACAGATTGTAAAGCCCTCTGAGGAGAATATGTGATTTGTGATTTTGGACTGTACAAAATAAAATAAATTGAATTGAATTGAATAACATCCCATTACATAAGACACCCAAAGGTAAGCATTGCATAGCCAGACAATTATTAGACCCATGCATTGATAGAGCATGGTCCAATGACTATGTTTTTACAATACCAGCCTGTGTCCACACTGGCTTCATGTGACAATGATACTTTGTTCAGGAGTGAACTCCTGAACAAAGTATAATTTTCTAATCACATCCTTTCTGCTATCCTAACCTTCCAACCTCAGGAAGTCTGATTTAGATAATAATACTAAATGGAAAGCCCAGTAAAGGACAAAAAACAACGTCCAGTAGACTCCCCTCCCCCTCACCCCCTTTCCCCATCCCCACCCATAAGGCCAGCCCACACTCTTAATCCCTCTCCACTGTGCCCAGTTCAAAGGAAAGGCCAGAGCACATGTCAGGGAACAGCAGGCATCACCACCACTCCAAATACCTAGTCATCCGCACACAGCTGTGAGCTCACCGCACTGCAGGACGCCTCGCATGTAAGTGCATTTAGAAAGCCCATTGTCTAAACACATCTAGATCAACAAACCAAGTCCTATGAGGAGAGATCATCTTAACTCTTTTAGAGAGTGTAATCCAATTCCTCAGTTGATTTGGATGTGGAAGAAGTTGACTTTCCCTCCCACTGGAGCCATGAAACAACTAAGACCTACATTCCAAAGATCTCATCAGTCTCACAGAGCTCATTAGACTATCAACATGAATCAATGTCATCATGTTATTAAAGAAAACACAGCTGTACATTCTAACTCTAGTTATACTCTAGTTAGATCAATGTGTTGGGATGATGCTAGCCCAAACCACAAAATATCATTAAAATGATCATATTTGAATATTCAAAATATTCAATATTACATTTAATAGGTATATTGGTGTTAAGGAGACTGAAGAAAATCCACATGTCTCCTCCGATCCTGGTGAACTTCTACTGCTGCACCATCGAGAGCATCCTTACAAGCTGCATCACAGTTTGGTACGATAACTGCTCCGTCTCAGAACGGAAAGCTCTGCAGAGGCTGGTGAAAACCAGCCAACGCATCACCGGTACTCCACTCCCTGCCATCGAGACTGTCCACCTCTAGCGCTGCCTGCGGAAGGCAAGCAGCATTGCCAGGGACCCCTCACACCCCAGCTGTAGACTGTTTGCCCTCCTCCCCTCTGGGAGGCGCTATAGGAATCTCCATTCCAGGACCAGCAGGCTCAGGAACAGCTTCTTCCCCTCAGCTGTCAACTTACTGAACTCTGCACCACGGTGATAGCCTCCCCCCCCTCCCGCCCCCCTAAATTTGATTATTTATCTGTTATTTATCTAAAACATTGCACTGCACTTTTACTGCTTCTTTTTGCACTCTGGTCAGATGTTAAACTACATTTCGTTGTCCTAGTACTTGTACTAGTACATTAACCACAGGACCTGTGTTGTCCCCATCTTTAAATAACATCCATTCAAATATCATGACACAATTTCATTCAATCAACCAAAGAAGCCTAGAAGACATTATACAACAACTGAAATCGTCCTCCTGCTGCTTAGATATTCTACCGACACACTTTTTAAAAAATATTTCACACTGCATGACCACTGATCTTCTACAAATTGTAAACACCTCTCTTCTCTCAGGTGATTTCCCACAAGCCCTAAAAACTGCAGTTATTAAACCACTCCTAAAGAAGACTAGTTTAGACCCCGCAATAATGAAAAATTATAGGCCAATATCAAACCTCCCATTTTTAAGTAAAATAATAGAAAAGGTGGTTTTTCAACAGCTGAACAACTTCTTAGAGCCGTAAATAACTGTTTTGATGTCTTCCAGTCCGTCTTTCGACAGCACCACAGTATGAAACTGCTCTTGTTAAGGTTTTCAACGACATCCACTTAAAAACAGAGAGAATGGCAGAATCTCAGTCTTAGTATTACTGGATCTCAGTGCTGCATTCAACACGGTCGATCATGACATACTACTAGACAGACTACAGGTCTGGGTAGGACTCTCTGGTGCAGCACTTAACTGGTTTGAATCCTACTTGAAGGACCGAGAATACTTTGTGTCTGTAACTAATTACACATCAGAGCTGACTAGGGTGACATGTGGTGTTCCCCAAGGTTCAATACTGGGGCCTCTTCTGTTCAACATCTACATGCTTCCACTGGCTCAGATTATGGAAAACAACAAAGTGTGTTATCATAATTATGCAGACGACACACAAATCTACATAACTATATCACCAGGGGCCTATAATCCCATACAAGGGCTGAGTAAATGCATTGAACAAATCAACAACTGGATGTGCCAGAATTTCCTTCAATTAAATAAAGATAAAACAGAAGTAATTGTTTTTGGTACCAAGGATGAACGATTGAAAGTCAGTGCTCAGCTTCAATCACTGATATTAAAAACCACAAACCAAGCCAGAAATCTAGGTATAGTTATGGATTCAGACCTCAACCTGAATAGCCATATCAAGACTATTACAAAATCAGCCTACTATCACCTGAAGAAGCAAGGATTAGAGGACTTATGTCTCAACAGGATTTGGAAAAACTTGCCCACGCATTTATCTTCAGTAGACTGGACTACTGTAACGGTGTGTTTACAGGTCTCTGTAAAAAGTCAGTCAGAAAGCTGCAGCTCGAGTCCTCACTAAGACCAAGAAAGTGGATCACATCACTCCAGTTCTGAGGTCTTTGCACTGGCTTCCTGTCCAACAAAGAATTGACTTTAAAATCCTGCTCTTGGTTTATAAAGCACTGAATGGTTTAGGGCCTAAATACATTTCTGATCTGCTGCTACCTTTTGAACCATCCCGACCCCTTAGGTGATCTGGGACGGGTCTACTTTCTGTTCCAAGAGTCAGAACTAAACATGGAGAAGCAGCCTTCATTTTTTCTGCTTCACATATCTGGAACAAAGTCCCTGAAAGCTGCAGGTCTGCTGAGACCCTAAACTCCTTTAAATCCAGATTGAAGACTCTTCTGTTTGCTGCCTTTAATTGAACCAGATTCAAGGATCTTAATCAATTTCTGCATCTCACTACTGTATTTTATTTCTTAAACTGCACTGCAACTTTTATTCTACTTTTTTAGCTTTTTAATGTTTACTAACTGTTTTTAATGTTGTTTTTAATGTTTAAATGAATGTTCTTAATTGTTTTTAAATCTTCTTTTCTTTTGCATTATGTTTGGATGCTTTTAATGGTTTTATGTGAAGCACTTTGAATTGCCTTGTTGTTGAAATGTGCTATACAAATAAACTTGCCTTGCCTTGCCTTGTACTCTGAGCAATGACAATAAAGTTGACTCTGAATCTGAATCTAAACAACTTATATTGCTTCATCTATTATTATGGCAAACCTTCTTTTATTAGCCCTAAATCTTGGGATAGCTAAACCAGAGCTATAGTTATGTAATGTCACTTTATCGTTATCAACACAGGCTTCTAGTAAGTCTCCAGTTAAGGACAGATATGGTTATGTTCCAGAGTCAGTCAGAGGGGCCACATTTTATTTTAGTTGTCTCATTAGGTCTCTGTAAAGGATAGTAAATAGGATGCGGACGTAGACAGCAAACACCCATGACACCTGGCTCCTCATAGCTATTTTAAGGGGGAAAGGTTCATGTGCGCTTCAGACTATAAAGGTTCACGGTCGTGCGCTGAGGGGCTACAGTGTAGCTACGTGGATACGTAGGTACTCTGCTCCTCCTCTGCTCCCGTAGTTTCAGGCTGCAATGCTCTTGGATTTAAAAACATTTGGGTTGTGCTAAAACCTGGTTTTACGAATGAGAAAGAATTCGGACTAATGCCTTATGCTGTGAAAATAAATGAGCAACTGAAGACTATCATATCAAGGCTATAAAATCTCCCAAAGGTGTTTGTGTGGTGGGCCATGAGGCAGCAGCACACCCTTTCTCTACTGTGATACCTTGTAACAGTGGCCAGGAAGTGACCACAGCCCCAGTAGAATGTACTCTCAGGCCCTCTGGGGGTACCTGTCCTGTGATGGAGTAAACCAAGACGATAGCAACAAGGCTTTTGATTGATTAGAGTGCCGTAACACCTTTACACAAAGTATGTAACCTCTGATCCTCCTTTGAGTGAAAAGGCGAAGGGCCAAAAGCAAAAATATATATATGACAGTAGACTTGAACCTGGTTGTAATAAACATAGACTGAAAAGGTTTAGAGCGCAGAATCAAAACCTAAGCCTTATCTATGGCAGGAGTCCTGTTAATCCCTGGGATCAAACACAAAATGGATTATGGTGGGCAAATGGGGCATTGTAAAAAGACCTATGTTAAGCACACCTTGCTTGAAGTTGTCCAGGTTGCGGAACTCCACCAAATTGTTGCCATAGTAATAGTTAGTGACATAGATTTTGGAGTCTTTAGCCAGGGGATCCTTCATCCAGGCTCCCTCGTTGCGCCCATAACTGTGCTGCTTCTCTGGCTGGTCAATGGATGCTAGAGTCCCTTCACAGTTTAGGATCTTCCCTGGAAGAAACAAGCAGAACATTCAACATGTACGCATGGGAGAGAAATACTTGCATTGCCATGGGTTTTAAATAGATTAAATAGTGAATTTGCAGGCTTTTCTGCTGCTAAATTGTCTTCTGTCACTGCAGCCTGCAACACAATACTGAGATTCGGCTACATCCACACTATTACGTTTTCGTTTTAATACGCATATCTATTGCTAAGTTTACGCCTAGCGACCACACTACACTGGTGTTTTAAAACCCCAAAAGCATACGCTACCTTCACTACCCAGAGCTTTCAAACTAACAGTAGTTTTAGAAACGCTGGGGTTGCATTGTAGTGTGGACAAGCAGAAACGAGGACCTTCGAAAAAGATGATACAGACACCGGCGTTCTTTACTTGACTGAGTCTTAACAGTCACAACGTTTTTTTTGTTCTGCAGAACTATTGTGAAGTTCACAGAGAAACTGTAACTTTAACTGAAACAAAAAAAGTCCTAATATTATTATTATATTATATTTGTTGTATATATTGTGCATTTTTCTTATTTTTCTTATTATTATATTCAATTTTTTGTATATATTGTTCGTACCTACCTGTATGTACAAATGCTGCTGCTGTAGCAAAAAAATGTCCCCTTGCGGGATTAATAAAGTATCTATCTATCTATCTATCTATCTATCTATCTATCTATCTATCTATCTATCTATCTATCTATCTATCTATCTAAATACTCCCCATTGCGACAGGGACTTCCAGAAACTCGGCAGAGCTACAAGTGAGAGAACAGACACAACCAAACTGAGGCGAAACGAGGGAGAGATGTGTGTTGACCTAATTTCTTGATCCATAATCTGGTAAAACTTTAAATTTTACCAGTAAAAAAATGTTTTTAAAGTAAATGTGAGAGAGAGATGGAGCAAAACCTGCAGCCTTGTAAATACATTTGAAAAATATAACTTTTTCCACTAAATTTGTTTGTCTGAGTGCATGTGTGGTAAATATAAAGGACGATCTCAAGTATCAAGCACAACCTTTTATTAAAGAGTACAATAATACTCTTGTTGTATTTTCTGTAAATAAGCAACCGATCTACTTCCTGTTTACAGTGTACGTGAATAGTCAGGTGGTATCGGTTTTCAGGCGTGTTTTCAAAACGGTACTGGCCGGAGATCGTTTCTGTTTTAAAACCCCATTTTAGTGGATGTAGCCTTAATCACAGAGGGGCATTTAGCACATACCTGCTCTGTGGAGAGAGGGCCGACTGTTGTTGTTGGAGTTGTCAAGTACCAGCACAATGGTCGGAGCTGGTCTATCAGATGCTGGTGCATTTTGTGTGGCGGTAGTGGTGGGTGTAGTAGTGGTCCTAGTTGTGGTGGCAGTAGTAGTTGTAGTGGTGGAAACAGCAGTGGGTTCAGCCACGTTGGCCTCCACGGTTTCCAGGACCATTTCAGCTCCTCCTTCCTCTGACTGGTTTTCCGTGATGTGATGGACTGTGTACGTTCTGACATGGTCTTGAGAGGGGGAATGGGGGGGAATGGATAGAGAAGAAATCTAAGATTATACAACTTTTGATTTCATTCAAAATACTCCAGATGGCCTTTGTTAGATTTCCTACTAAATTTAAGTAAACCTAAAAAATACGTAAACCTACATTAGAAATTTATTTTGAAAATAAACTATATGTATATAATGAGCAGAAACTTGACAGTCCCTGAATCCAAAACGGACACTACAGGGGCACCCTAGAGCAGTGGTTCTCAACTGGTCTGGCTGTGGGACCCACCATCACCCTTAATGACAAGCTGCGACCCAAATCGAGGAACATTTTCAACTTCTCAAATTTATTTAATGAAAAGATGGTGCAGTTTGATAGTACAGAATCTGTATGCCAACACAAAAACAAGTTTAAAACGACCAAAACGACTAGGTGGTGGCGATGCTAGAGAGGGAACTATTCTCTTTTATACTCAATTAGCTGCATTTTAATTAAAAACCAAAAAGTGCATCTTCAGGACACGAGGTATTATAACATACATAACAATTAGAAAACTAATTTCGCGGGTCACAGTGTTCTTCTGTGCTGTAAAATGGCAGGGGTACGTGAATATTTAAAAAAGAAATATTTAAAATTAGCATTGATTCAAAAATCCTTTAAAAATATTTATTTAATACATTTTCAATAAAGTGTAAGTTCATAAGCTGAATTTTATATTCAGTAGGCTAGTCAATTTCATTATCCTAAAAACCAAGAGTCTCCCCCATATCAGGATGGTTTGACCCAACCTGGCACACGTCACCTGTCATCACCTGTCAATCACTGCCGCCTTGAAAAACTCAAACAATGAGTGGCTGAAACGTAGCAGCAATGCGAAAACTGGCAAAATGTCGAAACCAGAGCTGGCGAAAAAGTGTGAATAGACGACACTCAGCTGCATAAAAAATCCCTTTCAAAATAAAACCACAGGATAAAAAAAAAAAATTAAAAAAAATGTAATCCAATTTTTTTTTGCCCAGGCAAAGGCCCGTGAAAATCCCACCAGTTGAGAATCACTGCCCAAGAGCGTCATAGTTTGAAGCTCAGGGCCAGTGACCAAAGCTGAGTTGACAGGTTGTGAGTGAAAATTATGTGATGTGTTGCCTGAGGCTGAAAAGTGATAGGAAGTAATACTAGACAAGCTACTTCTTGTTCTTGTTAGCTGATGGGACAGCAATGGACATTGGGGCAGTGCGATCTAGTAGTGTGTGGGGAAATTGTCTCCAAATTGTCTTTTAGCTGTCTTTTAAAACAGGTTTTTAAAACCTTTATTCACTGTACAGTACTTACAGAATGGCTCCCTCAACAGCAGGAGGCATATTATAGTGTGCTGTGTGCAGGACACAGAGAACACTGACTTCCTTCCTCTTCACTGAACGTCTTCCTCTGCTTTGTTTCCTAACCTGGCCTATTCTACTGTCATAACCGGTATATTGAAAGAGAATACTGAGGCCTCATTTTGCTTAACAGATATGGGAGTGAGATGCTTTAGAATGTTCCTACAGCTGGAACCTAAAAGGATTGCATTATATCTAAGGCTTTCAATGGAAAGTGGTACGGTCTCAGTATGTTTGAAATGAAGGGCATGTCAGCAATGTTACATCTCTGCAAGTAATGTTAGCTAATGTATCAGTTCTTCAAAAGAAAGAAGTTACAGATGTATCGACTGAATGCATCTACAATCCCACTGAAAACTAGCAACAAAACAGCTGGGACATGCTGTGAAAAGAGGGTGAGGGTTTTCTGTTTTAAAAAGGGTAGGTCTTCATTTGATTTGACCTCATTTCAATCAGCTAAAATGCAGTTACAACATTAATGCGTCACAAATTAGTTTGACAATGTTGATTATTTGTTCAGTTGAAGGTTGACAGAGAGACGGTATTGATTACCATGAATGTTATTCTCCAAAATCATATTGCACTGGTTGGCGAAATGTGGTCTACATGAAGACATAAGTTTGTAGCGTTAGCATGTTAGCTTGTAGCATATGCAGCGTGGACCAACAGTAAACATAAACAAGCTGACAGAGTATTTTCACCATATGTGTGTGTGTAACGTGTATGTTTGTCTTGCTAATGCAGCTAGCTTTACGGGCTATCGCTGTAGACAACACAACAGAAAAGGAGTGGGGCTGTATACAGTTTGGATGGGAAGGGAGTGAATACAACATAGTAATGAACAGATAAGAAAGGGGTCAAAACATTGTGTTTTTTGCATACACCAACATGCAAAGAATGTAGAGTGTGATACTATTTAATATAGTTAGTGTTGAATGCCAAATTGCAATTACAGAAATTGCAGTTATGCTTAAATTACCCTTGATGGACATTCATCCTTTCCTGATATAATATTTATTTTTGATACTTTTTACAGAAGTCCACCTATAATATGGCAGACCATCTGAAACTGGCTCCTGGTTGGCTTTGACAAAAACATTTGATGAAGGAAAAGGAGATTTTGCACTGTCAACCAAAAATGTAATTTTCTATTTCATTGTAATTGTATTGAAAGAACATTGTTCATGTTATATCTAAATTGTAGCTCAATAAATACAAATGAATAGTTGCCTGTGTCACATGGTTTTCTTTGTCCTGTAAGTGGAAACTGTTGATGTGTTAGAATGACTACCTTTGTAAGTTACTGCTTCTTTTACAGTGAGCATGTTTAAATGGCGTTTAAAAACGGTTATGCTGAAAAGATGTTCAAAACTGGGTAAAACTTGAAAGTTTTCTCACCAACTATTTGAAGATGTTGATATTCACAATTAGACAATCATATTTCACTGGAATGGGCAATTCTGTCTTTCAACTGAGAAACTTGGATGTGGTTTCTTAGTTTGGGTCTAAACAACATTTTATTATTAGCAAATGTAGAGGATGAAAAATGTCTAAATGTGAACGTTAAATCAACGTCATCAAATAGTTGGTGAAAGGCTTTTCACTTTTGAACCAATTTTGAACATTTACACGTCTTTTCTATGGAACAATGCTCTGCGGGGTTAATCCCACTGAAGCCTCTAGTGTCCCTGATGGTGTTACCACAGTTGCAGATGATTGGGATAAAACAAGTACAAGTGGTTCTTTGTTTTTTGTTTCACGCTTTTACAGTCACTTGTGGTCTGCTATAAAAAAGACAGCAGGCTTAATCAAATATAATCTTAGCAGAGGGAAAGTCTGCTCTCCATATGGTCTTCAGACTCTGATGTCCTATGCTGCCAGACAGATGTGAATAGATCACAGCGGTGCATCTCACTGAGACGCGTACACTGACTGAACACGTGGACCCGACGACGGAGGAGAGACCATATTCTAAGACGGTTTGTTTTACAATTAACAAGAGCCATTAAGTATTTTTAGAAAAATTAAGGAATTTTGAATTGTAAGTGTAATGAAATGTAACACTCATTGCCAAACCAAACTAAAGGAACAAATCTGTTAAAACCGTGGCGAATGGCTTTGTGTGGAGACTACATGAAAGAGGACAGATTAGATCATTGTTAACAGACATCTGTTCCATGGGCAACTCCCAGTTCAATGTGTGTCACTAAATTTGAAGAGAGGCATTTCAGGAAAAAGCATTAAGGTGTATAAACCTTGCTTGGATGAATACAAGTTCCTGCATCCTGCCCTTTGCCAGATTATGGAAATGCAGCCGACTGGTTTCAGTGATTTGACGAGGGTGTGGGCTGGCTGAGGTTCAGATCGGTGGCAGAACACACGGTCTGACAGCATTATGTGCGTGTGCCCTGTGCAAACGCAGCATACCTATTCACTCAACTAGACTTAAAGAGGATTGGAAGGAGTCAGGAAATGTTCTCTCAGCATTGGTGAGGGTCCCCACACATTGTTGTGAGGAGTGGAGCTGAGGCATGTCATGGACATGGCAGCGCTCCATTGAGAGCATTCCATCAGCTCCATCTATTTTGTCAATAAAAGATTTGGATTTCCTGCCTGCTGAATGTGCACCAGCAATCCAATCCTGCGCTGACAACATCAGCTTTGCTTAAAACAACAGTGAAATAAATCTTGTATTGAGGGGACATGTTTGCCATGCAGTGACAAACATGTCCCCTGTTTTATTGTAAGTGTCAAATTTGCAACACAATTAGAGCTTTATATTGTCCTCAATTGGAAACTAAATCCAGCTAATAAAGATCCACACTCTGGCTCAATGACTCCGCTGGCTGCTGGCTGATCCTGATCCAGCAAAATGTCACGTGGGGTTAGATTAGATTGCTGAAGAAACAAGTTTGGATCATTTTCAACACCCACAGTGGATCGCTCACAGATGATCGCACACAGATGGGAGTGCAAACTCAGCTAAAGTACGAGCACAATGTTTGCTTTAGCTCAGAGTGCGTGACGCTCTATGAACACACCACTAGAGTATACAGTGAAAACGCTCACCTCCTCTGTGCTCATCCTCGTCGGTCTTGGCAGCCTTGTAGTATGTGATGCCCCTCACCACGCCGGGCTGGTGGCCAACCACCTTGGCTTTGGCTGTAGGGTCAGGCTTGGCTGGCTTCCCAGGTTTAATGACCTCCTTCTTGGGCTTTACGACCTTTTCTTTAGGCGGTTTGGGCGAAAGTTTGGCTGCAGGAGTCTTTTTGTTGGGTCCTTTTGCAGTCTCTTTTGTTTTATCATCATTAGTGTCCTGTAAACATGACACTCTGGTTATGTCAGGACACTTGTTAATATTGGCATTACAAGTAGTGCTAATACTGTTGCCAGTATTATTATTACTAGAACTGCTGCTGATAATATTACTGAAGGACCAAATGCATCTCTGTTGCAGCTGTACTAACAGAACACGTTCTCACTGTAAACTCGTCAAATACCGACGCTCGGTCAGTGCCCCTCGGTGTCTGATACCGACGCAGTGAGCCACCATGTAGTCTGTATGAGACACACCGGCCCCTGTAAGCCCAATGTCGACGTTAATAGTCAGAGCTTTTGTTGCCTAAACCTAACCAAGTTGTTTTGTTGCAGAAGTGTCGGCATTTGGCGAGTTTAGAGTGAGAACATGTTGCAACCAACCAACTAAGTCCGAACTGTTTGCAGATTGAGCTGTGTTGTAACTGTGATCCCTCAGTATGGTCCTTTTGATTTAGAACAGTTTGAGGTTGTCAGAAAACAGCTCAAATGTGTCTAAATGATCCTTTATTTGCTAAAGTTGTGATTAAAAAAAAAAAAAAGCCATTATTGGCAAAATATTCCTGCATAATGCTACAAGCTAAGACTTATAACTGTAGAAGAGCGCAAGACAGGTGAGTCAAGACACCCACTCAGAGACACGTCTGAGATAATAGAAAACACGCTTGTAATGTACTGCTAATCTTACAACTACTAATACTACTGGTACAACTAGCAGTGCTACCACTAGAAGTAATGCAATGTCAGAGTTGCTCTAATGCTACCATGTGTATACAACAGTGCAGAAAGTGTTTCTTGGAACCTGTGCTTTGTTCTCAGAGGAGTCTTTCTGTAGCAGCTGCAGGCTGAGGCTGGAGATCTCCTTCTTGATGCTCATCATCACGTTAGAGTAGTTCTCATATCTCTTAAACTGGTTGGTGAGGCTCATCATGCTGTCTCGCACGAATTCATTATCTCGCGTAAGGTTCGTCTTGATTGTCTGCAAGATAACGTCATTATTTACAGCAATCATGATCCATAAATAAGCTCGCAGTCACACAAACCACCTTTCAATCACATGTCTCCGGGAACCCTTTAATTATAATTTAGGCTCCACTGATACTGACTCAAATATCTAAATCGGGTATCGGTGACAAAGGGGCCGATCTATTTAATTAAGTTCATTGTGTATATACTATAAACATTGTATACTAGAATTTTTATTCCTTTTCTGACCAATTCATTGCTTAATTTTGAAGATTTTATACCAAGTGTCTTTTATTATTTTAATGATAAATAACAATTGGATACATTCATATCTATGTATTTACCTTACACTTTGTTTCACAAAGTTAATAAAGCAATGTTTAACTCAAGCCTGATGTTGTCTTGACAATAAAAGAATGATCCCAGTCACTTACACACACTGAGGCATACAGCTGATGAATCAAAGAACGTTATCTGATCAGAACCCAAAGCCCAGGTATGGCTATGGGACCAGGTCAGATCGCTGCATCTATAATTAATGCAAGAGTTTGGGTGTTGGCCTACCTCTTCCAGGTTGTTCATTTGAGACACCACTTTGTTGATGTAGGAGTGGACCTTCATTAGGTCCATGCTGTAGAGTGTTCCCTCCAGGAGGTCCACCATAGATTGGAGCTGGTCATTCATGCCATAAAAAGAAAAGAACTAGCGTTACTCACCATCTCCTGAACACAAACCTGACAGCTTTATGTGCCTCTGCTCAGCTGCAGCACTAGTTTAAAGTGCCTTCCAAAAACATTTCTCTGATTAACACTATTGACATCCACATGGATTGCTCTCAGTCTGGGGTTCATTCAGAGTCCGTCTTAATGATTTTAGACCTTTCCTTTTCAATGTAATCATTTCCTTCAGAGATGTATTGGCTTAGCCTGAACTTTAAAGTGGAGTCAGACATCTGGAACTGTCTTTTGTTTCATATGGTACATAGCGTGCTTCTCCTGCCTGTGAAAAATGAAAGTGTGCTTTAGGTATGTGCAGAGGTGTGCTGACGTGCTCACCAAAGATGTTCGATGACATACAACTATAGCCAGCTCTCACAGAGTTGAAGAATGTCCTTCTAAACTGAAGGGACTTTTCCTTTCATTGATTGATTTTCTTTTAGTTCTATTTTACAAGCACTCTGAGTGAAGCTATTTTACAGCTTATTTTATTATTTTCAACATTAGCATACATTCTATGTGTATTTAAAATCTCTCATCTTATCATGGATTATTATATAGTTCAGCAAAACTGATATGGAGGTATGAAAGTACCTGACTGGCTGGATCTGGTGACTGCAACATTGTGGGGCTGCAGCCATTAATTATTTTCAGAATTGAATAATTTGTTGATCAATAAAATCACAATTGTCTTCAAATTGCTTGAACTGTCCGACCAACTAAATACAAGATTTACTTTACGGTCATATAAGACAAAGAAAACCTTGAGTAGTTGGAACCAACACATGTTTGTCATTTGTGCTTTAAATTGTCTCCAACTATTGATCAATTCTGAAAAAAAGTTGCAGATGAATTTATCTATTCATCCTGTTCAGCATTTACATAATCATTTTAGATCCAAAATATTTCTTTATGAATAGTTACAGTGTGGTATAGTATATTATATTATGATATAGTATAGTATGAATTGGCAATTATTATTATAATTATTATCTGAAAACAATGGTCTTGGTCATGTTCTATAATTATTATATCATCATTATAACGATACTTATTATAGTTATTTTATTATACTTATTGTGCTCATTTTATACTTGCGTTATAATTAATTTTAGTTATAGTTATAGTAGTGGTGTTTTTATTCAGTCATCACATACAATACAATGAGTAAAGCCGATATACAACCTAGTAAACAATATGACTGAAAAGGTATAGGCAGGATAAACAACCTTTGTACACAGTCTGGCAGTGACTTTGCTTTTGCTCTGAACATTGTTTGCATTATTTTATAATATACCAAATCATAAAATTTCAGAACATGAGATTTCATAAACAATGGATTTGTGTGCTCATAGTAACCATAGTAACCAGCCTTATTCATAAAACGTATCGGTCATTTTTGTAACAAGACTGTTGAATTTATAAATGTTTTATGGGTTGACCCCCACACAATAAGATATATACGCAAGTATAAGTGAGCAATAAATGATATGCAAGGCCTTAGAAGTTAGTACATCTCTACATTTATACAGTATTGCTATTGACTTTGACATTTTACCATTAATATAATCAATATGTTGTCTCCATGTTACTTTTTGATCAACCACAACCCCGAGGAATTTTTTCTCAAAAACTCTTTCAATTTTATCATCACAGATTTTTTATTCAATATCCCCATCTAATTCTTTTTGATTTCCAAAAAACCTGAATTTAGTTTCTTTATATTAAGAGATAATGTATTAGCGTCAAACAAAGATTTGATCATTTCTAACAAAAGTTTCTTCAAAAGTTTTCCAGAGCAAAATAAGTTTGTATCGTCAGCAAAAATGACAAATTTTAATAATTTAGAAACTTTACAAATATGGTTAGTATAAAGTATAAAAAGTATTGGACTATTTACTGATCCCTGCGGTACTCCACAGGTGACCTTCCTGAGTCCTGACAGCATGTCATTAACGTGCACACATTGCTGCCTATTGTCCAAGTAGCTTTTCATCCCTCTTATCCATACTTCTCCAGTTTTCTCAATAATTTGCTGTGATCTATAATATCAAAAGCCTTCTGGAGGTCAACGTGAATACCAATAGAATACTCATCATTTTCAACTGCCTTTATTATTCCTTCCACCATCTCCAATAGTGCATAGGTAGTAGTTCTATTTTTCCTAAATCCATACTGATGTTCACTCAATAATACATTTTTACTTATAAAGAGATCCAATTTTTGCACAAATAATTTCTCTAATACTTTTGAAAATTGAGGAAGAAGGGATATTGGTCTATAATTATCCATGTAATGCTTTTCTCCATTTTAAAATATTGGTATTACCTTTGCAGTTTTCATATTATTAGGAAAAATACCTTTTTGAAAAGACTGATTACCTATATAGGTAGGTAATTTAATGATTACCATGTTAGTAGAATATATATTAGAAGATCTTTTGTTTTTGAAGTTTTTTACAATTTCAATTATATCAATTTAATTTACCCCACAAAGGAACTTGGAATTTATATTATCCTTAATACGGTTATCAAACTAATCTTTTTTGTTTTCAGGCACAACAATTTTGTTGGCCATAGTGTCAAATTTGTAGCCTTTATTTTGGATAATATGATTGATTACTTTTCAAGTCCTTTGAATATTATTTTTACTATCCTCTAGTATTGTATTATAGTATTCCCTTTTCTGTGTTCTCATAATGGAAGTCAGTTTATTCTTATACATCTTACATTTTCCTTCACTTTCATTGGTTTACATCTGTAAATATTTCATGTAAAGTATTTTTTTCTTTGCAGACTTTTAGTCATCCATGGCTTTCCTATATATTTATCCTTTATAGCACTCATAGATGTTCATATGCTCACAGTAGGTTTTTTTTGCAAGGATTATAGTGTATTATAATGTAAAAATGAATATCTTGTTGTTGCATTCATTTATAAATTCTGAAAATGATTACTTTAATATAATTTTTAATTTGTTTGACTCCTAGTGGTCAAATGTGTTGAAAGTAACAAACAGACTATGCAAATTCATAAAGGATGGAATTGTGTCATTTTTGTACAAACAACAACTGATCCATCAGAATCCCTTGAAAGATGTTCTGATCACATACATATTCCTCTCCTCACCTTTAGTAGCTCGGGGGCCTGTTTCTTCAGCTTCTCCATCTTCCACTCATTCTCACAGGGGTTGAGGGAGGATGGCGGGGCAGTGCACGAGCACTTACAGTCGGACCCGGAGCTGACTGTCTCCACCGTGTAGAAGTCCTCCACGCGTACGCTGCCGCTCCGCAGACGCTGGCAAGCATCCTTACTCAGAGGGCGCATGATGCACTTACAGCGGCAGTCTGAGCCCTCTGACGTCATCCGGACTGGCTCATTCTCCCCAAAGATCTGGAAGACAGAGTGTGAATTGTCCCACTTTCAAATCCAAAGAAAAATGTATTTTGAGACTCTTTTTGTGTGTTGTCACGATAATCTTCTTTTCATTTTAGCTCATAAGAAACTCTTGGATGAAGTGTAAAAGTCTCTTTATTGTTGTACTATTCAGGGCTGAGAAAGAATGTAACACACCAAACTCGGATGTCAATGACCCGGGTTGCACCGTATATTTACCCAAACCCATAAAATGTCATCTATTCCATTAGTCTAACCCCTGTGGGACTTTCATGGAATATAAATCCATTTTTTATGAAAGGCAAACAAAAGAAAGGGAAGGAAAGTGATCCTGAAAAATAGCCACACACTTCTCCTACTTTGAATGTTAGCAGGTGTGACTCAGCTGAAAGCCTCAGACACAAACATAACTCATGAGGACGCATAACCAGCTGGCCTTTGGCTGCCATGTATGATGACAGAGCTCTGGCAAGCTTACTTAATAAACAGGAAGCAATGCATGGCAGCCTGAGCTGACATTCCACACGTACCCTACGTGAAACAAGTGCAAGCTAACATGTAGTGGAGATAGCTTTCATAAAAAAATTAGCTGCACAGATTTACTGCATATTTGTCCATGGTCATAATGTAAATATGATGGGGAGTTGGCAGAGTGAAGCCTGCTGGGAACTCTGTGAATTTCGCCACTTTGTCCACTACAATCCATCTCCCCTGCTTTTAAAGGAGGGTGAGCTAGTTCAGGAGACCGAAACCTGGCCCTGTTTTCATCTTACAACTTCCCCCCTTTCACTGTGCGTCTTCACTTCATGAAAGTTCATTGTAACATTTTGGTCGCCTAAAAATGTCTTCATCAGCGTTCGGTTGTACTTAGCTCCGCCCTCTTGTGTCACTACAGGTTGCAAAAAACAAGATGGATGGCAAGATTTAGACAACCTGTTTCACATATGCATGCATACTCCTGCACACCTAGAAACATCACTGTAATAAAACCATTGTTTTTGAAAATGACCCACAATGAGTTTTATAGACAAGAGTCATGTATAAATACATACTCAACACATTGTAAATCCCAACACTTGGTCAGTGGCCCTACGCTTTGAACTATGACGCTCTAGTTACCCCTCAGCTTCACGTTTGGACGTGTCAGGGACGGTGTGTAACTTTCCATTCTGTAGGCTGCATGCATAGTGCCTTTTCAAAATTACAGTTTTCCGAGCTTCCGAGGATACTCTTTTCTAAATAAACTTCAAATTTATTTTTATTTAGTTTTTAGGTTTACTTGGCTAGATAGGTTTAGGAAAAGGTTGTGGTTTGGGTTAAAACAGGTACGTTTGTTACCTAACTGGCGTTAATTCAGTAAGTAAGTTATGTAACAAAACTACGGTAAAATAAGTCAACGTAGACTTGGTTTCATACGGGACACGAACAGCAGACTGCTGAATAAAAGTCCTGTGTTTGTTTGACCCATCTATCCTCAAGCACAGACTTTCTTCGTCGTTATACTACGTCACTTACTCTGATAATGACGTGTTTACATTGGAGTTATTTAAAAGCCCTGTGCGTCTCATACAGACTCTAAAGAGGGCCTCTGTGCATCGGCATCAGACGCCGAGGGGCACTGACCATTCGGTATTGGACGAGGTGGAAATGAACGGGTTGGTATTGTACATGTGCATATCCATGCAGCTTTTGATAGTAGCATTGTACTATCCATTGCACTGGTTTGGTATCACTCAAGTGTTCAGTGTGTGTGCTCATTTGGAGTCATGACTGTTGGACCATGTGGTGGAGGAGGTTTGGACTGTCATCTCTCATGGGGAGATTTAGGGACCTCTGCAGGATGGGCGCACATGTGGTAGCACTTTTATCAGAGGTGGAGTTCTGCAACGCAGAGATTCCTCATTAATGAGCTGGAGTCCTGTCCTCATGTGACTGAAGGTAGGAGATAGTACTCTCACAGTCTGAAGATTATAAGAAAATGGAGTAAACATCTCTCATTATCTTTTGACATTTTACAGACTTTTTCACAAAGTCTTTACAATAGTGCAATGTGAGCTCATGGGAATGTGTAAAAATAGCATGCTACTTTTAAGAGACAACCATCTCTAACGTAACATCAAATAAGTTATTATTATTATTATTATTATTCTACGTCACCATCTCTGAGCGTAGCATATTCATGGGGATGGGTTTTCATTGCAGTCAGTACAGAATAAATGCTGTGAAATGACACGCCAAGATCATGAACGGCATTGTGATAGCAAGCGAAATGGCCTGTTATTCATACACCATACTAGTTATGGCGAGTACTAGTCAGTCTAGGAAGCCTGTCTTCTGTGGCTCTGGAGGAGCTTTATTAAGCCTGAAACATATGGGAAATGTAGGATCCAGCATCTTTTGAGCTTGACACACTCGGGACTAATAGTCAGGATATCTCGGCCTCGGCTGTATCAATTCTGACCATTATATTTCAAATCTGACTGTTCAAAATCATTCAAAGCTCTAGAAGTGAAATGATAAGTTCCTGAGGTATCCCTTTAAAGATGAAGGACAAAATAACAATAAACAATACATGACAGGGAATATTATGTACATATGCGGAAACTTACCGTGCATGGCTGTGACAGAAACAAACGGTGAAGTAGGGAGTAAGAATTATTGCTCTGTGATTCGGTCACGTTTGTTATTTAACGGCTTTCCGTAGATACAATTTTAACAATTTAGGAAGTCTTTTAGCAGGACAGCAGCAGGCTGAAGGTAAGGTGGGGGAGTGGAAGAGGTGGAGGTGGTTGGGGGCTCATTAGTGAAAGAATGCAGGTTGAGTGATGTGGGGGGGCTTTCCCCTCCATTACTGCAGACATACTGGGAGGGGGTCTGCTATGGGGCAGGACTCCTGTGTGCAGAGCCGGGCACATCTTGACCCATGTCAAGCGAAAAGGCAGCAGGTTGACAAATCCTACAGCCACATGAAAACAGAGTGGATTAGCAGATTAAACTTCTTTAACAGAGGCTCTTCCTACGGCCCTGCTGAGCTGCATTGTTCAACCCCAGCCAAACCCAACTGCTGCAAAGCAGCATCAGCTTAAGTTGCTTTAAGTTGGAGAAGTCAGAGAAATTCCAGCCAGATTTACTATGGTACTTCATGTTTTGTCTAGTCAAGAAGGACTAAATCATCACCTGCCAGGCTTTACTGAATCTTATCATGAACTATTTGAATCATTCTGCCAATCGGAGCAGCTGCCTCCCCCTCCTGTCAAATCCCATGTGCTGGTTTGACTAACTGACCGTCCAGCATCTCATGCCAAGCTGATCTATCAGCATGAGAACAGGCAACACAATTAAGAGTGCTAAGAATTAAGAGCACAGACTATTTAATGTATGCTTACAGCTTTGAGTCTTTGGCTTTGACCTCTCAAGTGCAGTCAAGTTTCAGGTCAAAAAGAACACGGCTCCAACATGAACTTATGTCTGCACAATGGGAAGAAAGGAGCTCCATTAGATCAGCCGCTGCAGCCTTTAACAGCTAACTCTCCCTGACAGCGAGGAAGGGAAACCCCTATTGTGCACAGGATTGCTAAAAACACAAGATGTGTTACACAATAGCTGCTGCATTTGTTAGTTGAAGTCATCGGCCCTCGGGCAACATTTGGGTTTTCTTATTTTAACTTTCTCTTCCTCTTTTTTCATACAGTGGGTTCATACTAATGTTCAGCTAACTCTCCTAATGTCAGATATCTGTGTCAATGACCAGCGTTAACATGATGCCACCTGTGTGTAAATGAGCACACATTCATGAATATTGTAAATTGGCATAGTCATTGCCCCAATCATAGCATACACGGCTACGCGTGGTGCCCCATGCAGAAGTCCTGCTCTCAGAGATCCCTAAAGGAAAGTCCTTCAGTTTTAACAGCGTCAGCAGCAGAGTTAAAGGACCTGCTGAAGACAAAGAATGGTGAAAATAACAGAGCTGTTAATGCCGCGTCACCTGAGGGCCCAACAAGCCACTTAAGAATGAATCTGTTCATATGAGGATGAGGCTCAGTGTTTCAGTAGCACTGTATCTGCAGCCTTGTTCATGAAAACAAGGATTTCCTCCCCTTTTAGTGCTTAGCCAGCTGGGTAATCACTGGGACAACTGTATGAGAAAGGCAAAACCATCAAACATAAACATAAGTGCTGTTATGACCTGCAGAACCACCCCCCCACCCCCTCAAAAACACACACACACACACACACACACACACACACACACACACACTCTTTGCTTTTTTAACACTTTTCCCACAAATGCACAAAAAGGCAGCTCTAATCAGTCTTAAAGCCATCCAGCTCGTGATTTTAAAGGATGGACTATCCCTTTAAGATCCACATCATCTCCTGTCAAGGGTACTCAGGAACAAAACCGGGATCCACATTCCAGTCCAAAGAGTCTGCCGGATTTTTTTATCTAATTAGCCGCGCTTATGATAAACAGTCTTACTGTGCCACTGTAAAGATTAACTTGGTACAAGGAGGGGGGGGGGGGGGGATTCTATCGGAGCCGTCAGTCTGGAGATGAACCATGAGGTCGGGGGCTCAGACTATAAACAACAACACTGGCATTAGCACAGGGATGTTAATTAGCTGAACACAAAGGGTATCGAGCACTTGCTGCTTTTGCAGGTACATATCTACATTCCTGCTGAGTCTGTTTATGTGTTTCGACACATGGGCCTTCCGGTCTTCACAGCACATCATCACACAAAATGACAACAAGACACCTTCATGAAATTCCTGCTGTACTAAATGAATTAATGGATTAGTTGTGTGAAAGTCTCTGTCTAGCCACAGTAAGATTACAGAACTCTGGAAAACTTAAAGCTTTATTTCCCAACAATAAAGTCATCAATCTGCTTTGAGGGTGAAAATCCTCTGAAAACACAAATACAAATCAAGCTGCCAATACGGCTCCCTACTGAAATCTACATTCTATAAGAATCCATTCACAGGCACAAGGAGACACTAATTATTAGAGTGTGTCTGGTGTCCTCAAGGACGAGTGGAATGATAGAAGTTGCCAATGTGTTTTCTCTAGATGATTTGTTACAGCAGATGTTAACAAGCTGCAGAGGCTATCAATGCTCAGAAAGATACTGTGCTTCAGTTATTGAGAAAACAATGACAAAATTTTTTAAATGAATTTCATCCAAAGAATCACCTTCTGGTGGGTAGGGTTATCTGAAAGAACAAGCACCAACGGTTGATTAATATAATGGGGAAGATGTTCATCATAGACATTTCTCTAAGCTTATAAAGGAATGTCAAACATCTTTCAACCTTTTGTTTTGTATACCAGAGTTACTTTGAATTTGTGTCTGAGTGTGACAATAAAATCATGCTCAAACATGAGAACATATTTTCTTTTCACTGCGGCTACAGTACATTATCTGATCTGCATCCACATAACAAGCAATGTATTCCACACTTTTAAGCCTGTTTGAAGATAGTCAGCCACTTCTCTAAAGGTCCTGTGTGGGAGCTGCCTTCACCAACTGAGAACATTCATCAACTGTTCTTAAAATGAAATTAAATCTGACTTTCACAAAGATTCTGGGATTTGGTCTCAGGTAAGAACAGAATCTACACACACTTATGAGGGCTGACATGTTTGTGCAAAATTATTGGTTATTGCGTTTTCTTTAATTCGGAGTGCCTACCGCAAGCGAAGGAGTTCAAATATCTTGGGGTCTTCACGAGTGAGGGTAAGATGGAGCGAGAGATCGACCGGCTCGGTGCGGATGCAGCAGTAAAACAAGCTGCACCGGACCGTATTGGTGAAGAGGAGCTTAGCCGGAAGGCGAAGCTCTCAATTTACTGGGCAGTCTACGTTCCGACCCTCACCTATGGTCACGAACTCTGGGTCGTGACCGAAAGAACGAGGTCTCGGATACAAGCAGCCGAAATAAGTTTCCTCCGTAGGGAGGCCGGGCTCAGCCTTAGAGATAGGGTAAGGAGATGACTTTCCTCTGTAGGGAGGCCGGGCTCAGTCTTAGAGACAGGGTAAGGAGATGAGTTTCCTCTGTAGGGTGGCCGGGTTCAGCCTTAGAGATAGGGTAAAGAGATGAGTTTCCTCTGTAGGGTGGCCGGGCTCAGCCTTAGAGACAGGGTAAAGAGATGAGTTTCCTCTGTAGGGTGGCCGGGCTCAGCCTTAGGGACAGGGTAAGGACATGAGTTTCCTCTGTAGGGTGGCCGGGCTCAGCCTTAGAGATAGGGTAAAGAGATGAGTTTCCTCTGTAGGGTGGACGGGCTCAGCCTTAGACATAGGGTAAGGAGATGAGTTTCCTCTGTAGGATGGCCGGGCTCAGCCTTAGAGACAGGGTAAGGAGATGAGTTTCCTCTGTAGGGTGGCCGGGCTCCGCCTTAGAGATAGGGTAAGGAGATGAGTTTCCTCTGTAGGATGGCCGGGCTCAGCCTTAGAGACAGGGTAAGGAGATGAGTTTCCTCTGTAGGGTGGCCGGGCTCAGCCTTAGAGACAGGGTAAGGAGATGAGTTTCCTCTGTAGGGTGGCCGGGCTCAGCCTTAGAGATAGGGTAAGGAGATGAGTTTCCTCTGTAGGGTGGCCGGGCTCAGTCTTAGAGACAGGGTAAGGAGATGAGTTTCCTCTGTAGGGTGGCCGGGTTCAGCCTTAGAGATAGGGTAAAGAGATGAGTTTCCTCTGTAGGGTGGCCGGGCTCAGCCTTAGGGACAGGGTAAGGACATGAGTTTCCTCTGTAGGGTGGCCGGGCTCAGCCTTAGAGATAGGGTAAGGAGATGAGTTTCCTCTGTAGGGTGGCCGGGCTCAGCCTTAGAGATAAGGTAAGGAGATGAGATTCCTCTGTAGGGTGGACGGGCTCAGCCTTAGACATAGGGTAAGGAGATGAGTTACATCAGGAAGGAACTTGGAGTTGAGGCGCTACTCCTTCGTGTTGAAAGGAGTCAGCTGAGGTGGTTCGGGCAGCTAATCAGGATGCCTCCTGGACGCCTCCCACTGGAGGTTTTCCGGGCACACCCAACTGATAGGAGGCTCCGGGGAAGACCCAGAACACGCTGGAGGGATTATATCTTCTGGGAACGCCTCGGGATCCCCTAGAATGAGCTGGAAAATGTTGCGGGTGAGAGGGAAGACTGGGTCAGCCTGCCGGGCTGCTGCCACCGCGACCCGACCCCGTATAAGCAGATGAAAATGGATGGATGGATGATGGCGAATGAGTAATAGCATCTTTTTTTGTGTTGTTTCACATCCACGACTGGGCTGTGGCGACTGTAGCTCAGTGGTGAGCAGGGTCGTCCTTCAATCAGAGGATCGGTGGTTTGATCCCTGGCTCCATTAGCCCATGTCCATGGGCAAGACACTTAACCCCAAATTGCTTCTGTAGCTGTGCCTACGGTGTGTGACTGTTGTATGAATGTTAGCTACTCCTGATTCGCCCCTGCCATCAGTGTATGAATGGGTGAATGATGTCACGTAGTGCTAAAGCGCTTTGAGTAGTCGGAAAACTAGAAAAACCCTATACAGGTCTGTTTACCATTTACTACGAAAGAGGACAATGGGATTCATCATAAGAACACAGGTATGAACAATCCTGCTGTTTAAGAATACGTCGTAAATCTGACGCAGACTTTTCCTGGGACCTTTCTCGAGAACGAATTGAAGAAAGAACTCATGAAGATATTGGCGAATGGCGCCCGTTGATATTTGAATGTTCTGCAGATTACGTTCAGTGCCAATGTTTTACAAATTCTCAACTTCTTCAACACTAAGGCAACAAAGTCTGGAAATGGGAAACAGCACTGGCTCTGAGTAACTCTAAACTCAATTATTAATACTTTATATTTTGTTTGTTTGATATGTACAACAACTGAAGTATAAAAAATGACATGTTGTGGTTTTATGGAGGGGCATTTTTTGACGGCAAGAAATCCAACAAGAGGATTTCCCAAAATTAAGGACAGAATGTAGTTAAGGTAAGAAAATGAACGTTAATGGCAGGTCAGTGTTGGGAGCAATGGGATGCCAGCTCCAGTCTCACGCAAAATAAGATGCACCACAGCACCTCCACTTCCGTGTTACTGCATATAGATCACACTGCTTCCTGCACTTTCACTAATTGCTGGAATAGCTTGTAAATTGTACTGTGCAGAAAGAATATGGGTGTAATTTCAGGGGATGCCTGGCTGGGACCTCCAGCATGACCCCAGCAAGGCCTGACAAGAAAGACATGGTGATATGTTGTTGGATTTTTCATCTCAGCCTTGTCAGAAATGTTAGAGCTGCAAGTCTCTGGTAATAGTTTAGCTGCTTTTGGGGATTGAAGATAACTTTTTTTCTGCATGAGTTTATAGTTGTTCATAGGATGTGCATGAAGGGTATTTGAGGGTTTAAAGTTGTCTTTTATAAAAAAGACCTCATGCATGAGATTAATTTACTCATCCATGTTTGTAAGTAGACTACAACAGGACACAGGGGCCCAGGTCTGTGAAAGGTTACGGTCCCCAGAGAGATGGTGCCTGAGAGACTTTATAAAGACTTCAAGAATTAGGACATACACTGCAGATAAGACACAAACTCAATTTGAAACATGTCTGTGATCATAAATCCTGCTCTCAAGGATTAAGAGAGAAAACAGCCCGAGCCATGTGGAACCATAGAAGCTTGGAAAAGAAAGGTGACACGTTTAAATGCACAATTTCAGAACACGTGGAGTGTAGCGTAAAAATAGCTCATGAGCTAACTCTGGACATTTGCATAGAGATGGAAACTGAAATGTTGATTAAAGAAGACATATCATGCTCATTTTCAGGTTCATCCATATATTTTAGGTTTCTACTAGAACATGTTCACATGCTGTAATGTTCAAAAACACTTTCTGTTTCTCATACTGTCTGTCTGAGTATACCTGTATTCACCTTCTGCCTGAGACGCTCCGTTATAGCGGCTGTCTCTTTAAGCCTTTCTCCCGAAAAACCCAGTCAGCTGTGATTGGTCGAGGTTGGTCTGCGTTGTTGCCGTCTTGTGTTACAACTACAAGGCACAGTTTCTTAATACGAGCTGTGTGCAGCTCTCTCTTGATTGAGCGTTTCAATACGTTCACAGTAATTAATTTAAGGCAGATGCTATTAGCATCCAGGTGTCAGAAGCCAACAACACAATTTGCAACCGCGCGGAATAGCCAATGTTGCTATTTACACCAGGGTGTATATAGCATGGCAAAGACAAGCACCCAGTTTACATAAACAACAATGCTATTTGCACCCGACCTGGGCACACATTGGATTCTGAATGTATATATTTGGCATACTGTAGGCTATGTATATTTTTCCTAAACCTAACCAAGTAGTTGTGTTGCCTAAACCTACCCAAACTGCAACCGAAAATAACAATAATACAAAATGTAAAAATAATAAGTGTAGTACCAAATGTACTCAAACACCAGTCGAGCTACCTATTGCTAAATGAAGTAGCATATTCTACTTGGCTGGGTGTAAACAGCCTAATAGCTGTCTTGTGACTATTCTCACACTCTTGCTCCGTTCATTTTAATGTGCACAGTCCTTGGTAATTATATAAATAGATAAATAAATGAGTCTGTAATAAAAACAAGGCTGTGTTGTAATGGCTTGTGATAAGATTTTTGGACCAGCGAATAGAACCCTTTACTATACCGATTTAACAGAATCACAGCTTTCTTGAATTGTTGCACAACACACTCATTGTGGTTTTGGTATCCATGCAGATTGACATGGTGGAACTTTGAATTAGTTAATGTAATGTTTATTGATCAAGAACAGTCAAAATCATATGTGAAGGAGCTCAAAGTCATCCCCACAATCTATTGAGGAGAACAGCCTAAAATACAACATCCTTATTGACCATTTTGTACCAAAGCCAAGCAACGTCAGACCCGTGTAAAGCCCACCCGTGAGCAGGCCGTGCACCTGAGTTGTATGGTAAATGTTGACCTATTCACACTGACACCAAAAGCAGGTTTTCCCGGGTCATCGGCCCAGTGTGAATGAGGTATTAGGCTCTCTCATTTCCAACAGCTGGCCGCTTTCAACCACAAACAGAGCGACTTGACTCTCTGCTGACTGATGATGTTGACTCTTCATCAAGCCCCTTGAGACAGCCCCAATTAAATGAAGCCATGTTGGCATAACATGGCATGACAAAATGTCAGTTCACGTACACCGTGGCAATCATCTACGGCTACAAGGCACCTTCCAGCACCTTCCAGCACCATCCAGCACCTTCCAGCACCTTCCAGCACCTTCCAGCACCATCCAGCACCTTCCAGCACCATCCAGCACCTTCCAGCACCTTCCAGCACCTTCCAGCACCTATAGTCATCGAGCCCTGTCTCTGCTGCTGTGGGCTATTTCATTAAGGCCGACTGAGCATCCCCAGTCTGCTGTTTCCTCCTCTCCAGCCCCCAGTTGACCCTGCTCCGATTGTCCTCGGGGTTGTTTACAACCAGAACACGGAGCAGGTGCACACACTGCTTCCCACGCCACCCTCCATGCCCTCCATGCCCTCTTGTAAGCGGGCTTTGTCTCACATTAATATCAGTGCCACCAGTTTGGCGACACAGACTATGACTGGGCGTCTCCATTGGCCACAAGACTGGAGCTGTGCCACTGCTGCATGATGGGGAATGGTGTTGTGAGGAGAAATATGTAGGGATGTAAAAAACAAACAAACAATGGATTTACTATAAAACCTTCAGTCTTCAGCGATACATCTGATACAGCCTGAATACTGGATCAGGTATCGGTGAGTATGTGAGTCTATACACTGACCTGGAATCAGGGTTAGGGTTTTGTTTATCAGGTCATTTACGCTACACATGAACAACAACACATGTCACTATCTACGCGATCCGTACGTCCTGCCCGATTGGTACTGAGCATGTGCAACTCTCAACAGAGATGAGAAAGAAGCAGGATGGCTCACTCGTTAGCTACTTCCATCATCAGATCCAGAAAAAATGATCACGCCGGCAGAAACCGATGAGTAAGACTCTCTGTTGAGAGTTGCACATGTGCAGTACCAATCAGCCAGGTGCAAGCAAAGAATGTAACGTTAGCAGTAGCGAGCAAAATATCACCAGTAAAACCTCAATGTGTTTTTAACGCACTGGTATCGGATCGGTACTATTGGAGGATACGCATGTTCAGGTATCTGAATCAGAACCTCTCTAAGAGACAACAAAGGTGCCTGGATGGACGCTGAGCTTTTGGTTTCAGGTTATCCACCAGATGTTGAAACCTGGCTGCAGGGATCGGCCCCCATTCAGACACAGCGTCAGCGAGGTCCAACACCGATGTTTGGGGATCACATCCGGATCACAGTCCGTGTTCCCATTCAGCCCAAAGGTGTTGGAATGGGGTTCAGTCCGGTTCTTCCTCATTTCTTTAAGGAGCCGTGTTTGTGCCTTGAGCATCGTCATGTTGAAACTGAGGAGGGACAAACTGTTGCCACACAGTAGGAAGAACAGGGTTGTCTCGATGATCGTTGTAAGCATTAAGATGTCCTTCATTGGCCTCGACAGAACCAGACATGTATACAATACTGTTACTACTACTAACACTACCACGTGCTGCTTCTATCCCTGTAATTAGTAGTACTGCTGCTACTCCTAATATGAATACAACTATTCCTATCACTACTACTTCTATGGGGCGTTGACTCTGCACTCACTGATTTGACCTCTGATTGTATCCAGAGCAGACAGATGTTTAGTCACACACCATACATGTGAGACAGAGCCTCTGGTCCTATAATATGTGCTGTACATGCATGTTATCTTCTGGCAGTGTGTGTGTGTGTGTGTGTGTGTGTGTGTGTGTGTGTGTGTGTGTGTGTGTGTGTGTGTCTGTGTGTGTGTCTAGAGCAGGATTAGGCTGAGGGAGAGTGAGGGGTTACTGGAGTCCAGCAGCTGTACAAACAAGGGCAGCCACATATTACTGTTACCCCACTGGGTGCCATCTCTCCCACACTCTGCTGGTCACACACCGGAGGCATCATCACATACACACACTGTGTCTCCTGTCACACAAAAGCCCTCATTGGGAGGATTACCTCCAATCCGAAAAAATAACACATAGCCCTAACCATCTTTAGACAGAAACTGTAACAGTCTGGCTTTGGGAACATGTTGGTCAAGTCATTTATTTGTCGGAGGCAGAGGCACCATGACACGGAAGAGGTGACGTTGAGCAAAATAAGAGTGGGGTTCTGTCACGAGAGGGCACTCAGTGAGGAGCTACTCCCCATCAGTGACTCTGAACAGCTCTTGTTGCAATGCAATGTGGATCCTGCAAACTAAAATGAATGTCTTACCTTGCTCTGTGAAGACGCATCCTTACACAAAAGCAGCAGGCAGGCCAACAAGTTGCTGTATCTCCACATTCTGTCTCCGGAGCGTCAGGGCGTGACGTTCACAAATCCGAAGTCAGTCACTGGTTCAGTCCATGAGGTGAAGGAACTTACTTTAACTCCATTTCCTTTCCACACAGGCAGGACGGCACGGTGCGTGTCTGCGTGTCTCTGTGTCAGGCTGAGCTGAGGAGTGCGTCCTGTCTGCAGCGCGCGCTCCGTTTTCAGCTGAGCGGACCGCGCGCGTCATCTGTCATCCGCTGTCCTCCACTGGTGGGAGGAGTTTACTCAGCAACACAGCCCGCCCTCTCCTGTCTGTCCGGGACAACAACAACAACAACAACATTAGTAACAATGATAACAATGATAATACGAGCGCTAAAATACAATACAATATAATCATATATATAATCAGAACAGCAACAACAATAATAATGGTAATAATCATAATAATCATCATCATAACAAAAACAACAACAATAATAATAGTAACAATGATAATAATATGAGCGTAATAGTACAATAAGATATAACATTTATATAATCAAAACAATGACAATTTTGTTGTCAAATTTGATATTGTTTTTATTATTTATCTGACACGTTTAATTCAGTGCACATAATAATTACAACACTTTGAATAGTGTCACTGTGTGGAAGTGTAAAAGGGGAACGAAAGCACAGCACCCATTAGAAGTTTGAAGGGCTTTTGGCGCCATCAGCTGGCCAATTATTATTTTGACGCTCCGATGCCACAGTTGAAGTCCCTGTGAGGGGCTCCCATGGGAGTGTGCAGCTGCTGAGGGCCTGCTTCTCCTCGTCGCCCTGCAATGTGTCGTTTATCTATGCTGGAATACATAGCTCCTGGTTTGTTGTGTAGTAAAAGAATACATAATAATTTAGGCAACATATAACCTCGCCACAAAACTGAACATTACCAAACAAATGAGATTTTGACACAGGGGCCCTCTTCAAGACAGGGCCTCAAGGTCAGTTAATAACACAAAACTAACCTTACAACAATGCCCTTATTATTTCTAATGATATTTATGCTTCAGCAGGGAATATTACCAAACACATTTTCAATCAAATGAGCACAAACCAGCTGAAACACTGAGCCTGGGGCATCTGGGGGCCCTGGAGTCCTTGAGGACAGGGGCTTAACTGTGTCAATAGCAGTCACAGTTTATCTTGATTTTATTTATCAGCTTATCTATGATAATTATATAATTTTATGTCTAAAGAGAAACCATAACAATCATAATATTTTCCTCAGTCTTCACGGCTTAGATTCCCATGGTATACATGGAATTAGCAGCAATGTGTTTTGAAAGTATTACAATGATTACAAATCATGTTATTTTTGTATATGGGAAATCAGGCTAATCTAGGTTATTTTAAGGAATTAAGAATTTTACTATCCAGCACATGAGATTATCAGTTTTCTCAAATTCCAAAGAAATTCAGGTAAAAGATGCCATGTGACATACAACAGCTTTAAAAGACCAGTGTGTAGGATTTAGGGGGATTCATTGGCGGAAATAGAATTCAATATTCATAACTATGTTTACATTCGTGTATAATCAACCAAAACTAAGAATTGTTGTGTTTTCGTGAGTTTAGAGGGAGCTTGATCTGAAATCCTGACCTGCTCTTAAGAACTCATTTGGGTATTTGAGAAGAACTAGATGAGAACGATAACTGGTCACAACAATAATGACATTAGTGATGCTAGTACTTGTTGAATGTTTGTGGTGTCTGTGAGGAGTCTTCTTATTGAGAACCAATAGAACATAATGAACCTGTGGTGTCTGTGAGGAGTCTTCTTATTGAGAACCAATAGAACATAATGAACCTGTGGTGTCTGTGAGGAGTCTTCTTATTGAGAACCAATAGAACAACATAATGAACCTGTGGTGTCTGTGAGGAGTCTTCTTATTGAGAACCAATAGAACATAATGAACCTGTGGTGTCTGTGAGGAGTCTTCTTATTGAGAACCAATAGAACATAATGAACCTGTGGTGTCTGTGAGGAGTCTTCTTATTGAGAACCAATAGAACATAATGAACCTGTGGTGTCTGTGAGGAGTCTTCTTATTGAGAACCAATAGAACATAATGAACCTGTGGTGTCTGTGAGGAGTCTTCTTATTGAGAACCAATAGAACATAATGAACCTGTGGTGTCTGTGAGGAGTCTTCTTATTGAGAACCAAGAACATAATGAACCTGTGGTGTCTGTGAGGAGTCTTCTTATTGAGAACCAATAGAACATAATGAACCTGTGGTGTTGAGAGTCTTCTTATTGAGAACCAATAGAACATAATGAACCTGTGGTGTCTGTGAGGAGTCTTCTTATTGAGAACCAATAGAACATAATGAACCTGTGGTGTCTGTGAGGAGTCTTCTTATTGAGAACCAATAGAACAACAGACTAAACCTGTGGTGTCTGTGAGAGTCTTCTTATTGAGAACCAAAGAACATGAACCTGTGGTGTCTGTGAGAGTCTTCATTGAGAACCAATAGAACATAATGAACCTGTGGTGTCTGTGAGGAGTCTTCTTATTGAGAACCAATAGAACATAATGAACCTGTGGTGTCTGTGAGGAGTCTTCTTATTGAGAACCAATAGAACATAATGAACCTGTGGTGTCTGTGAGGAGTCTTCTTATTGAGAACCAATAGAACAACAGATGAACCTGTGGTGTCTGTGAGGAGTCTTCTTATTGAGAACCAATAGAACATAATGAACCTGTGGTGTCTGTGAGGAGTCTTCTTATTGAGAACCAATAGAACAACAGACTGAACCTGTGGTGTCTGTGAGGAGTCTTCTTATTGAGAACCAATAGAACATAAGTGAACCTGTGGTGTCTGTGAGGAGTCTTCTTATTGAGAACCAATAGAACATAATGAACCTGTGGTGTCTGTGAGGAGTCTTCTTATTGAGAACCAATAGAACATAATGAACCTGTGGTGTCTGTGAGGAGTCTTCTTATTGAGAACCAATAGAACATAATGAACCTGTGGTGTCTGTGAGGAGTCTTCTTATTGAGAACCAATAGAACATAATGAACCTGTGGTGTCTGTGAGGAGTCTTCTTATTGAGAACCAATAGAACATAATGAACCTGTGGTGTCTGTGAGGAGTCTTCTTATTGAGAACCAATAGAACAACAGACTGAACCTGTGGTGTCTGTGAGGAGTCTTCTTATTGAGAACCAATAGAACATAATGAACCTGTGGTGTCTGTGAGGAGTCTTCTTATTGAGAACCAATAGAACATAATGAACCTGTGGTGTCTGTGAGGAGTCTTCTTATTGAGAACCAATAGAACATAATGAACCTGTGGTGTCTGTGAGGAGTCTTCTTATTGAGAACCAATAGAACAACAGACTAAACCTGTGGTGTCTGTGAGGAGTCTTCTTATTGAGAACCAATAGAACAACAGACTGAACCTGTGGTGTCTGTGAGGAGTCTTCTTATTGAGAACCAATAGAACATAATGAACCTGTGGTGTCTGTGAGGAGTCTTCTTATTGAGAACCAATAGAACAACAGACTGAACCTGTGGTGTCTGTGAGGAGTCTTCTTATTGAGAACCAATAGAACATAATGAACCTGTGGTGTCTGTGAGGAGTCTTCTTATTGAGAACCAATAGAACAACAGACTAAACCTGTGGTGTCTGTGAGGAGTCTTCTTATTGAGAACCAATAGAACATAATGAACCTGTGGTGTCTGTGAGGAGTCTTCTCATTGAGAACCAATAGAACATAATGAACCTGTGGTGTCTGTGAGGAGTCTTCTTATTGAGAACCAATAGAACAGAATGCATCTGTGGTATCTGTGAGGAGTCTTCTTATTGAGAACCAATAGAACAACAGACTGAACCTGTGGTGTCTGTGAGGAGTCTTCTTATTGAGAACCAATAGAACATAATGAACCTGTGGTGTCTGTGAGGAGTCTTCTCGTTCTGTTTACTACAATCAGGCCGGTCTTCCGGGATACCTTGTAGCCTCAGACTGGGCTATTTAATTAGCCCAAAGTTACATAAATATCCTATAGGTGTATGTTTAAAATGACAACAAAAATATTAAAATATAAAGTCTCTATACAAGCCACATATTTATGTTAGTCGTAAACCGTAGCCAACAATTAGTGCAAAGACTCAACTCCACCATTTCTTTCTAAAGAAATGTTAAATATAAATGTAAGTGGCTGCTAATGCTGAATGTTAGCCTACCATAAGCTAATAATAGCATTAGCATTGGCCTGCTAGCTTTTGTCTTGACACTCTGACTCCATTTCCCATACTGCCTGCGGCACAGAGTCTGTTCACGGACTTGTCACAGTCACAGGTGTGAATAATAAAACTAATGAGGGCTGGGTTCCCTTTAGCTGCGTTCAGGTTCCTGGTCTCGTGACGCTGGCTCACTGGCACACGTCACATCACTAGTGTTATTAGTAACACCTGTGCCCTTCCTCCTGCCGTCCGCTGGAGGAAGGCCTTTCCCTGTTCTGTGTCTGTGCTGCCTTCATGCCCTGTGGGAGTAATTACACCCTTTCATGTTATACGATAACACAGATTTAAATCTACTTTTAACCTGTGATGATAGTTATGCATGTTTTTATTTAGTTTATTACTGTTATTTGTTTGTTTGTTTAACATATCTTTCTATTTTTAAATTATGTCTCATATCATTGCACTGTTTTTTTGTTTATTGTTTTGCACCTTTCACCAAGTCAAATTTATTGTATGTGTAACATACTTGGCAATAAACAGTTCTGATTCTGATAATCTTCTCTCTCTGCCTTGTTTATGTTTTAATTGCTTTTATTGTTTGTCTTTACCATGTAAAGTGCCTTTGAGTACCTTTCAAAACGCTATACAAATCAAATGTATTATTATTATTATTATTATTTAGTCAGGCTACTTCTTCTCCTCGGATGAAAGGAAACCACTATCCTCCACCCTTTTCACGGTTCCTGAACGCACCAGCCCTGGGGGTGTGGATCCAGTTCTTCCCCTGTGACTGGAAGCAGTCGGCTAAATCATGGGACGGCGGTCCGATCAGTGAGCCACCAGGCTGAGGACGGGGACAAAGCAGAGCAGCTTGATTCTCTTCAGACTCCATCACCGCCGCAGCTGTCAGCACCAGCAACAGTGTGCAGGTCTTTACGTGGCGGCGAGAGGCGACGTCGGGCTGACTCTGGATCAGCCCATGCAGGAGGATGGAGATTGAGAAGAGGACGAATGGGTTCGACTTCCCGGAGAGAAACAACGCCAAGTCCGTTAACGGTAGGCAAACCCGACCCTGAGCATGATCGTGCACGTCCACACGCACATCACCACACAACGACGGGAGCGCACCTTCCCTCACCTCCGCACGCAGCGGCATGGCTGCACTGTTTCTCCTCAGCCCCGTCGGCGCATCCATCCCCGCTGCAGGCGCATTTCACAGCCGCTGCAGCCCCTTCAGACCCAGCTCCCGAACCGAGCCCCCCCGGGGTCAGCCCCTTCAGACCCAGCTCCCGAACCGAGCCCCCCCGGGGTCAGCCCCTTCAGACCCAGCTCCCGAACCGAACCCCCCCGGGGTCAGCCCCTTCAGACCCAGCTCCCGAACCGAACCCCCCCGGGGTCAGCCCCTTCAGACCCAGCTCCCGAACCGAGCCCCCCCGGGGACAGCCCCTTCAGACCCAGCTCCCGAACCGAGCCCCCCCGGGGTCAGCCCCTTCAGACCCAGCTCCTGAACCGAGCCCCCCCGGGGACAGCACCTTCAGACCCAGCTCCCGAACCGAGCCCCCCCGGGGACAGCACCTTCAGACCCAGCTCCCGAAACGAGCCCCCCCCGGGGACAGCACCTTCAGACCCAGCTCCCGAACCGAGCCCCCCCGGGGACAGCACCTTCAGACCCAGCTCCCGAACCAAGCCCCCCCCGGAGACAGCCCCTTCAGACCCAGCTCCCGAACCAAGCCCCCCCCGGAGACAGCCCCTTCAGACACAGCTCCCGAACCGAGCCCCCCCGGGGACAGCCCCTTCAGACCCAGCTCCCGAACCGACCCCCCCCGGGGACAGCCCCTTCAGACCCAGCTCCCGAACCGACCCCCCCCGGGGACAGCCCCTTCAGACCCAGCTCCCGAACTGACCCCCCCCGGGGATGCGTGCGGTGGGGATGGAGCAGAGCAGGAGCTGCAGTGTGAGCTCAGTGGCTTCTTGTCCCACTGGTTTATCTGCTGAAAGCAAGTTTAGGGCTCGGAACGCCACATGGAGCTCAACAAGGTGTGTGTGTGTGTGTGTGTGTGTGTGTGTGTGTGTGTGTGTGTGTGTGTGTGTGTGTGTGTGCGTGTGCGTGTGCGTGTGTGTGTGTGGGGCTCGCTGGGAACAGAGGTCGGAATGTTTTTATTTGGAGGTGGCCGGTCAGGCTCGGTGAGATCGTAAAAGGTGAACTTTTGAACTTGGAGCAGGCCCTGGAGCCGCGAGCTCTTTAGTCCCCAAAGCCTGCTGCTGCACCGGAGGACGGGACGATGAGGGGCGGTACGTGGGTTCCTCTGGATATGACACTTTGAGGTCACACTGTAAGCCATTTTCATTAATTATTTTTTATAGCCTTCTTCAGTTTGTTTATTATTTCTTCATATGTTCTATATCACCCAGTTCCAGGCCCAAACTAAGCCCCACAATGCCTTGCAGCAGAGTCTGTCACAGGCGCCAGTCTCATATCGTGCCCCCCCACGCGGGGGACCGAAG
Organism: Ophiodon elongatus; assembly: GCA_016806645.1. NCBI lineage: Eukaryota > Metazoa > Chordata > Actinopteri > Perciformes > Hexagrammidae > Ophiodon > Ophiodon elongatus. The sequence goes on along the minus strand of JACSYO010000878.1, from coordinate 1,311,971 downwards.
ATTTATTGACATTTCCAACATTAGAATTCCTTTAACTCTGCATGCTCCGAGCCCACTACGACGGTGACTTAATGAGCCTAATTATGAGGCTCAAAGCCCGCACCAACATGTGAAGGATTAGTCTGTAATATTGTTTCAAAAGAGAATTCTAACGATTACAAAAAAGGGGAAAAGAGAGAACTTAAATATATTTAAAATTATTTCCAAAACCTTTTATTTTAATAAATGAAAAGAGAGAGAGAGTACATGGCTTAATTTAAGACCCTGTATCATTTATTACTGAAACCATTTGTCCATGCACAGAAAATGATTCAGTTATCATTTGTTTTATTCATTTCATCATCTTGGGCTTTAGGAAATTGTAACAGCCATTTTCTTTTACTATTTATTTAAAAAAAAAAATAATAATAATAATTAATATATCAATTAACAATAGTCAACACATTAATCAATGATTAAAATAATTGTTGCAGCCCTGCTAACCTGAAATATATATTTTTCAAGAAATAATGCTCTCTCTAATTATACTTTCCGTCATCGCATAATGTAAGAAAAAATAAACAAATGCATAAATAACTTAATACATACATAAACAAATAACCTAATTGTATGAACCAAAGAAAACTGACTGTTTTGAAAATGTTTTATCAGCCCTTGATAGGATTTCATTTTGTCTGTCAGTTTGAGTAATTTGTAAACTCAGCGTTTTTCTTTTGTCTAAAAGACTGATCAAATAAGATTCATCAAATTAAGAGCTCTTTTTAATTAAAACATCGTCATGAATACAATTCTTGTAAAACAATAGAGAGAATCTAAATGTAATAAACAGTCAAATGCATCTGGGGAGGAAGGCCTTTTACGTAGAGCTGAAGTGAGGAGTCATTTAAATCATAAGTATATCAATAGAAACCATTCTCATAATCGATTCATTATGAATTCATTTAAAAAGGCCAAACATTCTAGTATCTTTTCAGTTGAGCTGTTTTGCATCACATGAGGTTTTAACTTATGTGACCGTAAACTGCACAATGTTTGGTTTTAGACTTAAAAAAACTTTTGTTGATTAATGAAATAGTGCTTTGATCTGAAACATGTCTCCCAGAGCCCAAATAGACCCCTCAAAGATATTTAGTTTAGTCTCACAGAGGAGTTAAGAAACTAGCAAACATTTAAGAAGCTGGAATCATAAGTTTTTGTCTTTTTAAAAAAATAATCAAATTGTTTATCAAAATAGTTGTGGATTCATTTAATAGTGTATAACTTCTTGAGTCATGTTGCAGCTCATAATGACATCATCAGATCTCTTTTTCTGACATTTTGTCGACTAAATCATGATTCAATTCACAAAGAAAATAGTTGAGGAAGCTTTCTGCACATTTCAAACGAGACAATTCAAAGCACACGGCCATAAGAAGTAGTAGCCGATTGGCCGATGAAGAATATAAGCGTTAGTTGCAGCCTCGGAGGAAGGACAGATGTTGCAGATGTTGAATCCAGCTGGTTAACCCATCACTATCTGGTGAGAAGTGTTGACTGTTAAAACTTGTCGGCTCACATTGTTCCAGAGAAAACAAAGCAGCCAAACGCCCCACCTCCAGCTCTAGCTCCAGCTCTAGCCCCAGCCCCAGCTCTAGCCCCAGCTCTAGCCCCAGCTCTAGCCCCAGCTCTAGCTCCAGCTCTAGCCCCAGCCCCAGCTCTAGCCCCAGCTCTAGCCCCAGCTCTAGCCCCAGCCCCAGCTCTAGCCCCAGCCCCAGCTCTAGCCCCAGCCCCAGCTCTAGCCCCAGCCCCAGCCCCAGCTCTAGCCCCAGCTCTAGCCCCAGCTCCAGCTCTAGCCCCAGCCCCAGCTCTAGCCCCAGCTCCAGCTCTAGCCCCAGCCCCAGCTCTAGCCCCAGCTCTAGCTCCAGCTCCAGCTCTAGCTCTAGCCCCAGCTCCAGCCCCAGCTCTAGCCCCAGCTCTAGCCCCAGCTCTAGCCCTAGCCCCAGCTCTACCCCCAGCTCTACCCCCAGCTCCAGCCCCAGCTCCAGCCCCAGCTCCAGCCCCAGCTCTAGCCCCAGCTCCAGCCCCAGCTCTAGCCCCAGCTCTAGCCCCAGCCCCAGCCCCAGCTCTAGCCCCAGCTCTAGCCCCAGCCCCAGCCCCAGCTCCAGCCCCAGCCCCAGCTCTAGCTCCAGCCACAGCCCCAGCTCCAGCTCTAGCCCCAGCTCCAGCCCCAGCCCCAGCTCCAGCCCCAGCCCCAGCTCCAGCCCCAGCTCCAGCCCCAGCTCTAGCCCCAGCTCTAGCCCCAGCCCCAGCTCTAGCTCCAGCCCCAGCTCCAGCTCCAGCTCTATCCCCAGCCCCAGCTCCAGCTCTAGCTCCAGCTCTAGCCCCAGCTCTAGCCCCAGCCCCAGCTCCAGCCCCAGCCCCAGCTCCAGCCCTAGCCCCAGCTCTAGCTCTAGCCCCAGCTCCAGCCCTAGCCCCAGCTCTAGCTCTAGCCCCAGCTCCAGCCCCAGCTCTAGCTCCAGCTCTAGCCCCAGCTCCAGCTCTAGCCCCAGCTCTAGCCCCAGCTCTAGCCCCAGCTCTAGCCCCAGCTCCAGCCCCAGCTCCAGCTCTAGCTCCAGCTCTAGCTCTAGCTCTAGCCCCAGCTCCAGCCCCAGCTCTAGCCCCAGCTCTAGCCCCAGCTCTAGCCCTAGCCCCAGCTCTACCCCCAGCTCCACCCCCAGCTCTAGCCCCAGCTCCAGCCCCAGCTCCAGCCCCAGCCCCAGCTGCCCCAGCAGCCCCAGCTCCAGCCCCAGCTCTAGCCCCAGCCCTAGCCCCAGCCCCAGCTCTAGCCCTAGCCCCAGCCCCAGCCCCAGCTCCAGCCCCAGCCCCAGCCCCAGCTCTATCCCCAGCTCTAGCCCCAGCTCTAGCCCCAGCTCTAGCCCCAGCCCCAGCTCTAGCCCTAGCCCCAGCTCCAGCTCTAGCCCCAGCTCTAGCCCCAGCCCCAGCCCCAGCTCTAGCCCCAGCCCCAGCCCCAGCTCTAGCCCCAGCTCCAGCCCCAGCCCCAGCTCTATCCCCAGCTCCAGCTCTAGCCCCAGCTCCAGCCCCAGCCCCAGCTCCAGCTCTAGCCCCAGCTCCAGCTCTAGCCCCAGCTCCAGCTCTAGCCCCAGCTCTAGCCCCAGCTCTAGCCCCAGCTCTCCACATAACTACATTTGAAGAATTCAATTTCGATTGATCTTTGAATTGACCAGGAATTCCCCCCCACCTCCCACTCTGTGACCAGTGAAGGGTGCTTGTTTTAACTTAATTGAAGTCAGTGGAAGAAGAAGAAGGAGGGAGACAAGTTGGGTGGAGGAGTCCCGTATTTGTGTGGATCCATGTTTGGGCCTCGGGGGTTTGCAGGCTGGCGCGGCAGGGCCGACAGGCTGAAAGAAAGTGCTTTGTCAGCCTCTGCTCCGGCCGGGGGTCTGTCTTCTCCCCCGGGGCAGGGCGAAGGGGACGGCTGGTGGTGGGTGGGGCAGGGACAGGATGCAAACCCCCCGTCGTGACGCTTGAATGATGAGCCTGGAGGAGTACAGTAAAGGAGGAGGGGCTGCTGCTGCTGCTGGTGGGTGGAGGGAGGGGGGGGGTTGGCGGCAATGCAGGCAGATGTGATCCATCATGTCGTGTTTTCTTCTTCTTAACTTGACTCCCTCCACTATCACTAAATCTGTGTCAACACCAGCACAGTGACAAGAGCCCCCCCCCCCCCGGCTCACAAACACACAGCAAATGACTGTATTCTAAATAGCTGGAACAGAAAGGATCTGAATCTACAGAAAACTAGGGGGTGCAATAAAATGATTCTTTCTTTTTTCAAAGCGTAGAGGTGCTGGAGAAACGACCAGGGCTGTTGGTCTTCTCTGAGATGTGATTCTGGTTTTACTCTTCAACAAACACACTTAACAGCTATTTTCAGTCATTTTCATCAAGTATTTGATTCCCATTTAGACGCAATGGAAGTTGTGTAAATAAGAAAAAAACAGCTTGGCAGTCTGAAGGATTGTGTGTGCCAGGTTGAACGTTGAGAGTAAATCCAGCAGAGTGTCTTTGTGTGTTCTCTGACATGCTGCAGAATATCTCTACAACTCATCTAGTTCAATCATACTAAATGTTAATGTTACATCTCGGAAAGCAATTTGGCAACAGTTTCTATTTCCCGATGCGGACCGATCTTTCTTTGATCAAGTGACACTGTCTTGAAACGGGGGAGTCAGACGGTGGTACGGCCTCCTCTTGCACTGATCTTTTTTTCTCAATAAAAACAATTAGAAACTGAAGGAAGTAGTCAGGATTCTCACTAGTTTCAGAGTGAAACAAGGGTGTAAATGTTAGGACTCCACCTATTCCAAGATAATTTCCCCAGATTGAAGAGAATTCCTCACCCAGGCTGATTAGCATTTCAAACAAAGTGATTTATCTCACAGCACGCTCCACAGCAGATGGTTTCACCATTTAAAGACGCGTTTTGATGAATGAGAGCATCTGAAGTGTGCTGGAACAATGAGACCAGAGAAACAGTAGAAACTCACACTAATCATTTGGCCCTGGTATAGATTGGGTTTACTTATTTTAATTTGTATTGATTATCCAGGTTTCATTATAATGATGCATAAAGAAGAACTTTGACATGACACACAGTATTGTTTTTCTTACTGCCTGCTGAACACATTCAGAGTTATATAACAATAAAATACACTTGAATTTGGAAAAGATTTGTTTTAATTAAGAGGATTGATTCATGGATTCACCCTATTGTATACATTAACAAATAAAAATGAAAACAGAAAATGATTTAAAAAAAAAAAAAAACTAGTTTTACAAAATGTTGATGTAGTTGTATACATTTGACCAGAATGGTTAGTTTGTTTTGTTTGTTTTCACTGTAAGATAAAGAAAAATAATGCCAGTGAGAGGGCCTGTTTTGTGGCTTGTTCGAGTGAATCAGGAGAACTTTCTGCTTTCACCAATTTTCTCATATTTAGAATTTTCTCTTAAGAACGAACACAATTTGTGAGTGATCATAAAGTGATCGTGTGAGTCATGTACTATTAGTCTGCTGTTATGCAAGCCTGAGTTTTTCACTAATGGATTGTATATGTCATTACTTTGAAGTCATGTATAGAATATATAAATGAAACTTCATAATCCTGTAGGCTAATATCATTCTTAATGTATTCATAGAGCTAAAGATATCACCATTCATTTAAATTGGCTATTGATGCTGTTGTGCTACAATATTAATGTGAACATCTTCAATGATTTGACCTCCTCCTGCTACAGTCATCGATCACTTTGCTGTGGCGAGGCGTTTGTCATATGGAAGCGTTTCTTCTTTATTTCAGTGACGTTGGGCCCTCAGGTGACGCGGCATTAACAGCTCTGTTATTTTCACCATTCTTTGTCTTCAGCAGGTCCTTTAACTCTGCTGCTGACGCTGTTAAAACTGAAGGACTTTCCTTTAGGGATCTCTGAGAGCAGGACTTCTGCATGGGGCACCACGCGTAGCCGTGTATGCTATGATTGGGGCAATGACTATGCCAATTTACAATATTCCACATTGGTGGCCTTCATCATGTTCATACATGTTTACACAGAAGGTCCTCCTCTCTGAGAGGTGAATGTCCTTCATCCTGATGCTGCGGTTTCCAGGCAACATGCATGTGTGGTCGGAATGAAGAGGGTCAGGTGATGCAACGACGGAACAGCAGCAACCACAGACGGGTGGAGATGAGTTTCAGGTCTTCCTCCCGTCGTCTTAAGATAAGGCATTCAAACAGTGGGATGGGCTGTTTGGGCACTTTGCTCTTGAACACTGTATGAAATGTGGCTCTACGATGGACTCTCATACTCTCTGAAAACAAGCTTTACCAAGCTGGTCTTGGGTCAAGTGCTGTGCCCTGCTTTGTTCTGTCGTTTCAAGACACTGATCCCTATACTTTGAGAAATATGAAGACATTTTGTTTATTAATAAAACAAACCACACCGGGTTTTTAAATGTTAAGTGTTTTTTAAACACTAGAACTTTGCACAAATGAAATGTCCTACAGTTTTTGATACTTTGGGTTACAATCACATTTTTGTTGGTACCAAAAAATATAGAGGTTCAATACCCAGCACTAGTTCTGAGAAATCTTTACACATTTTATGGCCTTTACCTTTTAAAGCACCCACTGACTCATTTGGCTGAGAGTCACCAGTTAATACGGTCACTTGATGAACCGAAACACCGGCGGCGTGTCGTTTACCTCTGTTTGCAGCACTCATTTAAAGAAGTCCAACCCTGAGTCTATGTCCTGGTGTTTCACCGTCTGTAGATGGACACCGGCTCATCTGATGACTTGTTGCTCGTAATGTCCCGCTGGCCTAACGTTTCTCATCAAATCCATGTTTATATCTGGAGACTAAATACTGGGCCACATGCTAATGTTTGTATTCGCTCACTAACACACAGATCTGGAAAGAATGGTTTGTTTACGTTGCATTCATTCTCCGGTGGTGATGACGTTGCACAGCTTGACAAGCTTTTGCACTCCGCTGTACTTTTGGTGCTAAACTGTTTGCACACTTTCATACGTCATCATTGTTAATAATCTGTTAAAGGCTCTATAGTGCCAAGTTAGTGACCATGGGTTGTACACTACCTTTCACAATGCATTGTGGGATACTATGAATCCACTATGTAGGGTTTAATAATTCTCACTATACATTCGGGCAGCACTACAAAATGGCGGCTACACTCACGGTATGCAGTGAGTGATTTTGGACACGGCCAGGGTGAGCGATAACTCAGCAATTCATCATTTGGTCTTCATGACTTTTGATGTTATGTATGTATCTTTAAGTTGATTTTTAATTTTTTTTTAAATCCTTTGACGAACTAAACGTCCGTCCTCGCTCCTCGCTCTTCCCCCGAGGCTGTGCTTGTGCTGTTGTTGTTGTATGGACTGTGACGGACACGTGGGGGAGGTGGCAGTGAGCGCTATGGGAACGGTGACCAGGGTCACTGGGATGTTGCTCTTGAAGCATTAATGGCCCGCTCTCTGCTGACCTCCATGTAACCCAGCAAAGTATTTACAGCCTCCACTTGATCCATGAGCTACAGGCCGGGGTGGCAGTGAGGCTGCTCTCTGACTTCTTCGCTAGCTGGCTCCAGGATCCAGGAGCCTGGACCCTGGATCCTGAACAGCTGCTAATGAGCTGCAGGGGAGGATGGGGGAGGAGTGGCCATAAAGCATATTTTGAAGGGGAGAACATTACAGTAAGTACTGGGGATAGTTGGTACAGTGGCACTGGTGATTATCACGCCTCTGTGATATTCAACACGTAGCGTAGCCAGAGGCCATAAACATCTTCAATTTGAGTTTGAATTTGGGTAGAGGATGAGTTTACAGGCAGCTGTAAAACACTGAACTTGGTATGTAGAGTAGGGACGGCTTTCCTGTGAAACCACAGCGCCGGAGGATGCAGTTTATTTCCATTTCAGAGCAGGAAACGGGGTCTTCTGTTGGCAGTCCTAACTATTATATCACTTATATTGGAATATTTGAAGAAACTCACTTCAGCTCACACGAGTGATTTGACTGGTGTATAGATGCAAAGGTCCTCCCGTGCTGAGAAGATTGGAATCTGTTGAAGATGTAGCACAGTCATCCTCACTGATTTATGGACGAAGCCCATCACCAGGCACCAGTCATTTGGCAGTCAACAGAAAAGACACACAGAGCTGTGCACATTGGCAATTTTAACAGGAATCTGCTAAACAGTTACTGTTCTCATGAGCTCAACACACAAACAAGCAGAGTCATGAGCAAACATTCCCCATGGCTCACTTGAGCTTGTTTTTAAGGGCTGTCGACCTCCGCTGTGAACGGCCTATGGGCGGAGTGTGTGCATCTAACTTAGTTTCCCCAGTTGATTTATTGTTTAGTCTGTAAAATATTAGAAAATAGTCATAGATATGACATTCAGTTTACAATGATATAAAACAACAAATCCTCACACCAGAGAAGCTGCAATTGCATAACATTTAGGATTTTCTGGCAATTGATAAAATGAATAATGGTTTCAGCAGGGCTTGACAGGAAGGGTTGCCAGGTGGCAACCATTTTGAGAAATTGGCAACCAAATCTTTGGTTGGTTTTTAACATGTAAAAAATAAGGACAGCAAACGGCATAGACGGCTGCACAGTCCCAGATTATCTCCCAGAATCAGGACCGGCATGAGGTCACCTCTGAAAGTAGAGACGATGGAGCCACTAGCCAAGGCTTGAATGCTGAAGGTTTAACTGATGTGTGGTGGAATCAGCGCAGAGGTCCAGAAAAGCAACATTTGAATGGGAGAGAACGGTTGAACAACAACCAGTGACTTGCTGGATTAATTTTTGAGGGCTCTGTGAAGAACCTGACAGCTGCTCTACTGATGTTTAGTCCACCAGGAGTTTAGGGTGGACACGTTAACTCATCAAGTAAAGATGAAAGATAAAAAAAACCGCAAACTACAAAGAATTTAGTATGGTTTCTGTAATAAAGCTTTTATTCCTTTGTTATATTTTCATTATTAAGCTGATGAAAATGGCATAGTATCTAAATTACTCACTTAATATAAAGTGACTTAAAATGGCATCCATATTTTCAGTTTGGCAAACCAAGTTAGTCAGTCGGTGTTGAGGAGATGAGATCAAATGAAGTCTATTTAAATGAGCTCTCAGACCAGTTAACTTGAGCCTCTCAGATGGACAGCTGAAGTTGTAGTTGGAAGTTGATCAGCACGTGTTACATATTATTTAAATACAACATGGTGCAGCTCATGATTTTTTATAATAAGTGTTTTATATAGGCTTGGTACAGTTTCCTAGTCAAGTACAAGTAAGCTAACTGCTCGCAAACTGAAAAAGGGACAACTCTGATCACAATACTGAAATAAGAATTGTAAGATGATTCATGTAGTGTGAGACCAGGGGAGTAAATGCATTGAACCCCGTGCCCTAAACTGTGACTCCATTGTCCACAGGGAGGGAGGGCTTCCAAGCTGGTGAAAAACAGGAAAATTAGACTTTCAGTTTGCAACAAATGTTTAAAAGTTACAGATATAGATTGAATTTAAAACTCACCACAGTTACCTGACAAATGACAGATGAGTTTAAGTGTTAGTACCCGCCACAATAGGGAAACCTGGACTAAAGACTTTATTGGTGTTTTTCACAAAAACAAATCACCCTTACATTTTTAGGAGACCAGATCGCTTTTGGACAAATTTTCTCCCATATTTGACTTTGGTGTTTCTCTGTGACTCGGCCATGTCAGAGGACCCTGTGAGATCAACAAGGAGTGAGATGCAGCAGAATGATCGCAGCATGGTGACCCCTGGTTTGTGTTTTTGTTTTGGGTTTGTTTTGTAAGATGATTATTATCAGATGGCTGCTTTACGCCTCAGTTTGCACAGTGCAGTGCGCTGGCTGGCTCTGTGAGGTAGTAAAACTCTGACCCCTGGTATGATGAAAGGGAAGTTGCTCCTTTGAGCGTGTCAAGTGGCGGTGACGGAGCCCCCGCCCCTCTGACCACAGCGTGACCCTCAGCCCGACCGGCCGCCCGGATTAGCACAGATAAAGCCATACATTCATTAGCTTAACACAACATGCACTGATGACTGCACTATGAGAAAGTGTGAGGCTATAAAAAGTGGCCTTCACCCCATAGTTTGATCCTGAAGGCAGCATTATGGCCATCAATGTAGCATTAAATAAAAAGATGGCTGAACTATAACCCTCAGACATCCATCAATGATTCATCATATTTTCAGTAAAAGACATTTATGCTTTAAAAATATGATTTTAAAAAAAAAAGCCAGTGCTGAATCTTGTTTTCTATGTATTTTCCCAATATCTAGTATAGGGAAGTGTCTCATTACTTCCATTGGATGATTGTAGTTTGGCCCATGGTGGCCTATTTTTCATAGTACACTCAAATTTTCTTTTGTATCAGTTCCTCACTTTTTGGATTTCTGCCTCCTTTTTTTTTTAATCTTCAAGTGCAGTTTGACTTAATTATCATTGGAATCCGTGAAGGAATACTTCAACATTTTGGGAAATACACATTTGTCTTTGAGTGTGAGATGAGAAGAGTGATCTATAATGAATCTCATGTCTGTCTGGCTCTATCCAACGTGAAAGGAATCCTCCTCCGAACACGTCGCTCGTTGAATCTGTTCATTGACAGAAATGTCAAAAGAGCAGTTTGTGGTTCCAGGGGGAGTTCATCCATCTGCCCAGCATTTCTACGCAGCCTCTCCACTGTGGGTTGCCAGTTCATTGTTGGTGATAACGAGACTACGCCCGCTGGTTGTTCATCTAGAAATAGTGGCACAACTCAAAGTTAAATGTCTGTGTGTAAGGATGAAATAACGTGTTCCTTAGTGAGGTCGAGAGGTGCTCCACCTCCTCCAGCTCTCTAGTCCCCCATCGACATGAGATATCCACCCTCTCATCTCACTCACAAGAAAGCAGATGAGCATATTCCCAAAATGTAGAAGAACTCTAAAGTTCTGTGAATTCAAAAACATGTGAGCAGAATGTGTTTGTGATGGTGGATTTAGCAGAGCTCAAAGGGTTAAATTATGTTTATTAGTCTACGTATCGTCTATCATGCAGAGTTCAATCGGCCTGAACCGCTGGTTTAGTCTGTTCTGCATGTAAAAACATTATTATCCCTCCAAAAAGGCTAAAAAAAGACATCTACAGTGCAAAATGCAGGGCGTCTTCAAAAGCTTTAACATCTCACCATAAATATATTAAATGTGAGTGTCTTGAATTTTTAGTTTTACAAGTGCTGATATTTCCCAATGCTGCTGGCGAGTTTAAAGCCCCCCTGACTCCCCCATGGCGCAGCCTCCCATCACTTCCAGGTGACCAGGGTGAAGCTGCTGGTCCAACTATGAGCGGAGATCTGTGAACTTGAGCGGCGCTGCAAGGCAGCACCTCAAGCCGGCGCTTTGTCAGCCTGAAGCAGCGGGGAGGACAGAGCAGACATTGTGTTACACACAGAGGTCAAGGGTCAGGTGTAGAGGTCAGAGGGACGACCGCGGAGCAGTCTGTGAAGCCGACACTCGAGTTCCTTCACAAGCTTTCAGACGCAATATCCACCATTAGGGCTGGGCCTTGGGCCAAAGTCTTTAACAGCTAAAAAAAGATTAGCTAAACAGCTAATAATAGCATTTCACAGGACAGGTAGTAGACAATAAGGTCCACAATAATTTTTGGAACTATTTCTGAATCATGGTGTATAGAGCCTCCATAACCTCCCTGATTATTCTCAGTGGTTATAATGACTCACGTTAGCTGTCGAGTAGGTTTTGTTCTTGTTAGGTCATTGGGCATGTCGTGTGTACTCATCTGTTATCCATAGAGTCTTTATCTGTTAACCGTTGTGTGTGGTACAGCAGAGCTACTGTTCCTACATCAGCAGCCACACACAAAACCCTGCTCACACTTTTCGGTGTGGCGCAGACTGTCGTCGGTTTCAGGTGCTGACGGTCGTTGGCCTGCAGGGGGACCGGTGGGGGGCACACTTACCTCGGAGCTCCTCTTGTTTTGGTGGAGCTGAGTCTGAGAGTGTTTCTGCATGTTCTGCCCTCTCAAAGCAAAACAGCTGTTTGCTCCAGCTGCACTCCCACATGCAAGGGGCAGAACGTAAGGCAGCGTCCAGCTGGGAATATTGCTAGAAAGCAATCCGACCGCTGGCTTTACAACATCACCATCGAAAAGGTGAGAACAAATGGAAAGGATTTTTACATGGTCATAAGGCAACATTGACCCCATAAAGGAAGAATAAGGCTTTGACAGCAGCCAGCTAGATTGTTATCCAGCAGCAACAGCCCCCTAAAACCAGGCGGTCCCGCGGCAACGGCTCCCCTCTCCACTTGGTTCTATCCCCATCTGCTCCTTCAAGGCTGTCTGAGGCAAACTGAAACTCCTTACTGTCATGCTTGGGTGTCTCCGCTGGAGGGGGGTGAGGGGGTGGGTGGAGGATCGAGTGGTGCCCAAAGGGTAACACAGCCCTCTCTGCTCTGACCTCTCAGAGAGCCACAGAGTGAAAACAATGATGTATCTGTGGCTGCTGCTTCCTCTCATCCATCAGTGAGCAGTCAGGAGGGCTGAGTGAGTGAAAAGCTGATGTCACATAACACACAACTGTAATCTTACAAAACATTTCCCATCTGTGCTGCGCTCACTGCGTCAGCCAGTCTATCTGCTTCCACGGACGGGACGTGTAGTGAGAGAAGATTGGCACATGTTAAACCCCGGATCTTCCTTTTTTTCATTATTAATGCTAGTTATCTACACAGAGCTTCTGTAAGACCAACATTTCAGGCTCATTGTTATGTAATGCAATCTGGGTCAGGTCTATTAAACAAAGTATCACAAACAACTGTCCTTCAATTAGAGGATCAGCGGCTCGATCGCCGGCTCCGCTAGTCCAAGTTGATGTGTCCTTGGGCAAGACACTTAACCCCAACATTGCTCCCATAACTGTTCCTGCTGTGTATGAATGTTAGATAGTCCTGATGGGCAGGTAACACCTTACATGGTAGCTCCTCCCATCAGTGTATGAATGTTAGTTAGTCCTGATGGACAGGTAACACCTTACATGGTAGCTCCTCCCATCAGTGTATGAATGTTAGATAGTCCTGATGGGCAGGTAACACCTTACATGGTAGCTCCTCCCATCAGTGTATGAATGTTAGTTAGTCCTGATGGGCAGGTAACACCTTACATGGTAGCTCCTCCCATCAGTGTATGAATGTTAGATAGTCCTGATGGGCAGGTAACACCTTACATGGTAGCTCCTCCCATCAGTGTGTGAATGGGTGTGAATGGGTGAATGATGTCATTTAGCGTTAAAGAGCTTTGAGTGGTCAGAAGACTAGACAAGAGATACAAGTACAGTTTATTTAGCATTGCATCCGCTTTTGGGAAGTGATGATTGTGTGATGAAGGACAATAAAACTTCAGATGAGTAATCCAGAACAACAAAATGTAAAATAGCTTGATTATATTGTTAAATACAATAAATGGAAGCAGTACTCAATTATTTCACTCAAATGTAGCTCAACCATGTTATGTGACACGCTACTTCAGAGGTCTGGAATCAGGTTACTGGTAAATGGACTTGTACTCGTGTAGCGCTTAGGTTTTTGAGACATTTGTCTCTGAAGTTTCTGCTAATCGAAACACAATCAAAGAAAACTTCCAAAACACTGTCGCTTGAAACACAATCATAATTCCATTCATCCCCATTGAGGTGGAGGCAGAAATCTCAGACACAGATATGTCAAAAACTGGATTGTTAAAAAATAACTGGATCAATAAAAACAACCTGGACAAACTAGATTATTAAAAAAATGTGACAATACAAAAATGGAGAAACTATATTAAACAAAAATAAAATGTGACAAACTACTAGACAATTACATAAATAACAAGAAAAAGACCCACTAGATTATTAAAATCAGGAGGTTCATAGTAATGGGTGCGACTCTGCCATGAAGAGCCTTGTATGGGATTCAAGGAGTTGTAAAGTCTGTATTCAGAAGGTTACAACCACAGTCATATGAGCAGAGGAGGATTTTAGTTCAAAGTCAGGCTGTCAAGTTTTGAAAAAAACAAACAATTTAATTTAAAAATTATTTCTTAACACATAAAAACAAATTTTGATGTCTCTATCCGCTCCTACAGCTCAAAGTGGGACACAATATGCCATTAATGGGTTTAGTCACGGAGACTCAGTGGGGGTATCAGAGGTTCAAAGAACCAGTTTGACCTCACTAAGGCTTCAGTGGCCTCATGGCCAATAGCCAGGTTGCTCACTGACTCTGGCTACGTCGCCGTCATCATTTCCCCTCTGTGTCCCGTCCGCTGTTTGGAGCCCGGCCTGCAGTGAGACATGTGATAGATGGTGGCCGTGTGGTTTGTAGTGCTGAGATGAGAGCAGAGCTGGCTTAGGGCCGGCCAGGCTGGCAGATAGAGGCCAACCTACTCCGATAACAGGCTGGCGTTGCCCTCCGTTGGCCATGCGGAACCCCAGCCATCTGGGACAGAGCAGCGGGACAGTGATGGACTGATATAGGGGCTGCATGAATGTTGGGGAGGGATTCCTGGGCAGTGCTAATGGCTTCAGGTTGAGGGTTTCAGAGGTTGGGGGACTTCAGTATCTGTTGCATGTGCATAACCGATGAAGCCGCTTCAATACATTGTGGCCTTGTGCACCAACAAGTCCAGCCATATGGCACTTTCTCATAAGGAATGTGGCTCCCAGCCTTGTGCAGAGACTCCAACACAACTGTGTCAGAGCAAAATTACTTGAATGTATTGTAAGAGATATTGGAGATATTTCCAGTCTGTGTAATTTTAGGGACATAACATCAGGTGTTAGTTTCTTAAATGACGTTTTAAATCTTAGATTTTTTGATAAAAGCCCAACACAATTTTCCAATTAATTTACCTTTTTTTTCATGTTTGGCTTTTTCCCGGGGTATTTATTCCAAATCTAAATTGATGGTCTAAAAATAGAATGCGCTCTATGCTGTCAAGCTTGAAAAGGCCTGGAACAAAATTTTTACTTTGCACGACATTAATAATTAAAAACAAAAAACAGAATCAATGGCTAAATTGATAATGAAAGTAATCAATACTTGCAGACACTTTATTTGACTTGTCTGTCTTCTCACTGGAGCCGCAAGGCTGGGCAAAGCTTACTGTGATAGCTTGAGACGACTCAAAGGAAACATTTGTTCTTTCCAAAAATATAAAGATATTCCGTTTACTATCGTGTATAACAAAGAGAAGCATCAGATCCTCCAAATTTATGACGCTAGAAGCAGAAAGTTATTGGAATTTGATTTAAAACTGAATGAAATGATGAAGTGATGATCAAAATAGTTGAGTAATATATTTCCTGTTGGGACTGTATCATGATACAGGGCTTGCATTTCAATATATTGCGATTTCTTTTTTTTTTTTAAACAAAATTGAGGAAAACTGTCACAGTATAAAGAACATACTATGTATCAAATCTGAGTAAAAACAAAGTCGACTTTTTTCATGCAATCAGAAGTGTGATTGTGTTTGCATTCATCACAGTCCCTGTAGCATCCAACATCATAGAATAACTTTTTCTCTGTCTGCCACCAATCTTTGCAAACGGTGGAAACTATAAATAAAAAATCAATAGTGTTTTTGAGAATCGATACACTATCACAAAACCTTGCGATACTCAAGTGTGTCGATATTTTCTTACGCTCTTATTGACTCACTGTTTCAGCTCTAGAGCCCAGACCTACTTTTAATCTGATATTTGAGACGGTACTGTAGCTAGCAGCTATTGGAGGAACTGCAGCACAAGGGCACAGACGCAGTAGTGAGTCACTGGGGCTAAAGGCCAGAGTGGGCATGCATAGCATGTTTCCATCCACAAGGAGGGAGTCGGAGGGGACAAGAGTCAGGATGTTATGTTGATGGTGAGCTGATTGCGTTGGAGGTTGCAGAGGTTTTAGAGTGGAAAGGTTAAAGATGCAGCCTTTCTTTGTCAACACACAATGGGCCACAGGGAGCAGGCTCCGGCTGTATTGGCTGCTGCTGAAGCCTCCCAGCCTCGGGCTATAATGGTCAATAAACTGTCGTGAGGATTAGCAACAGAGACCACACACTGGAAACTTCCATTCTTCTCTAGTGCTGGTCCATTATCAGCGGGACTAAAACCAGGCCTAATCCTGATCCCAGAAATGCCACTATTACAAGCTGACCAGAAAGCAGCTGAGAGAAAATTGGAAAATAATACGTGGGAGGACTGACTGACTAATAACCTCACAGTGTGTCCTTGTACACGCATCGGCTTTCTGTTGACGTGTCATTTTAAATGGGAAACTGACCATTTTCCAAAGCATGCTCTAGTGTTTTCAATCCAGGCAGCCAACATTTCCAATCAATATGAACACTGTCTTGTGCAGAGTAGAAACATTGGAGCCCAAACATATGTTTGAGAAAAGTAGAAGTAGACATGAGGTTCACTGTGATGAATTAAATCAAGCTAGTTTAAAGTCTTTACAAATAGTTTTCACACTTGGAAGACAGGGGAGAACTAACATTTAAAGGGTCAGTACTAATCACAATCTTTTCCTGAGACTAACCAAATAGTTTTGTTGCTTAAACCAAACCAAGTAAACCTAAAAACAAGTAAACCTGTGCTGGAAGTCTTTTTGTAAAGGCACTGTGCATGGAACGCGTGGAGACTTGCACGCTGTCCTTGACTCTTCCAAAAGTGCCGCGTATTGAAGCGCATTGAAGCGCATTGAAGCATATTGAAGCGCATTGAAGCGCATTGAAGCGCATTGAAGCACATTGAAGCGCATTGAAGCACATTGAAGCGCATTGAAGCATATTGAAGCGCATTGAAGCGCATTGAAGCATATTGAAGCGCATTGAAGCACATTGAAGCGCATTGAAGCACATTGAAGTGTATTGAAGCACATTGAAGCGCATTGAAGCATATTGAAGCGCATTGAAGCATATTGAAGCGCATTGAAGCGCATTGAAGCGCATTGAAGCACATTGAAGCGCATTGAAGCGCATTGAAGCACATTGAAGCACATTGAAGCGCATTGAAGCATATTGAAGCGCATTGAAGCATATTGAAGCGCATTGAAGCACATTGAAGCGCATTGAAGCATATTGAAGTGCATTGAAGCATATTGAAGCACATTGAAGCGCATTGAAGCATATTGAAGTGCATTGAAGCATATTGAAGCACATTGAAGCGCATTGAAGCATATTGAAGCGCATTGAAGCATATTGAAGCGCATTGAAGCGCATTGAAGCGCATTGAAGCATATTTAAGCGTACAGGCCAGTGACCAGGCGTCGCTATGTGATGAGTTGGGAGTGAGAACGTTTTGCTAGGGACGGCAATGTTGGCCGGTGGGTCAGCACACCACTTTGGTCCAGACTGAAATAAAGTAAAGAAAGAAGTCAAGTATTGCATGCATTATCAGGCTGAATATCCTGTAAACTATTTGATTTGGCTGCAAAATATTTACTCAAATGTCCATTTGTCTTTTATCACTACTATTTGTAGTCCATTTGTGACAGTCAGGTCTGAAAAGCTCTGCGAGAATTCCGAGCTGCGCGAACAAGCGCCACCACCTCTTGCTCCGGCTGTGATTACACCATCTTTTGTATTGCGCGCCTAGTGTCGGTTCACCACGGGGACCGTAAAGTACATAAACATAAAGTGAGATGCATGATAAAAGGCCAAACTAAGATAATGAACACAGAAAACATTATACTATGGAACACTGTATCATTCAAGAAGTGTTGCACCTGTTTAAACTTGTATATTCAGGTCTCTGCCTATACATTTTGGGATTTATAATTTTGTGCATTAATTTTCATGCCTGCAAGCTTACAAGCCACAGGACAAATACACAGTCCCAGACTTTTGACAGTTTACTACATGGATAGGTTTTGTACACAGAACTGAGGATTCACAGGAGACCTTTAACTTCTGACTCATCACTTTCTGTAGTGAGTCAGCGAGCTGGAAGAGATGGACTCACATTAGTGAGGCTTCTAGGAACCAAGTGAAATTACCCAATCAATTCCTTGAACACTTCAACCTGTAATCTATGAATGTGTACCCTTAGAACACATGAGATGAAAAGTGCTCCAAAGGTGGAATATAACTAACTGAATGCATAAACCTGCAAAACAGACTTGGAAACCAAAATGTTAAAAATGTAAGCCGACTTGTAACCCAAATGTGAAACTGCTGTGACATCATCTACAGTGGGGCACTCTGTTTGGTTACTGACGAAATAATTCAGAGGAATGTCTGCACAGTGATTTGTGCGTCAGTCTGTACGGCTGCCGTTTAAACAAATAATTAAAAAAATGCCTCAAGTGAAACAAGAAAATTGCTGTTGCTATTGACGTTAGCGTAGATATCTAAAAACAGCAGCTTTGTGCAGAGACTTCCCTCAGTCTGCAGTACCTGCTGAGCTCGCTTAGAACCTGGACTGAGGTGGTACCAAAGAGGAACGAGTCGTGTTGAGCAGGGCCGTGCCTTGCAGTGGAAATGTGGCATTAGTCTTGTTAATTGCTAAATGCAAATTAAATTCCATTCACCTCCATTGTTGAGGTGATATCTTTAACCCTGATCAAATAATGCCAGACTATCAGGTTTTTGTAATTTAGGTGAGCTGACCCTTACAACAGGTTAGCAGTAATTAAAAGTAAATGGGTTTAACACAAAGCAATAACACGGTTCCACGTTGACAGTTGGGGAACATACTGTAGCATTAAAGCAGTATCGGGACTAAATATATAATTGTTAGTTGAAATTATTGACTTGAGATTCAAGTTTAAGTCTTTTTTACTTCTACATCAGTGAAAGGAAAGTGATGTGTTCACTTGCAACCTTTTGAAAAGCTTTGACATATCTCAGAGGGGGGGTGGGGGGCTCAGTCATTCGTCATGCATGCGTGATTGTGTGTTACACGTCAGTGTAAGTGTGTGTCTGTTGAGGGAGGGCCACTGAGGCACGTGTGTTGGAACAGAGCCTGTGTGTCGGTGTATGCTCCAGGGAGAACATATGCTGGTGTTGACTGTGGGGCAGGGGTGGAGCTAGGAGGGGGGGGCGGGGGGGGGGGCAGCTGGCGTGTGTCGGGTCAGGGGTCTACAGCTGTTGATGGCAGGGTGGTACACTGACACAGATAGGGGGATCTGATGCACCGACAGCCCACACGCTGCACCCGTCTGGATGTGAGTGATGGAGCTGGCCGGGCGCCGTGTAAGTGAGAAGTAGACGCTGTGTCTCCAGACGCCGGCCGCACAGATGGCCAGGCTGCTGATGGAGGCGGGATGGGGGGGAAGAGGATATAAAACATGGCAAGAGAGTAACCAATATGAAGCAAACAGATTGTTCTGGGGTTATGCTCAGACCCGTGCGTGTATCAGGCCTCGTATTTAAGATCTAATTTGGTTCTGTCAGTGTGGTCCACCTCTCGTATTTATGATGCACTGTGATTGATTCAGTTTTTAACTGTACACTTGATACATATTCCACAGATTGCCTACTCTCATGGCAGAGTTTGATAGCCCCTACTTGTATATATTATTTGACATAGAAATGGTCGCACTTAAAGGAGCAATTTTGGAAGTGCGCTTGTTGCTTTACTTCAATTTATCTTAACTGCAACTATGGTTAAGATTTGGTTAGGTTTATGAAAAGAAAACCTTGGGTGAACTTACTGAAAGATTATGATTAACCATGATGAGTTCCAGATCCACTAAACCAGTCTGAACATCTGGAACCATTGAGTCTATGGAGCAGGGCTGGATGGTTTGTGGACCCTGGTCGGAGCTGGCCGACACTCCGCTGTGATCGGCCAGTCTGTGTTCCAGGGGCGGGACTTAGTAAAGGGTCAATTTAAACTTTAACCAGGAATCTTAGTTTTTACTTTAGTATAAAGTAGTCCGAGTTAGTGCTTCAACTAGTCAGTACTCACCGGTAAGGCACATTCCGTTTCCGTCCACTTGAGTACCGTTACTAATCACTCTTTAGGGGCGTCATAGGGCAACTGTGTCTCAGTGGTAGAGCAGAGTCGTCCTTCAATCAGAAGACCGGTGGTTTGATCCCTGGCTCCCGCTAGTCCATGTCCTTGGGCAAGACACTTAACCCCAGATTGCTCCCGTGCCTCCGGTGTAGGAATGGTTAGATGGATAGGTTACATGGTCCTGATGGTGAGTGGGTGATGATGTAGTGTTAAAGCTCTTTGAGTGGTCGGAAGACTAGAAAAGGTCTGTACAAGTACAGTCCATTTACTTTCTAGATAATGTGGGTACACATTTATTATGTGCTATAGGCTAGTTCAAGTGTTGGACAGAACTAGCCCATGTTCTGCTCAAACAAGCAGAAAAGTTTAATTTCTATTCTAGATTTCCACAAGTGGTCTGTACAAAGCCCAACATGTATCCAAGCCCTAGTTTCAGTAGGTCTCAGCCCTCTGTATGTCTCCTTTGTTCTCGTTCATTACACCCACTGAGACATCAGAGAAATGCTACGCTAACATAGAACTCACAAACATTTCATGGGTCTAGTGTGCCTAATCTTCACCGTAGCTTCAGATGTGGTAGAAATGCAAACAGGAATTCACAAAGGGGACTTCATTTAGTTCCTGGATCTACTGGGTTGAAAAGGGCTTTTATACTTGTGTTATACAGCTGCTTTGCTTCTTGATATGTTACTAAGACATATGCATAAGTATGCATTATTTAATTATATTTAAATAAAAAGAAACCCCTTTCTTATATATGGTTGCACATCATGTGCATCTTAGCCCTCTAACGATTGTCTGCAGCGTTCTCTCTCTGTGAAAACGTCCAACAGCCGACCTGTGTCTCTCTTCCAGGCTTCTTCAGTGACCTTCCGCTTGAGTCTGAACAGAACGACAGTATGGGTGAGTTCACAAACACATTTATTCTCAGACAGGAAGTAAAGATGCAGCTCAGTAGGGATATTTTTTTAAGCACAGTACATTTCAATTGACTTCAATTCAGAAGTAGCACTGATGGACTTTTCCCTACATGACGGTCATGTCAGACATCTGTCTCTGTTCGTACTACAGTCTGGGTCAGTTTAACTTGCTGGTGATAGTCATGAGATGGTAGCGCCATCTAGTGGTAAAGTGGAGGGCTGGAATTTAATTGCATGGCTGTTAACTACCTGTCATATCCACAAGAGGGAGTATAAACTCAATAATGATGGAGAAGCTACTTCCATAAGCATCAATCAGCTGGCTCTTCAGCAGTAACAGAGAAAAACAGCATGTGTGAAATAAAAAGGAAATGTCTACAAGTAGTTCCATATGTATAATGGGATGATTATTGTTTTTCTGTTTTCTGTATCTGCTCTATTGGATGGATAGCCTCAGTCTGTAGATGTGAGTGGTCAGATCATAACCTCTAAGTGAAAGGCTACAACGTCCGTGCCCCCGTCAGAAGCGTGCATCATGCTTTAAATGCAAACCTAAACTGGAGATGTGACAAATATTAGACATGTGTGACTCTCGGTCCAAAGGAAACTGGGAGCAAAGGGCCAGGGGTGAGGCAATGGTCCAATGTTAAGTTCCAGGTTCAGGCGAAGTTCACCCAGGACTCCCTTGGCTGCCATCGCAGCGCCAGGTGGCACCATAGGGGGGTCAGAGGTCAGACACAGTTCAGAAAATGCTGACCTCGCCATGACTCTGTGCTGACCTGATTGTGTGCAGCTCTCCTCCAGCCTGGGCTTTCTCATCGCTCCCACTATAAACTTGCAAGAGGAGAAGGGGTGAGGGGCGGGGGGGGGCTGTTCGCTAAGAAGTGGAAGGAAGCCGGAGAGGAACTATTAAACCTGCACACACAGTGAATGGCTGGCATTGTTGCATGCTGCAGGAGGAGGCGTGGGTTTATGAGGCTGAGCCTGATTGGGTTGTAAAGTTGACGAGGTGGGCTCGCGGCCGTGGCCACTCGCTCTCTCTGTTGGCCCTATTCTCCTCCCAGGATGCCTCGGTGCATGCACTGGGCAAGGGTGATGCTCGGGTCAAGGGGGGCTGAGGCAGGGCTCAGGCTTGTAAATGCGCTGACAGGGGTGGGAATTCAGAGACCCCCATTCAGTGACCAAAAAAACCCAGGTCAGGGGCCAAATAGTTGAGTTAGCAACAGCTGTTTTCAACACCAGCCCTGCAGATGAAGTCCCAACGTCAACTTCGATATCTCAAATCAGAGGTTTTTTTTTTTCTTTGGATGCTTCATCTGAATCCTCTAAAACTCGGAGCATCCATCTTTATCTTCATGGACCTGCAGATGGTCATTTATTGGGGATTGATTTGTGGTTCATAGGGTTATAAACCTATGAGAGCTGTGTCCGTGGCAACAATGTTGCTCTGTGGGATGGTGGTAAAATGCAGGAGTCCATAAAAGCTGTAGCTGCACACTTATTCACACACATCTATTTGGATCAATTATTTACGTTTCCAATTTCTCATACTGAATGTAAATCATTGTTTGGGCTTGCAGTTTTGCTTTTATTCTGAATAATTAATTCTCTTGAAGCAAATAAACCCTATCCTTCATCATAAACCTGTCTTGTGACCTGTATCCGGACATGTTTTGCCTCTGCGGCTCCTCCTCTGCTCAGCTCTGGGCTGACCTGGCTCCGTCAGCCATCTCATACTCCCCCACCCCCCCATTAAGTCAAGCAACACTACTGACCAATGGCTGCCGAGCAGGTCGCCAGTGGGGTTAGAAGGGTTCTTTGGTGACTACCTCTGTTCCCTGGTTAATCATTACCAGCTGGGGATGGAACTTTCTCTCCTCAACTTTGCCCCAGAGTGGTTTCACTGATTATATCTACATGCAATTATCAGTTCAAGCATCTCTTGGGATATGTACACAATAGGCATGGAAGTATGGGTTAAATACAAAATGTTAACCTAAGATAAATAATGTCTAGAATGTTCATTTTCATTGGTCTTTCATCATGAACATCCCTCCTCCCCAATAAATCAGCACAAGCAGCCAGGCCTCCTGCAGCACTGCACGTTCCAGGCCATAAGGGGGCAGTAGATCCATGCCGGACCTACATGTTATGTATGCTTCCGCGTGCCTCCTGGACCCAGTGAACTCAACACCCATATGGAACTACTTGGCTGGAGCCCAGCACATGCTTTTCCTTTGTCCTCGCATAACCGGGCTAACTTCATACGCCTGTGTTCAAAAGTCATTTCAGATCAGCAGGTTTTCATTTTCCTACGTTCTGCACAGCAGAGCAGTCAAACGCTTCAGATCCCTCTTTGTTCCTTTGTGGCGTTTTTTCTCTTTTTTTAAAGTGGATTTCACTGTGTTTCACTCAAATGAATGTATAGATAAGCGGATGAAAAATGAAAGGCCACTAGTAGCCATTTTCTTTCACTTGATTTTCCCTTTCTTCTCCCATGGGTACCCCAGTTGTTTGCACTCGGAACATGGCGTGAGTGCTGCAGAGTGTTCAGGAGCTGCTGACCTCCGTGCTTCTTATCATTTTAGCCTTTAATAATTCATGATTAGCCTAGATTTGATTCACCGTCCCTTTTCTTTCTCGCTTGATGCAACTGGCGTTGGCGTTGGACTCAGGGTCAGCCTGCGGAGTGTTTCCAGGTCAGGGAGAAGTGGGTCACGCTGTTCCCAGTGTCACTGCCTATAACTTCACAGTGTGTGATGACAAAGCCCAACTCCACAGGGATAAACAAGCAGACTTCAGTGTGGCCCTAATATATGTAGCAAACGCATCCATCCGCCTCTTTACTGCTCACCTCAAAGCTGCAGCCGCTCTGACATTTTATGAAGTCATTCACTTCATTTTTTAGTAGATTAATCCCTCATTTAAAGTCAGTAATGTATCACACTTTCCCAAAGCTTAAAAATGCTGCAGACTTTAAGGAGCTTTGTTTTCTAGAAGTCTAGGTTGTTTTTAGAGAGGTATTCACTGTGATAAGAATACAATTCTGAGAGAACACTGAATAAGATAATATATATATTTTTTTAAAGCAAAAATTAGCTAGCTTACATTACAAACATGTGCACTTTTCCAATGATTTACCCTGGAGATGATATCAAAGTGATGCTTTTATATAAATGCACTGTGACTATTATAAATAGTCTTTATGAGGAGAAAAAGTGTTGTTTTGCTCTTTGAGAAGACAAGAAGCGACCTGGCTGCCTCTCATTGTCCGCTCCGACACTTTTCCACTGTAAAACCATGCGTCCTGGGTCGGCTCTGGCTGGAAAACGTCAATGTGTTTAAAATTTCCCTGCATGTTAACATAACCTAACAGGGCAATTACCACAAGATTATTTCCATCTGCCTATACCACCTCCGATTACATACTGAAATAGGTCTCCAAGAATCGCAGGCACAGATTGTTACGTGTTATAAAAGAATATTTGGGTTGATTTGAACTGAAGCAGAATTTAGTTTGTTTCTCGGTTCCTTCTCTTTGTTACATTTCGTTACTAGTTACTGGGTGACTGTTTCGTAATTTTAACTCCCAGATAAAAAAACAAACACATACAGCAGCCTGTCTTTAAGTGTCCATGGCAGAGTTAGTTTATTTTAGTTAAGAAAGGTCAATGCACAGAACAGAATACCATTTTGAGGTTATGGAAGTGCTCACACTTAGTAATGAAAAGTCATGGGTCATGGTGGAGAGCCTGCTTTAGGCAACATGCTGAACCTCCTACCTGTGTGCTTCCACTGTCGGCTGATTATGCCTGCACCCAGCCCACATTCCAGAGTAATGTGGTGAGAAATCCACATTTTATGGACATTAAGCTTATTATAATGTTCAATACTTTTGTTGAATTTATCCAGATATTTTGATTCTGACTTCACTCTTAATAAATAATGACGTGTCTAATCAATCTGTCTAATAAGAACAATGCATTCCTGAAGGCAGCTGTTTTTTAGGTTTAATCCCACACAGAAACATACATTACATTTAGGGCTTGGTATGCCTCAAGTTTTATTTTGTACCATCTGAGAGGTGCCTATAACACCGAATGTCACAAAAGTTCAAGAAATGACAGTTGGCATCGCATGTTTAGTCCGATTTGTTTTCCCTTTTGATCAGATAGTTCCTGATTTTAAAGGTCCTAAAATTTGATATTTAGAGTGTTATCAAAGCAGCAAATGGCATCATCTATGTATGTAATATAGATGAGGAATGTCTACCTGAGCACAGAATGAAGTCTCCCTCTGTGTGTGTTGGTGCCCATTGGTTAGCTCACGGCCGCTGCTCTTATACAGCTCTTATACAGTGGCCACAGCTGATAACGGCCTTCCATACTCCCTGTAGTGAAGCAGGCGCGAGGTGCGCGCGATAGAAAATGCTGTCATTATTGTGAGATTGGTTTATGGCGTTTTGCCGGTTACACTCGTTGTCTTCTTGCTTCTCCACATTTTGTTTGTATGCCTTCTAGCATTTCGGGGAATGATTCAATGCACAGCAAACACATTTGTGCGTCCTTGGAGCATGAGCGCCATTTGCAGAGGGTTGGTGCAAGTATAAATCGAGCTTCATGAAAGCATAGCACCTCATATAAGCACCGTTAGCTCTGTCGTCACCGTTCCCGTTGTTTACGCCGTTAGCGCTGTAGGCACTGTTCCCGTTGTTTACACCGTTAGCTCTGTAGGCACTGTTCCCGTTGTTTACGCCGTTAGCTGACTGTTTACGCCGTTAGCTCTGTAGGCACTGTTCCCGTTGTTTACGCCGTTAGCTCTGTAGGCACTGTTCCCGTTGTTTACGCCGTTAGCTCTGTAGGCACTGTTCCCGTTGTTTACGCCGTTAGCTCTGTAGGCACTGTTCCCGTTGTTTACGCCGTTAGCTCTGTAGGCACTGTTCCCGTTGTTTACACCGTTAGCTCTGTAGGCACTGTTCCCGTTGTTTACGCCGTTAGCGCTGTCGGCACCGTTCCCGTTGTTTACGCCGTTAGCTCTGTAGGCACTGTTCCCGTTGTTTACGCCGTTAGCTCTGTAGGCACCGTTCCCGTTGTTTACGCCGTTAGCTCTGTAGGCACCGTTCCCGTTGTTTACGCCGTTAGCTCTGTCGGCACCGTTCTCGTTGTTTACGCCGTTAGCTCTGTAGGCACTGTTCCCGTTGTTTACGCCATTAGCTCTGTAGGCACTGTTCCCGTTGTTTACACCGTTAGCTCTGTTGCGTTTGTTGCCTGTGTGGAGCTGTTGAGGCAATAGAAAAGCTCCCCATCTTTAAATAAGATGCTTTATATGCTTTTTCAATTTTATATAGGCAATACAACTTTATTTAGTTCCTCTACAGCTGCTTGTGTTTAGACATTTAACATTTGAGAATATTTACTTTTCTCAAATGAGAAAATGGTTTTGTAGGTCTTGGCCTCATTTCAGGCAGCCATTGGTTTCCATTCAAATGTATTTAATTTAAATTCAATTAAAATGTTCATATTTTGAAAATCAACCTGAAATGAGACTGGCTGGTCCACCTTAAGTGAGCCTGGGCCGTAGTTGTTTGTTAACTTCATGGCTACCCCCCTTCACTTAAATCCGCTGGTAGCAAGCAAGACACAGGAACATGGCTTTGGTGTTGAGGAGTTGTAACATTTATTCACCGACAAACTGTACACACACTGAACTGCTACGTTCACAGCTGTAACGTTACTGTTACATACTCATCCTCACACACACACTCTGTCTCTTGACCAGACACTCACTTACGTTACCAACACAACCATCCTAGTGATTCCTTACAGGAGTTTGCTATTTGTATAACATATTTTAGTTGGAAAGAATACCTTAAAATAAAAAAGGAATTATAAATCAGATGCTCAGGCCTGGCGAGCCGGCCTCATTCCTTATGTAACCTGGCTTTCAATCGTTCTTAAGCTCAATGAGCACATTGACATCTTCCAGGACACGGGGACAGTCTGGACCGACAACCCTGTGATGTAAGGTTAAAAATGTTTTACCAAAATTACAAAATGATCAACTACCACTAGTGGCATCTAGTCATGCAGATAGTTCTGGTTTCATTTATTCAGATTTTGAGTTGTACAACGGAGGTGAATGGAATCTCGTTTGTGATCCTCTCAGCATCGAAGAATGACATTGAAAAAACTTTTCTTCCATATACGAGTGTCCTTGTTACTCTGGATAATCTACAGACCTTACTGTGAACAGTTTCCATTTCCAACTACTGTCTATGGAAGAAATGGTATCTCTACAAACTGTTGACAGTTGTTCTTTGGATTGTCAGGGAGACAGTATCAAATATCTAGTATCAAGTTTGTCGATGGTGTGAGCGCCACAAATTAAATCACTTTCATAATACTGGAACACTCGGAACCAAATATCTTGAAACCTGGAGGAAAAAGCCACAAGCACATTTCTACATAGCACTCATGATAAGTGAGAAGATGTGTATCTCATTTGGGTGAACTGACCCTTAAAAACCAAAGCAACACTGTACAACTGTAAATGTTGGAAGGACATCTGAACTTCAATGCTAAGAAATCCTGTATGGTGACATCAGTACACTGTGCTCCCCAGTCTCGGCCAGAGGCCATGAAAAACTTAAATCAGTCACATTACCATTGTGACTGATTTACCATTGACATATTGTGTCAGGTCTTTGCTCTCGTCGAAGCCCATGGCCAACTGGTTACTGAGGTGTTTGAACCGCAGTCTGCATTCATTGATCAGTGAGTTATTTTCATGTAAACCCACCGACAGCAATGAATGTTTATTGCAGCCTTAAGAGTGACACCTCCTGTGTCACAGCTGATCTGGTGCCTGATGGAATGTGTCCCGGAGATTCCAGCAAACTGAAGGTCGAAGGCTTGACCCGTAGTGCACAGACTGTAGTTGTCAGTTTGCTCTACATGAGAGCAGAACTAAAATATCTCACGATGTATGCTTTCCAGAGGTGTGTGTGTGTGTGTGTGTGTGTGTGTGTGTGTGTGTGTGTGTGTGTGTGTGTGTGTGTGTGTGTGTGTGTGTGTGTGTGTGTGTGTGTGTGTGTGTGTGTGTGTGTGTGTGTGTGTTGTGGCGTCCCTCAGGGTACAGTCAACGGTCGATGGTTTTGGTCAGAGCTCAAACTCACCGACAGCGTTGAATGTTCACCGTGGGCACCAGGAAGGACTGCTGGTCTCTCTGTCGGTTTGTTTGATTGATGGCAGCCGTTTGACTTGTCACAGAAAATCAACATATGTAACATATAAATGACATAAATCAAGCTACCCAATTTATTCAGAATTTTTCTCTGTCGCTGCAGTTGTACTCGGACAAGTGGAAAATCCCAGTCGCCTGTCCCTCACTGGCTGGTTCCCATCCAAACCACATCATTTCAAAATGTCTGCAATTCAAATCGAAACATGTATTTAGTTCTTTTGTGAGCCTGCTATGATGTCAGACTTCAGCTCTCAACAGATGGTTAAAACAATGGAAAATGGGAACTTTGCAATGCTCACTGTCACCAAGAAGGACATGCTAGATGTGTGTGTGTGTGTGTGTGTGTGTGTGTGTGTGTGTGTGCTTCCGGGTTTCTCTTGGCCTGTGTGGAGCGACACCTTGCCAAGGCGTGTTGCCACCCATGTCGGCGTGGAGGTTCAAATAACGTTGAGTGAGGAGAGGCGGTGATGCAAAGGGTTGGGTTTCCTTAAATAGCCCGCAGACGGGATGAACGTCGTCATCGTCCTCACGTTCTGCAGAACCGAAGTCATCGTTCTTCGCCGACCCGGTGCTTCTTTCACCTTCAGCCTGCAGCGAGAAGCAGAGCACAAACAGTGTGAAGGGGCGATCAGAAATGGCATGAATAAAAGGAGAGAAGACGAGGTCAGTCGGGCTCGTGGAGGAAGGCCAAGTGTGATCCGAGAACACTGCTGTGCCCCGCACTTTAAACTAGTGCACTGCAGTGTTGAGCTAGTTAGAGATTACTGTTCCCTTCACCCTGTGCTGAACCTCAGCTTCTGCTCTGGGAGTGTGCCTTCCTGTGTTCGCCTCTTTGAGGTTGGAAAATCATGCAGTCATGTTTTATTAATGCTCTCTCTGTCTGTCTGTGCTCTCTCGCTCCCCTGTTTTGCCTGCTTCCCTCGACACAGAAGAAAAGATTGGGAACGCTGTATTTTGTTTGTTCTGCATCCTCTTTTCACGTTGCGTTGTGGCATTTCATGCAAGTTGTGCTTTTGATTTGAAGACATACTGAAACCTGTTAGGGAAGTAGTGCATGTATGATGCAACTCATTGTAGAGCGATTTGTTGCAGTTCTGCAGGATTTGTGTTCTGGTTAGATCAATCTGATGGAAAATGAGAGGATTGGATCTCCAGATATTGTGTGTTGCACAGCGCAGGCTTTCAGGAAGGAGCCACTCTCTCCTGCTCACTGCATAATGAATGATCACTTTGGGAAGAAAGGCACAGTTCTCTTTCTGCAGCTTTGACACAGTTCACCGACCTCGGAGGAGACGTCATTATTACCACAATATGATACTAAATATTTCTCAATTTCTGTGTTGCATGAATTATTTTCATTGTTCCCATCTCGCACTTATACCCAAACAAAAGCCCCAAAGTCTCGAGATGAATTTGCCTTGAAAATCATTGTCACCTTGAATCATAGTAACCAACAATATACAAAGGCTTTTTGATAAATAAGATAATGGATAACTAATTGGTAAGCGCTATTTTTTGGACAATAGCTTCTGTGTTACATTGATATTCCTATTTCAATGAACAAGTTATGGCCATAAATGAGTCTTTTATCCCCAATATGTCTTATCGCTCTTACTAGCTTAATGCCCCCTTCTCTCCTTTTCGTTTTAATACATTTTTCCACCGTTTCCTAATTTCTCTCTTTTTCCACTCACAGACAAGGTGGGAACCGATTGTTTTTTCAGTCCCTCTGGCTGGAGCTTCAATGGCTTCCCTCTTTGGCACTTGTACATGCTGGCTGCATGCCGAGACACACAGAGGCTTTTTCATTCTCAAATATCTCTCCCTCTCCTTTCCCCCTCCTATTTTTTCATCTGACTTGACTTCCGCTCTCCCTGCTCTGAGGAGAACTTATTCGTTGGTTTGAGGCGTGGCTGTACTTTTCTATGAGGATTCTTGATAGTACTGCTGCTGGTGTGGTCCCCAGAAGCTTTGCATAACTGACAAACTTGCAAAAGTATGTAAAAATAGCTGGGCGGGCATGAGACAGGGCCAGAGTGAAGAGTGCAACAGTGTGACTGAACCAGTGTGAACCCTGCGTCGTCAGCACATTCCGGGGGTTGGACAATGAGAAGCACACAGTGTACTCTGTCGTGTTGCCTGGATCGCTGCTGGTCTGCAACCAGGACCTGAAACAAGGCCAACGCAGCGCACATGCAAAGTTCAGCAAAAGGAGCTCCAATTTATTAAGTCTGTGTATCGTACATGTGGGTTATGTTTGGGCTGCATGGATTTGATGCCGCATTTAACCTATTTCCTGTGTGGAAGGTGAACTTGAGGTCATGGATACGATTAGACATGGCTGAAAAGTACATGGTCACATGCACAGTGGTCGATGTAACCATGTTGAGGCTTGGTTTGGTTAAAGTTAAACATTTTCCCTGCTTATGAAACAGTCTCAATTTAATATTGTTGCCTTTTTAAATTAACTACATAAGTGAATGAAATATATTTTGTTCTTTATATCTAATTATCTTGAGGGTCACTTAATTGATGATGATTTAGGATAGGAATATATAAGCATTATGCTTCTGCCTTTACCTTTTCAGTCATATTGTTTGCTAGATAGTATATAGGCTTTACTCATTGTATTGTATGTGAAGACGGAATAAAAAAAAACAGTGCCTCGTGTGGTCAGGAGCAGAACTTCTCCTCTCTGCTATTCCGATCCCGCTGGGAGCCAACGCCACACTGCTGGAACCCAGGGCCAGACTGTCGGACCCTGCTGCAGTGAAAGCAGAAGTTTTCTAAAGGTCTACCCGGACCGCCAAAATCAACACTAAATCAAAGTTCCTCATAGTAGCTTTAAGTTTCTTGTAAAATCTGAAAAATCTTCAGAAACTGAAAATGTTGAATCAAGAACTGATCTGGGAGTCTCTGGATTGGAAGATGAATACATCCAAAGCTCCCCAGCATCCACAGCCTGACAATCCACCTGTAACGGAACCAAACCACCCACTGGTTCCCGTCATGGCCTAACCACTTCCATAGGAAAATATTTCCTCATCGGATCGTGTCTCTTTGCCTATCTCACCATAGCCTGGGAGCTTCTGTGAAGTGGAAGAGAGACAAGTTGCATCCATTCCATTAGAAGACCATCTAATCCTCTGACGGGTATGTGTGGCCACAGTTAACCTGGCTCTCAGCTGGGCTCAGATGCCTGCTCACAAATACTCTGGCTGGGTGGCTGCCAGCAAATGCTCTCAAACACTTTCCCATCCCATCATGCCTCTTGACAATTATTATTATACAATCCACTGGCACTACGAGACATCTCCTAATGGAAATGCATGAGGAGAGTAAATCGCTGGAATCACTCGCGCCATGAGTGATCCTCCTCGTGGACAAACTCAATCAAATTCAACAAATATGCCTTAATTGAGGTGTCAGTCACAAAATAGGCTTTAAGTCAGATTGACATTTTAATATCTGCTGGTTTGAAGAAGTTTATAATGAGATTAAGCGGTGCACTGGTTTGTGAAGTATCAAATTTAACTGTCACACATTTGTAAAGTGGAATGGTCTGTGAGTCAATAAATGAATCGCGGTTAGAAAAATGAAAGTCCATATGGCCTTGCAGTAATATTCACCACATATGATCAGCGAAGTATGACATAATTTTACTGTTTGCATATTTAGAATGCTATAAGTGTTTATTGGAATACCTGAAACATTTAGTTCTGTGCAACCCTGGTTTAAATGAATAGGTTGTATTATGCTATCATTAATATTGGTCTTGGCTGGCACAGATGAAAATTCTTATTATAGTTTCAGTGGTGAGTCCTATGAATCCAATTCTTGAGAGGGAAATCTGCAAATGATCAGGTTTTTCTAATGATTTTTCTGGCATGTGTTCGCCTTTCCTTGGCAGTGTAGGAAGTCATGCTTAGGAAAAGAAAGTGACGTGACAAAGGTCACTGGGCTCTAACTGAGGTTGTAGCGGTTACTGTATACGTCTCAAAGTGCGAGAACCTCCCTCATCTTTAAAGATACAAAATACTCCCAACAGCTTCAAACCCCAAATGAAATGAACCCTGCCTGTGGAAAAAGCATCAGAATATTTCCAGAACTTTTCAGTCCAGCATGGTTTGACGAGCCTTGGTGCATTTCTTTGGGTCTAGAGGGGGCGTAAGTTCTGCATGACCATTGATAAGCCATACTGGCTGAACCTGGGGACGGGCAGCAGTGTCCAGGCCGGCCCTGCTCCAGTGTAGGGACTCCATCAGGCGGAGCGCCAAGCCTTTCCAGAAAACCCCCGCCTCCACGTGCCATGGATCATCCTGCCAAGGCTCCAGGGGTTTCATTCGCAACCTTAACCGCGGTCGAGCCAGCTCGTATCTCTGCTGCCAGCTACTCGCTCAGCATTAACCCGTGACGCTGCCTTAATGCTAGCATACTGTTTTCTCTTCCACGCCGCCCTCCTGCTTCTGACCTCCTGCTTCTCCTTAGTTCCTCCTTGCAGCAGCGAGTACCCTCACCCTTCCAGCTGCCTGACGTGCCTGTCTGTCTGCCCTGTGTGTCTCTGCGTCTGTCTTCCCTCTCTGCTGTGCACCTTTTGAACCCGCCGTTGATGCACTTGATCACGTCACGTCAGTCTGGCTCTGGTTGACTTATCCACTCCTGCAGCATGCCTGAGAGAACTGCACCGTATGTCACACTCCTCTCTTCTCCAAAGCTTTGTCGGCTCATTTCAGTCATGAGCGCAGAGGCTGATGAATATGTATCCCGGGCTCTTTTCGCAGCAGTTTTGAGGATCTCTAACAAAGCGGGATGAGAGCGCTCTTTGTGGTTGTCTTCTGGATTTAACCGTGACATTTCTCTGGAGCCTGCTGCCACTTTCTTATCTTCAACAGACTTTATCCCCAGGTCAGACTCGCGGCCCCCTTTTGAAATCTGGCATTGTCAAAGCCCGCACCCAAAATCCTTGCTCTCACTATCATATTTTGTTATTCGGGTACTCCTAGTCTGTTTGAATCTGTGGGCCTTAATTGAGTCATTAAAGCACGGCAGAAATATGTTGCTGTACCCAAACAAAAGGTTATACAACGCTCACTTATGGCACATAATCCATGTTTTTAATCCGTCGAGTCGACGCAGTGCAGTGGTGGGTTTGTCGGCAAGCGTGGGGATCAGCGTTTTCCTCGTCTGCCCGCCGCTCGAACTCGCTGCACCCCGCAATGCAGTAATAAGCAGCAGGGAGCAGAGAACCGGGCCATCGCCGTGATCATTGTCATCTTAAAACACCCTCCCCATCCGCGGAGCAGGGAAGCCTCACACTGCCAGATTTAGAAATGGCACAGAGCTGGGTAGCAGTGAAAATACTGATTTCACATTTCTGTTATCAGTGAGAGCCAGCAGGGTGAGCCAGCATGGGGATGACCTGGATACTGATGGGCCTGCCTTGTGCCTAGATGCTGCCTGAGCCACCTCACGGCCAGACAGACCTGGTGGCTCTAAAGCACGGTCAGGTGGGCTCAGCTACAATAAGTGAGCGGAAAGAGGAGCGTTACCAGTAGGTTGTTGGAAGAGGCAAACATCTCATCTCAGTTTACATTCAGGTGCAGCCTAAAAAAATAATGATTCACCACCAATGAATCACCACCAATACAGCAAGATACACACGTAAGACGATGGAGGTACGCAAAGGGCAAAATGGAATACCTTGAATTGCTTGATTTTTTTTAATTAATTTTTTTATATTTTTTTCATTTGTCTGGTGTGATTAACCGTAGCACATCCCTCTACCAGCCAGAGCCCCTACTACTGCCCCTTTCTGCTTCACCTTCTAGACCCAACATGCTCATCCTCTCTGGTTTTTTATATGCTGCCATTTTATTCCCATTAAGCCACATTAGCAGTTTTTCTTTGTGTGTGACAAATATTACAAAGCATGGCGCCCCGTCCCAGTAGGGGAGCGTGTCGCCGCGTTGCACCAGCAGGGACACTGTGTCCTAATGCGCTGTACACTGCTTTGTGCTCTGGTGACCTAATCAGCTCCGCCTAAGCCAAAGTTAAGCTCATCGTTTTGTCCTACTGTATGGATGAAAGACAGGCGACCGTTCAGTCCACTGTGGATCAAACACACGGAGCTCATGTATGATATTTTTAGAGATGCATAAATGCACGACTGCCAGTGGTGGGTGAACACTGCGGAGTAAGTCGGGGACGCTTGAGTCGAACATTGCGGTGGTTGGAGTTGGCTGATCCTCTGCACAGCAGTTTGAGGACTGTGCTTTGGAGAGTTGCTCAGAGACTTAACCCTCCTCCCCGGCACCTTCCTCCTCACTCGCAGAGGAAAATCTCTGCTGAATTCATGTCTCCTTTCAGATTTCTAAGAGGCGTTAAACCTTTCTGGATTAAAGAAGGTAATCTGACAGGCAGAAGATTGTATTAGCCGGAGTGTTGGCAGAGCTTTTAATTTCTCCTCTCTTTTCATTTCCCCCTCTCAGCCTGCCTCTCCTGCTGACCTGCTAGATGGTATTATTGTGTTTTCCTTTTGAATTACAGCGAAAACATCCACATCTTCACTACTATTCACTCTCTTCCTCTCCTCTCTCATGCTCTCTATCCATATCTCCCCACATCCGCTCTCTCCTACCTCTCTCTCCGGCTCTTCTAGCAGTGACAGCATACTTGTGTGAACCCATGATTTATCATTTGCTAATCCGTGATGATTATGGAGCTTTCCACACGGCCCTTATCTGTTGCTGAGCCCGCTTTTCATTCCGTAGCTGCCAATTATCTCTCAGGCAGCCAGCAAACAGACCTGTCTCTGTCAGCCAGCTGCAGCAGCGCCACGAGGCCTCTTACTCTTTCTATGCCTGAGTCTGCATCCACACACGCACCAATGACGGGCGGCCTGGCACATGTATTTTTGGTCCAAGTGCTTGTTGAAATGTCAGATTGGAAGATCAAATTTGTTATTGCGTTCTGTATGTTCTGCACTCCGCATCCCGTGCACAGGGCAGGACACGTGTGGTGGTTTAATAAGAATCTGCTGGACAAACTGCAGCCATTACTTCCCTCACAGAGGGACGCCATGATAAGTAACACTCGAATGAGTCATTGTGGGGACGAACGCTTCTGACAAATGTTTAAGCTGTTGATGGGAATACTTGTCCTGGCCTTAATGCACAGACCTGATATTAATTTAGATACATGCTGCTTTTGGCTAAAAATAAAGCTCAGCGGAGTTGCTGTCACAAGTTAATTTGATTTGACTTGACATCCTGAAGCTTAGACATTTAGTATATTAGCATCAAGGTCAACATTCTGCTAGCGTGCCAGATCTACCCACCCACACAGTTTGGCCGAGAGCCGTGACGGCGATGCCTCAACGTGACTCATCCAACACTTCCTGTAGCCAGGCGCTGGGACGGCCAGGGATGGAGGATGACAGCATGAGGTTACGGTGAGCAAGACCTCGCCCGCGGGGAGGGTATGCAGCTCACGGCGCGCTCAGCTGATGTGGCGTCCAATTGTCAGTGTAATGGGAAGTGACGTGCACATCACAGCAATGTGGGTCAGAGCGCCAGATGACCAGCCTGCGGCCTGTATCTGCTCCGCCTGTCTAATCTGCTGTAGCCCGACCAGACGAGACTCTCTAATCGACCCTGATATTCACTGAACACACATTACATCTCCTCACGCTCAGCATCCAAACACACACACGGCACCAAGGACTTCTCTTCACTAAAGAGATGTTAAAATCATCATTTGATTGTGAAGAAGGTAGGGAACGCGCTTGTAAAAGAGAGGGACTAGCACCCCCCCCCCACCCCCACCCGCTTGATCCAAACGTGGGTGAAAGACCCAGCAGATATCATGTTGTGTTTACTGCTCAACCAAGGCAAATCCCACTTCATTGGAAGCATAAGAAATCCAGATTTTCCGTTTATCTTCTCATCTCTGCTCCTCTACCTTTGATGTAATGCCCAACAAATTTACAATGTTTTCCACGCCCTCATGGTTTTTTTAAATATTTATACAGAAGGCTAAATATAAATGCCGATGTATGCTGTTTCGCTGCAGTGTGATCTGGAGTGAGCTGTGAACATGGGCTGGATGGATGCATAGCTTAATAGGATTCCCATGACATGGTCAGGGGCGGAGAAAGCGGTCGGGGGAGGGTGGAGGGGAAAAAAGCGCAAACTTTTGCGAGTGTTTGCTTAGCACCTGCGTATGGACTTAACAACTCCATCGTAGCCAGAGGGAAGTGACACATGAGGGTCTTGAAGTGTTTTGACATTTTCTGCTCAAACAGGTTTTTTACGGCCGGGGGAAGAGGCCCCGAGGAGTTCAGCCTGTGCGAATCTGCCTCTGCCTCATCAAAGGCAGTAATTTCCTGTTCATTTCAGGCCCCCATCCCCCAACCCGAGCGCTTGTCTGCTAATCCCACCCCTGCAAACTGCCCCCCCCACCCCCCCTCTGGGCCCCCCTGCTGGTGTCCTGCCCGCCTGTGCTTCAGCTTGCTACACTCCAGGGCCGGGGACTGGGAGGCTATACGCTTTGTGTCAGTGGGCTTGTGGCTGAGCACTAACAAATCCTCATTGTGAGGAGGAGGAGGAGGAGGAGGAGGAGGAGGAGCCACTCACACAACTGCTGCCTTCTCTGGACCCAGACGATACTAGCTGATCAACAAGTGACACTGGACCTCGCAAAACCGTCAAGGTTTCCAACATGTTGCGTAAACATTATGGGGACCAAAAAAAATCTAAGCCTTCAAGTTCACCTCCACAGAGTCCAAGTGTTATCATTTAGTCAACAAAGGGCTTTGGCTACCTGTAATCCTGAAGCAATGTGTAAAACCTGTGCTGGTTTGGAATAAGCGGTTGTTTTCTTCTCATCTGGAGACACAACACTTGAATTAAAGACCGTATGCGGCTGGAGACATCATTGTTTCAGAGACGGCTTCACACAAAGGCTCTGCTGATTGGGGTCATGGAGTGTATGACTTCAGTTGCCGGTGATGAGGGCTGAGATGTGTATCTGGGTAACAAGACTCTACATGTACAGGCATCTCAGAGAGTGAGTTGACTCTGCTTTCAGCCGGAGAGCCTCAGAGGGTTTTTAAATCAATGTTTTCCAGACCACCGTCAGGACTGTTGTTTTTGTTTGGTTTTAATCTGAATTCGTTACCTTAAGTGATGACACTTGTTTTTCAGTTCCTCTAGC
>JACSYO010000878.1:920000-1265000 GCA_016806645.1 Ophiodon elongatus | reverse complement strand
ACATGTTCTCACTTACCTCAGTGGTATCTAGTGATGCGGGTTTTAGTTGCCTGGTTAATGAGATATGAACGCTTGTTGTTGTGAAGATTATTCTGAGTAACTGGGACCTTTTTTAACGTAGATTTTAATGCTATGAGCACCAGAACACAGTTCCATTAACTTCTATTTTATTGGTAACTCAAAAAAAGAAATAAAAAGAAAACACTCACGCTCACTTTCCAGATAAGACTTCCTAAAAACAAAAAACCTGATTTGTAAAACTATTTCACAATGTTGTAAATGAACTCTGAACATTGTTATACTAGAAGCACTTGCCTGACACAGATTTCCTCGCACCACTGCTTGTTCCTTCTGTAGGACAAGCCTCAGCAAGTCAGGCCGAATGCCTCGACACAGCACAGACATAACATTAGCAGTAAAGATATGTCCTGATATTCCATCTCTATTGATCATGTGTATTGATAAGGGTTTTGTTTTCTGTTTTTACAGATGCAATCAATGAAAGTAATATAGGTCAATGGAATACTCTTAGTTGTGATGTTGTTTGGTGAAATTTATCTTTCAAGATAGGGATAGACTAAATAGTCAATAGATGCTGTAGTGTGATGTTTTTTTATCACTCCATCCAGCTTTGTTTATATTGGTGCTTGGCGCCGTAGCGTGAGCCTCCGCAGACGGCGTGCGAGCTCCGAGTATGTACAGAGGCGTTTATACTCTCTGCGCTGCATTATTCTCCAAAACACCAGAGGGCGTACAAACAAAATGAAAGACTGTAACCCATAGACTGTAGGTGTAGCCGGCAAACGCCATAAACTAACCTCCACAATGCCGAGGAGGAGATGTGATTATCTATAAATTCATATCTCATATTCATGGGCCACCCCATAAAGAAAGAAGTCAAGTATCGCATGCATTTTAAAGAAACAAAGGTTGAATATCGAGTAAACTATTTGATAAGACTTCCTGTTTCTAAATCATCTCAAAACAAAGCCTACTTTGTATAATCACCCCTCGACATGTAAATGGTGCTTTATCACGTGATCGCGCACCAAGATACAAAAATTCCGAGGAGCACGACCCACGCACCGGCCGCGGTTCCGTCATGTTCTGGTGCGCACGCCTCGCGCCGGCTTCAGGATAGCAAGTATAAACTAAGCTTTAATGCTATTGCAGCTATTACTGCTACTACTAGTGGGCCAGTCTAGTAGTGGGTAAACTGTTCGTGTACCAAGCGTATCGCTTTCAGTCTGTTTCCTTCTTTAAAATGACCTAATTGGTCTTATTTACCATTCTAATTATAAAACATCAATGGTTATGAACCTTGCCGATATCTTGAATAATATTTATCCAAGAAAGTTGCCAAAATGTGTAGTACACTTTGTTCCACCCTTTGGCATTGTGACCTACCCACAGACACATTAACCAGATCATGCTCCTTGCCCTCCGTTAACTCCTTGCCCTCCGTTAACTCAGTTGGTCATGGCGCCATTAGCTTGGTTGAGACTGCTGACACACCCACCTGCTCTGTGGAGCTTCCAGGCTTATTTACCATTTACCTGTGATACAGGATATCCATTCACATACTCAATGCGGAAGCCTACCTTGACTTCTGTCATTGTTTTACTTTCTGAAGACTTGTTGTGGGCATAAAAAAAATTGATCAATCACTTAGTACCGTTAACAGAGTATGTTAGCACATCAGTAACTAGCGCTAGCACTTCTATGCTATGCTAGCTACTGAAGGTATACTTTCTGCCTCGATCACAGGTGATGTGCTTCTATCTTTATCTTTCAACCTGTTTTCACTGCTGATCACTTTGAGATACTGGATACATCCTTCAAACTCAGAGCCGTCTGCCTCTCTCAGAAACTGCTATATTTTCATTTTTTCTTAATTTGAAAATATTTATGCAGGGAATGCAGATAGTGACAGTGTGGCTCTATCACACCTCTAAGCTTGACAGAGTAGCAGTTGGGGTAGGACTTAGCCAAGGGCCCTTAACTCATTAATAAACTATTTATGACAAGTAAAAGTTCTGCATTCATAGTTTTACTTAAAGGGATTTTATAATAATTCTGTTGCTTCCCAGTGGTGTTCCTTATGTTTAAAAATTTTGACTGAAGTATGAATGTTTTAGTGCAAAACGTAACTTTTCTCAAGCCCTTCTAAAAACGACCTGATGTAGTTTTCTGCATGATGACGTTGCTACATATACATACATATGTCCTTGTCCTTAGTCGCTGTGTATAACTTAGATGGCGGTGGGCATGTTCCAAGTTTGGAGAAGCAGACAGGAGTACTGGCAAAGAAGCTCAGTCATGTGCTTCCTATGTTCAGACAATAAGACAAACCAACTAACGATCAATGCAGCAGTAGACAAGCCACTCCCCTGTTCTGCAAGGTAAAATTATGTTTTTGTGAATGGAGTCTGGTGCCTTAAAGACAGCAATAGAACAGCTTCAGTTCCCCGTTGGAAAGGGTTATGTGATGGCAAGGTAAAGCAGGCTAAAATAGGTTTTTCTCCTGCTCCGGTCCGCCACTGCTTGACCTCTCCTTCAGTCAAACACGTTTTGTCTCGCAGCCAATGTAATATATAGGTGTTGTTCTAGAAGT
Source organism: Ophiodon elongatus (assembly GCA_016806645.1). Lineage (NCBI taxonomy): Eukaryota > Metazoa > Chordata > Actinopteri > Perciformes > Hexagrammidae > Ophiodon > Ophiodon elongatus. Next base: position 1,262,386 of record JACSYO010000878.1, on the reverse strand, counting down.
AACTCTACTGTGCAAACGTTAAGGTAAAATGTGATTATATTTGTTAGTAAACTTACTTGCTTTGATACTTTCCATTGGCCATTGCTACAAACCATATTGATTTTTCATAGAACACGATATAACTAGCTCGAGAAGGCTTTTAGATTTGTTTTTAAATACCAGTTTTAGATTTTACCATGAATGTGAGCCAAGTGAAGCAAATCCATGGATGTTGGAAGTTGTTCCCTTTGAACACTAAATGTCAGCTGGAACAACCCCGGAAGTCGAATTTCCAACTCGGACAAACCTCACCAACCCTGACCTGAAAATCCTAGATGGCTATCTGCTCATCAACAATAAAAACCAATATAGTAATAAACTGTTTATTTGGACTTCTGTCTTATTTGCGTCTCGTTGTACAAACAGTACTGTCCAACTTCTATCTGTGGACATGTTGCAACAGTGTTTGCGTGTGCATAGTACCGGAGTAATGCATCATCAACTGGTATTGTTATCAATGGCTATAACCTGACTGGAGCAAACCCCATTAAGTTTTCTTGATAGTTGTACTGGAACACGGTCAAACGGGTGTGACGTCATTGCCAGTTAAATGGAACGTCACATCAAACGTTATACAATGTGGAGCAGGCAGGACCTTTTAAAGCAGCAGGTACAGCATGTATTATTAAAATCTTAAGAGGGAGCATTGTAAGAAGAAGCATCACACAAGGTAGCAGTGAAGCCAGCCAAATTCTGTATCACTGAGTAGCAATACACCAGTCGCAAAAATAATGCAAAGTGGTGGTTTCTGCAACAATTTGTACATTATTCATTATTATTTATTAATTTTATATTGAATTAATATGAATAAATTTTATTGGAAACTATTTAAAAAATGTATGCTTTAAAATTAGTATTCGGCGTTCGGTTGTTCTTAGCCCCACCCTTTTGTGTCACTTCTAGTTGCAAAAAAACAAATGGTGACAGCCAAAAACCAAGATGGCGACCGTCAAAATGCCAAACTGAAGGCTTCCAAACGGCAGTCCGCACATCAATGGATGACGTCATGCTGACTACGTCCACTTCTTTTATGCAGTCTGGGGTTCTAATAAATTGGTTTTGGACTCTTGGTGAGACAAAACAAGACATTAAAAGACACCACCCTTGCTCCAGGATATTGCGATGTGCTACATCAGACAACTGTGACAATGCCCTGGAGAAGATCACAAGTCAGTAAACTGTCTCGGTAATGTCAGTTACGCAGCGATATGTATCTAGATTTAAGCTACTGGTCATACCAGACCAAGTGAGGCTGTAGCAGCAAAGAGGTAAAATAAATGTACTGCCATTCTCATTACACTTCATTTGCAAGTAGCAGTCACTAGGTCAAATCTTCTTAAATCTTGTTCTTGCTGTTTGGCAAAAAAAAAATGAAATAGCAATACAGTTTAAATCTTTCAAAATGATTTCCTGAGCCTGCAGGCTCTCCTAAAGGTGAGGTAAGACGGAGCTGGTTACCTCTTTGTCTCCACACTGAAACCAGTGTGACTGGCCTGTCCTGGTGTCCCTGCCTCCCTGATTAGAGGTCTCCTCAGGGCGTAATGACAGAATTGTGTTCCTGTCAGTTCCTGCTGCTCAGAGTGGGCTAATAGTCATGTTAGCCCGCGCAGCATGTCATTAGCTCTCCACCCGAAGCCCAATGAGGGGCAGGTCTGTCATTTCGAGGCTAAATCATAGGGCTGGCAGGCCGGAGATCACAGTCACACCGGTGCTCTGAAGCTCCAGTGTTTCCACCCACCCTTCCTCACTTAATATGCACCGACTTACACATACTATATTAACACGGAGGAATTACTGCAACACAGGCTAGAGGAGGCAAATGGAAGCCAGAGAGAGGCACTTTGATGGGTCGCTGATACAGAGATCATTCCATCAAAACTGTAATTTGAAACACACTGCTCATTTCTGACTGCGATTGGATGATTCATGGTTATCACTCGGATGATTAGCAGGCTTGCGTAGCATCTATCAGAGCTCGGGCTAATCTGCTTTGATTATTAGCCTCTAAGCCTTCCTTCCATGCTGGGCTTGTCGAGTACAGCGTAATGAGAAATTATACTCTTCATATTTGTATTAATCTATCTGTGCTTACTTGTCAAGCTGATAACTGCGTCACTCATACAAGTCACACCCTCAAGAACATATTTACAGTGTTTTTCTAACTTCACACACACAAACATTCCTTTACACTGGTGTGTACTATTACAATGTAATAATCAATTATTGGGAGTTATTTCCTCTCACACCTCTTACATCTGTGAGGACGTTCATAGTCCCACGTCAAAAGGTAGCATGTTTTATTCCATTCATGTAAAAATCAAATTCTGAATTAATTCTATACTTCCAAAAGATTTAAATTTGTTTCTACAAATGAGGCTAGATATTGCTTCTGATGGACAGTAATCCTACAGACCAAGTCGATGTTGGGCCGAGCATTAATGTGTGATATGTTGAAAAATCTCAAAATTCCATTTAGTGTTTTTTTTGTTTTCTTTTACAATTTTATGTACACATTTCTTTTGAATATTTTTTCAGTTTTCAATTTTATTAATTTAACAGCAGAGAATTGAGAAATACTAAAACTGTGTTAGTAAAGAGTGTTAATTGGTGGGTATGGCATGACTAAATGTTGCCTTTGTTTTCACACACGTTATGCTGCTTAATGCCATAGTTGGCACACCGCCTTTACTATTGGTTGGATAGAGTTGATTTTGGATTGGGGCATTTGAATCGAGAATCAATATTGAATAGAATTGTGACTCCAAAAATCTAAATCAAATTTAAATCACGAGATACCAAAAGATTCACACCCCTACAAGCTAACCTTCAAACTAAATCTAATTATCCATGCTACACATTGTCAACCCACAAAACTATTAGATGCAATGTACAGATAATCAGTGTGGACACAGTGATAACAACTACAAGGAGAAATCTCCTCTCCGACTGGGTTAGATTAGTTTCAGGATGCTAGCATGGCCTGGCTCCTTCTGGCTCTTCTACTTTGTGGTGCTCTATCCATGAAATCTGAAGTATATAGTGACATCTTTTCAGAGTGAAATAGTTTCTACTGGTCAGGCTTTGGCATGAAAATCAGCAGCCTGTATGAAGCATCTGTTACATGTATGCATGCCATATCAGACTCATTTTACCCTGTTTCTCCGCACAATAAAAACTTCTGCACATTTTACAGCTTATTGGTCACAGTGGGCTTTTAATACCAACCACAACTTGCCCTGCAGCGGAAACTTCATGGGAAATAAGCTGAGCACGATATATTTAACACCGTTTCAGGCCTGTGGCTCCATAAGAAGATAAGAAGTGGATCCGTTTTTGATCCACGTGAGCCAGATCTTAGCAAAGCTGTGGGTCGATGCTTGAGTCGAGGGGACGAGCTGATAATTATGAGCGAGCGTGACCATGTTATACAATACACACACATCTTTACTCGGTGCCATGACCTTCTCCGCTGAGATTTGCGTCTGCCTTACTTTGCCCTTTAGTGGGGCATGTTGTGTAAGTGAAGGGGCACAACGTGAATAACATTGGTATTTGCGCAACAGCCGGTACTGAGTGGCGAGCTAACTGGAGCAGGAGAATGGCGCTGTTCGGCGAGGTTCACGGCTGTTATTCCTACAGGCCATGAGCGTGAAAGGAGCTAATGCCATCTGACAGTTCTGGAGCAAGAAGAGGAGGGCTGGACAGAAAAGGAGGAGAGAGAAGAGAGCGGGGGGTGTTAAGAGATAGAGAGGGATGGAGAGGGGGTGGGAATATATGAGGGGGGGTGTTGGATGAGAGAGAAATAGGGGATGAGCTAGATATGGACAAAGCAGGGATGAGGGATATGGGAGGGGAAGGGCTAAAGAGGCGATACTGTAGGGACCTCTATTGTTACTCGCTGTAGAAAATGGCCTCTGAGAGCCATCGCTTTTTATCAGTGTGTCATATTAAAAGTCCAAATATTCCAACGTTTTCTCTCAAAATACGCAGATGAAGTCTGCACCCCCTAAAGCAGGAGCTGAAGGCCGGCCGTCTTTTAGTCCTAGATATTCTATGAAATATTTCTCAGAGTGCAGCACATCCTGACTCCCCTGTGTGTTTGCACTGTGGGACAGATTCACTCACTCGCCATTTTGAAAATATGCCTTGAGGGAATTCCAGAAATTCTCTCAAAGCATCACACACACATTTCTGTCCAACGTCTCTCCGAGATTTGTGGGAGCTCGGGCAGGGCCGGACATGTTGATATAAGAACATTTCCATTTTGTGTGTCTCCGAGTCGTGAAATGAGTTGTGCTACTTAAACACTAACAGACAGACAAAAGATAGCAAAGGAGGAGTGGCGGTGAAGAGATAGACGGCAGACAGATGGAGGGAAGAGGGAGTGGAAGTATGGTGGGATCTCACTGTAATTTGACAGGCTCCAGTCCTACTCGGGCTTCAGCAGCAGTTCTCTTGAAGGAGGCGTAGCAGACACCCTGCTGCCTCCCTAACCTGTCATTACCGACATGGCAGAAAGACAGATTCCATGTCCTCTCGTCTCATCCTCCTTTACATTGCACATTCGGAGACTCAAGATTCTTTTTTTTTTGTCTGATTGTGGCTTCATGGCATTTGGAGGGAAAATTGTCCTCAGATCTGTTGACTTTTCCACATTGACACATGAAAAGTATGAAACTGTAAAAATGAGCATGAATATGCCAAACTTGTATCTAACACAATCTTTTGGTTTAAATATATCAAGCTTTTCATGTTTTAACATTTATTGCCCAAATGTTATTTATAATTGAAGTCGTTCAATGCTGCAATTTCCCATCCTTAAAGGTACAGTGTGTAGGATTTGGTGCCATCTAGCGGTGTGGTTGCAGATTACAACCAACAGAATAGCCCTCCGCTCTCCCCTCCCTTTCCAAGACTGCAGTAACGTGAGCCGCTGAGGGCAGAAGGCCGTTGGTCTCGTTCAGAAGGCCCTTGGTCTCGTTCAGAAGGCCGTTGGTCTCGTTCAGAGGGCCGTTGGTCTCGTTCAGAGGGCCGTTGGTCTCGTTCAGAAGGCCGTTGGTCTCGTTCAGAGGGCCGTTGGTCTCGTTCAGATGGCAGAAGGCCGTTGGTCTCGTTCAGAGGGCCGTTGGTCTCGTTCAGAGGGCAGAAGGCCGTTGGTCTCGTTCAGAGGGCAGAAGGCCGTTGGTCTCGTTCAGAAGGCCGTTGGTCTCGTTCAGAGGGCAGAAGGCCGTTGGTCTCGTTCAGAGGGCAGAAGGCCGTTTTTCTCGTTCAGAGGGCAGAAGGCCGTTTTTCTCGTTCAGAGGGCTGATGGTCTCGTTCAGAGGGCAGAAGGTCGTTGGTCTCGTTCAGAAGGCCGTTGGTGTCGTTCAGAGGGTCGTTGGTCTCGTTAGAAGGCCGTTGGTCTCGTTCAGAGGGCGGAAGGCCGTTGGTCTTGTTCAGAGGGCGGAAGGCCGTTGGTCTCCAGAGGCATTGGTCTCGTTCAGAAGGCCATTGGTCTCGTTCAGAGGCGGGCAGGCCGTGGTCTGTTCAGGGAGGCCGTTGGTCTCGTTCAGAGGGCGGAAGGCCGTTGGTCTCTGTTCAGTGGGCGGAAGGCCATTGGTCTCGTTCAGAGGGCGGACGGCCGTTGGTCTCGTTCAGAAGGCCATTGGTCTCGTTCAGAGGGCGGAAGGCCGTTGGTCTCGTTCAGAGGGCGGAAGGCCGTTGGTCTCGTTCAGAAGGCCATTGGTCTCGTTCAGAGGACATCCGGACCACAAAAACACCACTTTCAGAGCAACAGAAGTCAGACGGTGGCGTCTCACGTTACTGCAGCTTCACGAGCGTGTCAGAACTGCGGTGGCCTTCACGTAACATCAACATGTGAACGTCTCTGTCTAGAGCCAGTGTTTGGTTTGTCCATTCTGGGCTACTGTAGAAACATGACTCCCCCCATGTAGATATAAGGGCTCATTCTAAGCTAACAAAAACACAAGGATTCTTAGTGTTAGGTGATTATACACTCATGACAACATAGTTAAACATATTATATTCCATTTATTCTAATAGAAACCCAAAATGCTACACACTGGTCCTTTTAAGCAGTGCAAAAATACAGATGATGCTCAATAGTGTTTCATTTAGCAGCCAAAGCCAAAAGTTTAGCTACTGTGAGGAATATTTCGAGCATGAAACGATAGATTCTTTATCCCGACCGGGGTCATCCAGAATCTGAATTTTAGGCTCCAGCATTGTAACTTTCACTAATGAATAATTCTGACTTATTAATAACAGTCACTTATCATAACTGTTAACTTTCAATTGAAATGAGACGGGGGCACTGACGGACCTCCACCAGGCTCTGTATGGAGGCTTCAGGTCAGTTACGTACTTGAGGGGGGGTGGGGGGGGTTAAACCTGATCCTAGTGTTTTTTGTTTGGGCTTGCCTGCATTTGTTTGATCTCTGTGAGGAGTTTGTGAATAATTGTACAGCTAGTCTTACAAATATTTTGCACGAAGCTAGACTTCTCTTCCAAAATAAAGAGCTGTGACCATCATTTCCTGTTTTCAAAATGGACGTAGAATATTTTGTAACAAAAGCCATACAGCTTTTGAGAGCTGCAGCAGAATCTGCAGTTTGAGCCAGAATAGTCAGCCACCACTGAAACACTTCTGTCACCAGAAACCCAACAACATCAGAGGTGGAGTCGGTTGTTTGGCAGCAGATAAGACGACGAGGAGCCTCCATTAAAGCTGCTGGCCCACGTCTGGAGTCTGACTGCTGCTCCGCTGCCTCTCACGGAGCACATTGCTCCTCTTTGATCAGCCTGTTGGAATCCTGAGTGACCAAGTCAGTCATGCTGCTGACTGATCCGTCTCTTTGTCTGCTGACTGAAAGCTCACAGGGGCCCCATGTCTGTATGATACCGCCCTCTGGTGGGGAAGAGTGGGGCCATGTCTTTAACCCCCTCCACCTTCTGATCATGTGATGGTGCTGCATCCATGACACAATGTCACAAATCAATGAAAGATGGCTGAAACTGCAAACTCGTTTAAAGCTTCCAAGACTCAACAATTCTCTTCAATACATTTTGTAGTTTTTAGTAATTTCATAAAGCTGAAAATATCCACTTTCTTTCCCACAGTACTTGAATGCAACTAGGCAGAACATATTATGTTTTCTGGCTGACTGAAGTCTTTGAATTTCAATAATTTCATTTTCTCTTCCATTTAAAAATTCCTAATATTATTCTCCCAATAAAAAAAATCAACTATACAACTAAAACCAGCTAATCTTGACATTGTGCCAACTGTTGTTACATGTGGCACGATTAACAGTTGGCAACTCCTCCTTGACTCCGGAGCCTGAGTGGGCCCGGAGGCTCCGGAGTCAGTGTGTGTGGCTATAGAAAGGGAAATAATAAGGGCATCAAATCGACACCTTATTACCTGATCTAGAAGAGTCTAGTTTTAAGGACTCTTATTATTTCTGTACGCTTACATGCTGCAGATTCCTAAATCCATTTGGTGACCTGGTGATCCCTCCGGCCCCGCTGGTACAGTTTGAAGGTGGATTGAGCTCGGTTGAATGTTGTTCTTCAGGGAAGCATTTGGTCAAACGGCATGTTGCTGCTGTAGTTGTGAAACAATGAGGCTGGTATGTAGAAATGCTGGAAACCCATTGTCACAAAAACTGTAAAGCAGGAGAAGTCCCTCCTCCTTTCTTCAGCTTTGTGACAAAGGCGTGCTTTAACCTTTGACCCCACTGCCTTGCTTGGCCCACTGTTCTTACTGCATCACGGCCACTCAGGTTAGATCATTTCTAGGAATGTTAATTTCCCAATTTATATGATTTGTTTTAATGCAAAAAATAAAATCATACAAGTGCACAAACGATTTCATCTAACCCCTAACCCCCAGGTGGATGAGGCAGGTTATGTTAAACCAGTATATTAGAGCTTTTCATCCCAAAATGTCTGTAGTGCAGGAAACAAAAGTCTGGTGCGATGTGAGAGTGCAGGAGAAGAAGTCCTTTTACATCCGCTTTGTAGGAAATACAGTATGTTAAGGCCCAGACGCCCCAGACTGAGGGTCGGTGAGGGCCTGTCCGCTTAGTCTACGCGGTGAGGCTTATTGATGGCGGAGCCCCCGTCGGTGAGAGAAATCTCTCTGATTGGCTGTTCAGTTTAAGCAATTCAGTGCCAGAGAAGAGAAACAGAAGTGAGGAAGCAAGCAAACGAGTAAAGTCGAGAGGTCACACACAGAAAGCTCTTCTCAAATAGCCAATTACATTTCCACACCGACATGGGCATCTGGAATGAAGCTAAGTGGTGAGCGCTCCACTGCAGGTGCAGGACGTACGTGCTAGTCGGTCGTTGGCTGGAGGCTTTGCAGTGTGTTCAAGCGCAACCTTTTCCCCGAGACACGGGCGACTTGATGCGATGGAACAGTCGGCCTTCATCGCTGCTAGTTCTTTGACATTGGCTTGGCGTTTGGAGCTCTAGTCCTTTAATCACTGCAGGACTGTGATAGTGTGACAAAGAGCCAACATGCACAACAGCAGAACCCTGAAACGGAAGCCATCATTCTTCTTCTGATTTATTTATTATCATTATTACTTACCCTTGTGCTCTTCCCACTATGACATGTCAACATGTGTTAGTCACAGAATGTCTTTGTGATGTTACCGGCGGCAGTACATTTGAAACTTTAGCTCTTTCAAACGTGCACTACATCATGTAAATATGCCGGCAATTCTTATGTCCCTCTTTTAGGTTTGAATAATCTCACAAGTCACTTTTCCGTAAAGGTCTCGACATGTCAGAACTGAATGAGGTCACATTATGGAAAGACTACTGCTGCACAACATTACAGTATTTCATCTGTTTACCTTGCGGTCGTTGTGAGGCACTCCAGATACCCAGATGTATGTGCACTGACAAAATAGTCCCCTTTAACTAATTAGCATATTTCTGAGCAGCTGGTCAACAGCAAGATTTCACCTTGGGTTACAACCTAATGTCTGCTCTATGGTATAATATGCATAATATGGTATTTCACATCATTCTAATTCATGTTGAAATTGACAATTTAATTTGGAGCATCCACCAGTGACAAAAGGTTAGTGTCAGCAATTAAGGTTCTAGTAGTAACATAAGTTAGGCCGTATCAGATGCACCTTCTCAGACATTAACACCAATGCCTTATATTTAACAAACTCAAAGAATTGGAAACAGAAGAGTAGGATATATTGATAATTCATCCGTCGGGGCAATTAAAAGCATGATGAATGGCTGTTGAGGATGGCTCATGTGAGCGTCTGTTTTAGTGCTCATTAACTCCAAGATGGTGGCCGGGTCACCTCAGTTTTATATGCCCTTTGGAAGTTCAGGCAGGGAGCAGCTGCATTGATCTGCTGGTCATCAGGGCTCCAAAAGCAAATGCATCCGGGGAATGTGAGGTGGATCATTGTAAATCTAATCTGCAGGAGTGGACCCAAACGCTGAGGTCGGCTCCCACACAGCCTCTGAGGTGAGGTCTGAGGATGAGGCCGCTGATTTCAGGTTAGCCAACAGACGGACACGCCAAAGCTCCTGAAGAAACAGAAAAGGAGGACGCTCCATTAACTCCTAATTTCTGCAAACTCTAAATTCATAAAAAGCATTTTTCTGGCTCTGTAATATACAGTGGATTCAGCACAGAGACATAGTGAAGGTCTGGAAGGGTTTTGGAAACGCTCTGGATCCCTCTTTTGACCAGGAACCCTGGTGGTTCTCTATTGATACTCAGGGGAATGGATCGATGCTGTAACTTGCTTTGTGAATCAGAATGTATGTATGTATGTTTGGAGGGGAACAAACCGTTAGGCTTATTCCTGTTTTTCTTGAAGCTCTTTGTTTGAAGAGTGGAGAGGTTTGGCCTATGTGACAGTGGGCAGGGGGAGGGGGAGGGGAGCTCAAACAAAAGACATGCCCTTTGTTACTCTAATGTTTAGGGAAATGCAGAAAACAAGTCACAAAAAAAATGGCTTATCTGAACTGACATTGACTCAAATTAGCATTTTAGCTAACAACTTGTGCTTGTTTCAAAGGGCTACATGTTTGTAGGAGCAGGAACGCCTAGAACACAAGGACAAACATAGTGTATTGGGAATGCTCAGGCTGCCTCAGGCTAATTTAAGATCACATTTTCAATTTACATACACTTCTCCTGTCTGAGATACAACAACATGCTTTTATTCTTTTAATGTCAGTGTCAAATGGAGTTTTGTTATTCCTTCATCCAAAGCGGCGCAGACTGCAACTTTACTATTTTATCTTTTAACAGCAGAAGCAGCTTTTGAAAGTTTTAAAGATAATTTCATGTTGATCACTGTGTGTGCGTGTGTGTGATCTTCTAAATGTATGATTTGTATAACTCTACAACAGTTGTTTTTTCTGATTTCAAATCGCCCCATTAAATCAATTTTAGTGTCAACTGACACTATTAAATAGCATGCACTCAATTGTTGCGTGCTATACGTTACATGCTATATACGTGGATAAACACATGTCATTCTCAAGAGCAGAAGTGGCATTGTAGCATTGTGTCTGATGGGTGTGGCAGCACTATATCCTACACGTCCTGACGAGTGGCCCCGGCCTCGGGGGCCCCCAGTCTCGGGACCCAGTCTCAGGGAGCGCCTCTCGCCACACGACTGGATAACCAGCGAGGCGCAGCTCCAATTGACTTCAAGGTTAAAGGCAACATGGCTGATTATGCCGTTCATCTTCGCCGCATGGGAGGAAAGGTGCTAAGGTCAAGGGTGACATATGGCAGTCCCCCCCCCCCGACCTTCACAGCTCAGGTTGGACTTCCTATCGACAAGCGAGGTTATGCCATTCAGACTGAAATGATGTCAACAAGACCTGCTCGTATATATGTTGGCATGGAGCAAACATTAGTTATTAATTCTTTGAAAAAAATATTATATTATCAAAATTAGCAAATATTCTTTGCATTTAAATAAGTGTCAATAAATTGTATTTCCCTCAGGGTTTTAATATCGCTCAATGACTTAAAAAAAGATATCTTTGTTAACCAGGATGGTAAATGGTAAATAAAATCTGGTGAAACTAGGAGTTCTGTTACGATTCATGTCGGCCTGAAATCTGTATGATACTGTAGGTTTAGTTGGGTTTACTCCCCTGTATTCCGTTAACTCTTGGTGAACTGTAAAGAATATTAATGCTCAAATCTGCATGTAAACACATATCCAATTACAGCACCGTGGCCAGGCCCGTCCTATAAGCCCTGCCTTTGACACCGTGACATATGGTAGTAAACTCTTATGGTATTAGTGTAAAGTAACCTAGGAGACGGCGAGACTGCCTTTGATCACACCAACAGGTTCCACGTGTTCTCATATTTCTACCTGCTTACCAACCTGCCTGGCGTGACAGCTCATCTGCTGTGTCTGTGAATCCTCCCTCAGCCTGTATGCATTCACATGAGCTATCTCCCTCTGTTGCGTTTGAATGTGAAAAGCTTCTTATATGTGACTTAATGCAGCCGGGTCATTAGCATTCTCATGGGGGGTTGGGTCCCTGGGAGCTTGGGGTGGGGTGCTGCTGCTGTGAGAGTGAACAAGTGGTATTATCAGGGTGGAGCTGTGGAGAGGGTGGGTTGGGAGACTGGCTGGATGATCAAGACCGGCTTGTCCACTGCAGTGTGAGGATCAGGTAGAGAAGAGGCTGCTGGGTACACGCAACATTAGGCTGGGCAGTAGAGTTTAGGGTGAGGCATACCGGTGAAACACTGGATGCTTCTCACTATGGCCCCCTGACCAGGCCCCTGGAGAGGATGAAGGAAGAGAACCCACTGGATGGTAAGACACCTCTGTAGCTCTCACAGGTCTAAGGCTGCTTACCAACATATGGGCAGAATCATGTCAGAAAATGTGAAATTCAGTTTTCCTACAAGGTGAATTTTAATTGCATGGCCATTCAGGTCAAAGGTGCAAGTAGGACACTGGATAAGGGTTCTAGAACCTTGTGTTTGTACGGGTTGGGTTTTGTTTGTATGCTTTTATCCAAATTTTCCAATTATTGGCAATATGATAACTTGTTATCTTACTCCGGGCAATATAGGTAAAAAATACATAAAAATAGAAAATGCCAAAGGAAGCAGCCACTTAAGAAACCTAAAATTGGCAACATCTTGATTGAATGTGAATGGTGATTGGTCAAAGAATAAGTCGACTACATTCTGAATCTTACCACACACTTAATGTTAGCATTCAGTACCTGACAATCTTCGTTACTGTCAGCATAAAAAAAGGGTTTATTACACAGCCCTAGTTTTTTTATTTTTTTTTTTTTTTTTTTTTTTACTTTTAACACTATTGATTTGTTGTTTGTATCCATGTTCAAAATGATAATGTGTTGGAGTAACTAAATGTATCTTTGGTATATAGAAGTGTTAATGATGTGTTAATGATCTCATTATTGGATCACAACATAACAATCATTCTCTTAGACTCACTTAAAGTGATGTTTTCACATTGCTCATTCTGCTTTCTAGTTATGTTTGACATTTTTTCTCGACTTATAACAAATGTCTTTACATTATTTATTAGACTTTTTAGACTTAAATTCATTATTTATAATAGGGAAATGGACACAAAACATGGGGATAGAGTGGGGTGACATGCAATGAACGTCCCAGCCGGAATCGAACCAGCGACAATGCAGTTGTGAACTCGGCCACCAGGATTCACCATTAATTAAAATAATCACTAAATGACTGATCATCAAATTCTATGGGTACTATTATGAAATGGGTTCTCTACATGTTTACTTTGCACTACTTCATTTATATTCCTGTCGATATATATTTGGTTCCAGACATTTTAGGACCCTAAATCCATGACGTATTAATGTGGTGAACAGATCAAGAGACGTACACATCTATCATGTGAAGTTGCACTTGCATTTCGTAGTTGTCTGTAGTCTTTCAGTACTTTATGTTGGAGTGAAAACATTGTGAGCGTCCACTAGAGCACAGGCAGGATTAGCTGGGAATATCTGACCTCCACTTCTGAATGCAGCGTTGGTCCCACATGAGGAATGGCCTGAGGATCCTCCTCATCTCATTGGCCCTTGGCTCCTTTTGTTTTCCACTCTGTTCAGTTTGTTACACGTCAAGATGTGAAACTTCAGCTCTACCATTCGTGCCTGTTGCACTAAGTGCTTCAATTTGCTAATGTCTGTGTGTTTTGTCAGCTTGAACCTGTGTTTATGTTTGGACGTGCACTTTGGTCCTCCTCACAAGTGCCAGAGGCATGGTTAAGGGGAGGGGAGGCTAATTTGTGTGAGGGCTGGGAGGGGAGTAGTATTGTTGAACGGCAGCGAAAATAGGACTATCAGTTCCACTCAGATAACCCCTAGCTGTCATTGGACCTCAAGCCAAGCCGTGACCCCAGGGCTTGAACTCTGTGGTCATGTGACCAGGCAGTAAAGTGACCAGTGGCGTTGCTGGGCTCTGGCTGTGGTCAGAGAGGGACAGGCTGTCGAGGAAAGAGGTTGCTGGGAGAGAGAGAACAGAGAGAGAGGCAGAGAAAGAAGAGTCATGAGGCAACCGGGCCCAGTGGCTTTCTTTTAGCCAAGTGTGTGCTTGAATGGGGTCCAGGCAGACTGGGAGAAGCATGAAATGGATACATGGGAAGGTAAGGGAGGCCATACTTAATTCATCCTAATCAGGCTGTGTGTGAATGGAGGAAGAGAGCGGTTTGATGTTATGGAGAGAATGTATTCTGCAAACTTAATATTTTCTTTCATATACTTTTTGATTAGATTGAGGCTTTTTTTCTTTTAATATATTTTATATTGTGTTGCTAACAGTAAAACACAGATTCACATTCAATCAATTTCTGCAGTACGATTTTTTTAGTGTCTTAGAATTAATATTAATGAATACAATAGTTATTTAAAAAAAAAAGCCCATCCTGTGCAGTTTGAGCAAATAATTGTGACATTGCTTTTAGATGTGTGCTCTATTTGATAGGTTTAGTCCTTTATGCTGAGAGAAGTTAATGATTGTCAGGCCAGGAGAATGAGCTGCTCACAGCAACGCTGCCTTCAAGGGCTTTGTTGATGTGTGTACTGTGACGTATGTCAGTGCGCTGGTGATTTGCACAGTACGCCTCCATATGTGTTGATCTTTATGTGCCTGTGTGTTTGTACGCTGTTGATGTGGTGGGAGATCACCAGCCTACAACTCTGAGTACCTTCATATTTTGCTAGTTTTGCCTCTTTCTTTGCTTGTTTCTTGCTCTTTTGAGCCATAGTTTCACACAAAGATCCCCTCTGTGGCTGTGTGACTGCTGAGTGGGCCATCTTTCCTTGAACTTTGTTGATGTTCTCCCCAAATCACTTTCAGCTCGTCGTTCTTTTGTTGCTTCATTCTGCTGTTAATGGGAATTATCTTAAGTGCTAGTTCTTAAGAATAGAATAACCTTCCTTCCAGTTTTTACACTACATCCCAGCCCCCCACCAAACCAACCCCCCCTTCCTGTCCTTGTATTGCAGGAATTTGGAATGTGATCCTTTCTCTCTAAGATATAGTCCACATGGCAAAGCAAAGTGTCCTGGACTGCTCATCACTGCTACATGTCCTTTTTAATACGCACTTATCTCTTGGTTTATTGATTTTACACTTCACTCAATTCATTTTCGACACATAATCGCTACTCTGGGAGTTTAAAGACAAAATAATTTCTGGTAGCACTTCCTTTTTGATATTTTCCATCAAGGACTTCAGTGTAGCATGTGGAGGAACCATGTTACTGTATTGGTCCCCTCCCCCTCATGTTAATCCCTCAGCTAGCAGCCATGTTGGTTGTGCTCCAGCTGAAGGAGGGGAAATTCCACACTTGTACCGTTATAACACTACATCCCCTTCATTTTGCAGGAAGCCTCTGTTTTGAAAATTGTTCTGCGTTTTGAAAAGGGCTTAGTAATGCAGAGAAGAGGTTGTTGATGTGGATGTATGTGCAGGGTACAGAAGCTGTGTGAAGATCAATAGTAGCAGTGGGGGAGGTCAGGGACTCCTGTGACTCTAATGCTCGCCTATAAATAGCCAATGACACAGGCTACTCATTCCAGCCACGCATGCTCCGCTTTCCTAATTTCACTGAAACATATCCATCTCCCCACCAAAGCCTTGTCAACCCAAACACCACACAGAAGACCATCATGGTGCAGATCTTTGTCTTTTAAGGGTGTGTTAGCCCTTCCCCCTCCCCCTCCCCCTCCCCCTCCCCCAGCACACAAACACAAACTCGCACGCACACACGCACACACACACACACACACACACACGCACTCACACACACACACACACACACACACACACACACACACACACACAGAGGAATGAACGCATCATTGCAAATGTTTTTTTTTCTTGCTTAGTTATTTCAGAAGAACAGGTCTCCCTCATGGTCTGCTCAGGCGCAACAAGCTCCACGTTGTAAATGGTGGAACTGTTTCAGTGCTTTGGTCGGGCCTGCAGGGGAAGTATCAGTGAGAGTTTATCCTGCTGGCCCTGCGGTCTGTGTGAAGCCCCCCTACCATTAATGAAGGGGCGACTCAGCATTCATTAACAGCACTTTTATATGACTATCACAAAGCCTGGGCTGTAAAACTCAGCACATGGTTCATATCAGCTTGTGCTGACCCAACTTTAAAAAGGAGCTCAGGGCCAAAACCCATTTCTGAAGTGGTTTCATGTTCTACAGATGACAGGAGAGAAGGAACCAGGCACAGGCTTAGAACAATGTCTGACATGCATCATTTCAACAGTGATATCTCCTTCTGTGTTAGTATAAAAACAACTTGTATTACACAAAATGTTACGGCACAGCTTAAACAAAAGGAACTTAAGAAACTCCTTTAAAGTTGAACACTGAGGTGAACAATCTTTGTTTTATTCTTTCATGATTATTCATCTGGTTCAACGCACCACATTCAATTTACGTTTTAAAAAAACCCCAGTAAATAACTAAAAAATCTTCATTAGCTCGTGATAAACTTTAATTGCTGCAATTTAGTAAATTCTGTGTTAAATGACAGATGTAAATAAACTGACTTCAGTCATAAAACAATTTGTATAAAAGTGGTTTCATGCCAATTTCCTTTTTTTAGTAGTTTTCTCAAGGGAAAAGCACAAAGCATTTCAAAAGATGTTATTTTGGTCAAAAGCTATGTGATTCACTGAAGACCATTCCTGCTGTGGGGATGGAGGCTACAGCCCACTGATGAAAGCAAAGCGCTAACATCAGGAATGGGTGTGTTTGGCCACATTCCAGAGAAAGGCGGCTCAGGACAACACACCTGCAACACGCTCACTGCCATAGGTGTCGCCAACGACAACGGGGAGATCTTCGAGATGTTAACTTAAAGCTTCTTTTGTCAAACACATTTTTGGGGGGGAAAAACATATATTACTCAAAGTGAGGTATGAAAAAAAAGGTATTAGTATTGGTCGTGAAGACTGATTATTGTATTAACACTAGTAAGAGATACCGTACTAATAATATGGTCTTTGCTATTAAAGGTGTAAATAATCTTTTCAGATGCAAACAAAGCTGAGGCAGTGAGCCAGACTCATACAGTCGAGGCCTTCCCACATTATTCAACAAAGTAGCATCAGATGTGGCTCATATTAGCATACATTAACATGTCTCCTGTCTTTGGTGTGGTATTACTCAATGCTAATGATTTAGCCTCCAAGCCTGGGTGTATATTATCAAGACAGCAATGTCTACAGGTCGCCATTGTCTCGTGGATGAGCCCAATCTACAACTCCATGCACGTAACTTTACAGATTAGCATCACAGTGTGGCCTGCCAGGAATGCTGGGTCTGAGTCATGGAGGGTCTTAAGATGCCTGTAACCCTTTGTGAATGTGTTAGATGTGTGGTGTCCATGTACATACCAGTCATACTCCGGGAGGAGGGGGGTGCTCTCCTCCTCCACCCCCAGGTAGGAGAGATAAGTTAGATGGGACGAGAAGAAGAGATATGAGGAGGGGAAGAGTAGAAGAAGAAAGGCTGGGAGGGAGGGAGGCTGCCGGCAGCGGAAAAGTACAGCAGATTCCTCCCACCCCCGCTCCCTGTCTCAGCTGGCCATGATTGTGATGGAAAGCCTCAGACAAAACCTGAGGAGAGAACCCCTTCAGCAGCAGGCCTTGTTGCTCTGTCAGCCACTCAAAAGGCTGCTTTACACTATACATCAGCCTTTGTGTGTGCAGGGTGTGGACAATAGGGAGATTTTGCCACGACACATCTCTGTTCTCAGCATGATGCAGCTCACAGAGGGTCAAAGAGATGGTGGACCCTGGGCCCTGTTTCCCACAGGAGAGCGTGACCAAGTCTTGGGACAGCACAGGACTGATTTCAGCCCCTCTTCCTCTGGGAAATAAAAAGACCATCACTTACAGTTCCACATGACAAGTGATGCACATCTCACTTTCTTCAGCTGGGTTCCAGTGAACGTTTGTTGGGACATGTTGGGAGCAGTGGGAAACAAGAGCGCCGATTGTCATTGACAGGCTTAAAATGCTCGACCTGCATTTCCTGGTTTGCGTTAAAGCTTGGAATGAAACCCAGGCTGACCCCTGGGAAACAATGCAGCCTTTAATGGGCCTTGGAGGGGGGTTCTGAACCAAAGCTTAGAGAGAGGGTGGAGTTCAAGATGAAGCACTGCTTTTATAACTCTTTATCTCGTTACAGCCTCTTTTTAAAGATTGCACCAAATTTACAGAATGCTCCAATGATCCCAATTTCCCATAATGCAACTGGCATCCTTTATTAGACCCTCCCTGCGTGATAATCGCCCCCGTCTTGCAAACTCCACGAACCCAGTTTGTAACGTGGTTGTTGTGTTGAATATGTCCAAGCATGATGATGATGATGATGATGATGTTGGGCAAGACGTCCTTCTTTTCTCAGACTTAAAGTCCCTCCAGGGCCACAGAAGACATCCGATAATTGTTTTCACAGGCTGACTAGTAGTCCCCATGACTAGTGCACTGACCTTCATGTGTTTTGGTAATTTTTTCCAAGTTATTTAGATTTCTGTCTCTTAGATTTCTTCTTTCCTCTAAGAAAAATGTTGCTGTGAGGTAAAATTTTGGCTCATGAATACTGATTCAGACAGCTTTCTCTAAAGGGTTAGGTTACAAGTGGCAGTCTGGTAACGCGTTCTTGTTACCAGACTGCCACAGACTCCGGGTCAAACACACTACAGACGGAAGCTTTACCAAGTGAAATCCTTCAGTAAATGTCATGAATATTTAATTGTCATCTACAGGCAGGAGGAGGAGGAGTCATAGGACGTGAGGATCTGAGATCAAGTGTGTGAAGGTGTGAATCAGCCGGTTTATATGGTGGCCATGCACTTGAAAGACAGGGTGATAGATTTGGCAAATAAGCCTGAGTGCTGGCAACTAATAGCCATTGTGTTTTTCCACAATGAAGGAAGTCAGGCGTTTCACATAGGGTGGCCAGTGGAATATATGGTTTTAATGTGTTCCCTGAATGAGCTGACAAATGGCTGGCTGAGGAGGTGACTGTCATTTATTTGATCTTTCTCATGTTTTATGATGCCAGGGTGCTTCACATGACCTCATGCTAAGCTCTACTTACAGTAACATGTGCAGAGGTGATCACTATTCAGCTGGAAGTGAGGAGGACGGTGAGAAGTTGGTGGGGTCTTTCTTCTCAGGCTTCATGGAGGTGTCGCTCTGAAGCGCAGCAGCTGAAAACCGACTTTATTAAGACTGTAACCAAGATGGAAGTTCATTCAGAGCCAACACGTAGACGACTCCTGAAAATGAATACAGGGGACTCACCAACCTCTGTAGTAATATATTGCAACTGCTCGATGCTTTATGGTAATTGTACTTTTGCCTTAGAAGCAGATAAATCAGACCTACATTCACCTGCAAGTAACATTCTATGGGATCTGTTTGCAGGCCACATTTCACGTAATCAAAAATATCCTCTGATCTCATGTTTCACAGAGTGCTTACACACACACACACACACACACACACACGATAACGTTGGTGGTACCGTTTTCAAACAGCTGCGGTTGTGTACGACGAGCTAACATGTAAATGTGTCTCGTATGTAGTTTTAGCTAGACCGGAGACTGTTCAGTTCAAACAGATCCTCACTGTTCTCCCTGACGTTTGCTGGGAGTGATGTAATGTAGCGTTTTATGTGGAGTGAGTGCTGCGCCTATTAAAAACAATAGCATTTTAAATGCTACATTGCCTGTCAGCCACTAGCTTTATAAGTAGCTTTTTTTTTTTTTTTTTTTTTTTTTTAAAGGCAGGGTTAGAGATCTTGTTCAAAAATATTTTTGATATTTTTGTTGAAATTCTCAATCCATCCAGACAGCAATCCATGAATCAAATGCTATGCAAAATGAATTAAAAAGCCAGGTATCTGTGGCTGTCGCAGCACTGTAATGGTTTCATTCGGCCCGGGTGTAATGATTGGACGAGCTACCTGCCTCTCGACCTGCTCGTATTCTGCCTGTGCTCTCATTGGTCGTCACCAGAGTCTTCCACAAGCTGCTACCGTAACAGCTGTGAGCTCTAACAGTAGCCATGTTGGTTGTTTACGTTCAGAATGATCATTTAGGGGGAGGGGCTTTGGAAGACGACCTGAAGGGACGGACTGTCAGTGATGCCGACTTGGTAAATGGTAAATGGACCTGTACTTTTATAGATCTTTTCTAGTCTTCTGACCACTCAAAGCTTCTTTAACACGACATGACATCATTCACCCATTCACACACTGATGGGAGGGGCTAAGGAGACACCTGCCCATCAGGAGTATCTAACATTCATACACTGTAGGAACAGTTATGGGAGCATTTTGTTAAGTGTCTTGCCCAAGGACACATCGACATGGACTAGTGGAGCCAGGGATCGAACCGCCGATCCTCTACCACTGAACCACAGTCGCCCCAGCTACTTTTGGAGCCAAGTGCTGCGAGCTACTTTGATTGGAAATGAGTTGTCAACACTGGGCTGGTTTTCATTTGGATCTTTTTAAAATCTACAATACTCTTGTTAGTTTCTCAATATTACCAACCCTGCCTTAAAGTAATGCCGTGCTGGGGTTCTAATTTATTCCTACGTAGAGTGGTACATGTGGATTCTTAAGTGACTGATAAATATTGAAAGAAAGTTTAAAAGTGTTGAATGTGAGAAGAGGATTTGGTGGTGTGGTAGAATGAAGGTTTAAGGGGGTTATTTTCTTTTGATGTTGGTTTCTCACTTAACTAATACGTCTTGTCATGTAAGGAAATTGAATATTTACCTAATAAACAACTTAACAATAAGTAGAGAAATGAGCTGTAGTCATTAATATAATATAGTTGGTCTACTAACACTGCTAAAAATAAAACATGGTGTAGAACTGTACTGAACTCGCATCAGTACTCCAATTTAAGGTATCGTATTGGAATCTGTATCAAAAATGTTCTGATACCCAGCCCTAGACAGCACTGTGTCCAACTTTTGCCAGCAATATACGGCCATAAATCATGTATCAACAGCTTCCGCTCTTATCCTCATGGTAATTTTCAAAAGAGACAGCCCTGCTGTAAAATGATCCAGGTGCACTGCAGGTGTACCATTTCTCTCCAGCAGTTTGATAAGGCCAAATGAATCATCATAAATAGTATCAGTTTTATCATTTGGAGAACCACCCTCTTTAAAGGCTCGAAAAGATTTTTAACCGTAAAAAGTGATACAAGTGCTCCAAAAATCGGCCACAGTTATGACTCATTTATAATGGAAAGAAAGATTATAAATGTCTGACAACTTTTTAAGAAAAGCATCCTTGTTTTCATTTTTGAGATGATATGTGTTTGAGATAATCCAGTAGGTTTTGAAGTTGACCATAAACCGTATTATGTACGGGAAAAAGCCCCCACTTTGGAGACAAATAATTTTTCTATGACTATGAATCCACATATTACTTGTGATCTTGTGCCCCTTCATGATTTAGATACTAATTTTATAGATTGATCGATTAATCAGCCACTGTTCTGATCATTTTATCATTATTTCTGGTTTATAGAACAAGGTTTTAGAAAATGATGGCCATCTCCCACCATTTTTTAGACCCAACAAGAAAATAATTTGCATGTGTTGTTACTTTTGTAACGATAGAACAATGTTCCTTATCTCTGTAAAGCATTTAGTTTGGGTCACACTGTGTGCTCTACAAAAAGAGGAGCAGCAGCACAGATATCTGACTGATGGGGCTTCCTCTGTCGCCCTGACCTCTGTGCTGTATAGAGTTAATCACCAAAATAGTTAAAGTCTAATCCCAGGATGGGCTCACTGTGTGACCCATTGTCTCTGTACACTATGCCTGCCCTGCAGTCTTCTGCAGGCAGCACATTTAAACCTCACACTATTTAAATGGTAATCTGTCTTTGGGCTTTAGAAGTCTTCAATTCACCATTGATGATCTGGGAGAGGCTTTATGCCATGAACACCCCCACCTCCTTCTAATTACCTTTAGTACATGAAACCTGCAGCCCACTATGAAACCCCCTCTCTCTGGGAGGCTTAGCTCTCAGCTCAGTCACGTGCCTCTGATGAGCTGGCCCTTTAAGTCATATACACACAAAAACCCTAATCCTGCTCATTTGAATATTCAAGATGATGTAACTTTGGCCTGTTTATTGTCAAAACATTGAGCCTTTTTAACAGTGATGGGTCAACCATTGACCACAGGCAGGACATCGGGTTTCTTCATGTCCGTTGAGGTGAACAGTTTCATCTCCACGCTTCAACCAGCTCAACACACACACACACACACACACTCACACACACACACACACACACACACACACACACACTCAGACAATTCTTCTTTTTACTGGGGGCATAGATGGTAAAGAACCTGGATGTTGCATCTGTGACATCGGCCATAGGTTTCCCAAGGGTGAGTTGACTGGAAGCCCAGCTGAGTGTGGAAGGCTCGGACATCTTTCACCATTTTATTAAAGAAAACTGTACAGAGTTCTTTTCACTGTTGTCAAACATTGTTTGGATTAATGATAAATCCGCTGATAATATATTCAACAAATGAATGTAGATCATCAACGCAGCTCCGCAATCTAACAAACATACAATACCTCCATTGGAGCTTTAACTTCTTCTATTGACTGTTTGAGAAGCAGCATTATTTAGAATTAGTACTAATGACCTCACACTGTATGGCTGGACTCACTTAGTACCTCTACTCACTGAGCCAGGAAAACCTGCCTGTCTGCCTCCACTATTGACTTCCCAACCACAGAATCCCATAGCAGGGCAAAGGTCCGGCCTGTGTGTGGTGCAGTGTGTTGCATTACACAAGTCTTACATGAAGCAGATGTCCAGGTTAATCTCCAGGCTCAGCTTGGACAGCAGCCTCAGACCTCTTCTCTGCTTCATTCTCTCTATGAAAGCACACACGCATTCAAGTGTTCATCATGACCACAGCTTCACACCTTACGCCCACCGAGCACCTGGTCCTGCAGGAGGATTTCCCTGCTGCTCAAACACAAAAACTAAAAACTGGGCTCAAATCTTACATAATTCTAGTTACTATGCAATGAAAATTCTGGCAGTTTAAAAGCTATATAGTAAGAGTTTTCTTGCTGATCTGAAATAACGATGGGGGTAATGTTGAAATAAAAATGGACTGTTGATGAGGAGTCCACTCTAAATGAAGTCTTCATAGGGAGAATAGAGCCATTTAGGGCCTTTTTCACACTGACCATTGGTGGCTTCTGACCCCTCAGCCATGTCTACTTGAGCCCCTCTTTGTCATCACATATGTTCCCTTGTTGTGACCAGTTCAACCAAAAAGCTTTCTCCTTGTTTTATTTGAAAAGGTTTTAAAGGCCTAAAGAGGCAAAGTGGTCCAGTAATCACAATATGTCTTTCTTTCTTTCCTATCTCGTCAATCATCTCATAACCGTTCAGATTTATCTTGCAATGTCTTGTTGGAGTCCTAACTGACGTAGAATCCTTCAGAATGTGTGTTTAAAAAAAAAAAAGACCCCTCCCCCAAAATCGATGCAGCAGAACTTAAGATATCATCTTTTTTTATTCCACTTCACTGCATTCTTTTTCTTTGTTAAAACCTGCATGGCTCCTACATAACCCACAATGCAACTCGTCCACTGACAGTTGGCCAGTGATCTGGCCGTGAAATGCTACTGAATTAAGTTAAATAAAAAAACTTCAGAAATGAACTGAAGAATCAGAATTTGTAGGAATCTGTATGTGATATCTTCCATCTACCTTCAGAACCGTCTCATTGTTGGGGTTTATTGATTCGTAGCCTCGGCATGTTTCATTGTTTTGACACCCATTCAATGACCCCTGCTCCACCAATCTCCCCCCACCCATCCAGTGACACAGCTAGCAGATGCAGCTCTTCATCGACCAACAGAAATGAAAAAGAACTACTAGCTGATGGAATCAATAGACACCGCTTCACTTCACTGGGACGCTGCTGCCAACAGATACTTTGTAAAGCACTGATTTTAAGCTATTCCTATTTCACACAGCCAACATTCTAAATACTCTCGAAATGCTTCTGTCTCCTCAGAGACATGCTTCTGTCTCCTCAGAGACATGCTTCTGTCTCCTCAGAGACATGCTTCTGTCTCCTCAGAGAGACATGCTTCTGTCTCCTCAGAGAGACATGCTTCTGTCTCCTCAGAGACATGCTTCTGTCTCCTCAGAGAGACATGCTTCTGTCTCCTCAGAGACATGCTTCTGTCTCCTCAGAGACATGCTTCTGTCTCCTCAGAGAGACATGCTTCTGTCTCCTCAGAGAGACATGCTTCTGTCTCCTCAGAGAGACATGCTTCTGTCTCATCAGACATGCTTCTGTCTCCTCAGAGAGACATGTTTCTGTCTCCTCAGAGACATGTTTGTCTCCTCAGAGAGACATGCTTCTGTCTCATCAGACATGCTTCTGTCTCCTCAGAGAGACATGCTTCTGTCTCCTCAGAGACATGCTTCTGTCTCCTCAGAGACATGCTTCTGTCTCCTCAGAGAGACATGCTTCTGTCTCCTCAGAGAGACATGCTTCTGTCTCCTCAGAGACATGCTTCTGTCTCCTCAGAGACATGCTTCTGTCTCCTCAGACATGCTTCTGTCTCCTCAGAGACATGCTTCTGTCTCATCAGACATGCTTCTGTCTCCTCAGAGAGACATGTTTCTGTCTCCTCAGAGACATGTTTGTCTCCTCAGAGAGACATGCTTCTGTCTCCTCAGAGAGACATGCTTCTGTCTCCTCAGAGACATGCTTCTGTCTCCTCAGAGACATGCTTCTGTCTCCTCAGAGACATGTTTGTCTCCTCAGAGAGACATGCTTCTGTCTCATCAGACATGCTTCTGTCTCCTCAGAGAGACATGTTTCTGTCTCATCAGACATGCTTCTGTCTCCTCAGAGAGACATGCTTCTGTCTCCTCAGAGACATGCTTCTGTCTCCTCAGAGACATGCTTCTGTCTCCTCAGAGAGACATGCTTCTGTCTCCTCAGAGACATGTTCTGTCTCCTCAGAGACATGCTTCTGTCTCCTCAGAGCATGTTTGTCTCCTCAGAGAGACATGCTTCTGTCTCCTCAGAGAGACATGCTTCTGTCTCCTCAGAGAGACATGTTTCTGTCTCCTCAGAGACATGCTTCTGTCTCCTCAGAGACATGCTTTGTGGCATGCTTCTGTCTCCTCAGAGACATGCTTCTGTCTCCTCAGAGACATGTTTGTCTCCTCAGAGACAGCTTCCTGACCTTCTCCTCAGAGACATGCTTCTGTCTCCTCAGAGACATGCTTCTGTCTCCTCAGAGACATGCTTCTGTCTCCTCAGAGACATGCTTCTGTCTCCTCAGAGAGACATGCTTCTGTCTCCTCAGAGACATGCTTCTGTCTCCTCAGAGACATGCTTCTGTCTCCTCAGAGAGACATGCTTCTGTCTCCTCAGAGAGACATGCTTCTGTCTCCTCAGAGACATGCTTCTGTCTCCTCAGAGACATGTTTGTCTCCTCAGACATGCTTCTGTCTCCTCAGAGACATGCTTCTGTCTCTCAGACATGCTTCTGTCTCCTCAGAGAGACATGCTTCTGTCTCCTCAGAGACATGTTTGTCTCCTCAGAGAGACATGCTTCTGTCTCCTCAGAGAGACATGCTTCTGTCTCCTCAGAGACATGCTTCTGTCTCCTCAGAGAGACATGCTTCTGTCTCCTCAGAGACATGTTTGTCTCCTCAGAGAGACATGCTTCTGTCTCCTCAGAGACATGCTTCTGTCTCCTCAGAGACATGTTTGTCTCCTCAGAGAGACATGCTTCTGTCTCCTCAGAGAGACATGCTTCTGTCTCCTCAGAGAGACATGCTTCTGTCTCCTCAGAGACATGCTTCTGTCTCCTCAGAGAGACATGCTTCTGTCTCCTCAGAGACATGCTTCTGTCTCCTCAGAGACATGCTTCTGTCTCCTCAGAGAGACATGCTTCTGTCTCCTCAGAGAGACATGCTTCTGTCTCCTCAGAGACATGCTTCTGTCTCCTCAGAGACATGTTTGTCTCCTCAGAGAGACATGCTTCTGTCTCCTCAGAGACATGTTTCTGTCTCCTCAGAGACATGTTTCTGTCTCCTCAGAGAGACATGCTTCTGTTCCAGGTTCTCCCACCCTGATAGAAGACCTCTCTCATCAGAAGCATCAACATGTTGTAATCTGGTCCTGATATGTTCGATCCCAGTCAGGCCTGGACACTGATCAGCAGCAGGCTACATTCCTGCTGCAGCCAGGCTTTACACAGTTAGGCTATTCTCTGTAACCATGGAGTCCAACCCATCTGGTGTGTGTGTGTGTGTGTGTGTGTGTGTGTGTGTGTGTGTGTGTGTGTGTGTGTGTGTGTGTGTGTGTGTGTGTGTGTGTGTGTGTGTGTGTGTGTGTGTGTGTGTGTGTGTGTGTGTGTGTGTGTGATAGAGCTGAAGACTGTGGTAAGCAGAGAATATGTGCTCCGACTTAATTCTCAGCTTTCTCAGTGAGTGTGATTCTGTGCATTATGTAGCCTGGAGGTAGATGGGGGATTAAGAGAAGATTTTCTACAGCTTTCTCAGTTTTCTGTCTTAACAGTTTGAGAGCACCTTCATGATAAGTAAAGTAGCTTCAAGAAGAAGGTCGTCAGTGGGGCTCGTCTCTCTTTGATCCTCTCTCCACTCTGTCACATGTGTCTGTTCTACCAAACATCCTTCTCCCAAACCTCATTTTGAATCAGTTTCTAAGACTTCTGCCTTTTTCTTTGGCTGCTGTTTTTAATGACTCATTCTTTCATAGTCAGCATGATGAACCCATATCACATCCAGTGTCATACTACTTTTTAATATTGGTTGTTCCGGACATCACATTCGACACAGTGCTTCCTCGGCGTGAGCCCCCCCCATCCCCCCTCCCCACCTTGAGCCCCTAAATATCCCCTCACATGTGTTCCAAATTACGGCCCTCATTTATTCCTGTCCTACCAACCTTTCACAGTTCGGGGCGATCAACAGAAAGTGTGTGCTCTTTGAGGAAACAGAAGGTGAACACTAATGATTGAGTGTGGAACAGAGAGGCTGCCAGAGACTGGACCTGGGCCTGGACCTGGACCTGGAGGGTTGATCGACTTGGTCAGAAAATGATCCACCGACGTTGTGGACAAGTTACACGATGACACGTTTTAAACTTGGCTGGTTTTCACTTTAGGTGCTTGATAGATCAGCATTTAAACACCCTGAAGCATATGTCACAAATTGAATGTCTAAAAATGTTGCACTTTGTCCAAACATGCTCCATCAGAGTGAAAGGTCTCGGAGGTCTTCCAGGAGGAGGCCTCTTCATGTGATACTGCTGCTGTTCCAAGAAGAGAAAGATGAGCCTGTAAACAAATCAGTGGTGTGGTTTTAGCTTGCTGCCTCCTCATCACGGCTGCTGAATAAAACAAGACGTCTCCGCTCCCGGTCCTGCTGCCTGTTACACCTCCACTTTCACAAAATGAGAGTTAGGGCTTAAGAATCCTCTTGGATTAGCCAGCGCCTGGCTAGTGCTTAAGCCCCTACCGCCCCCATGATCTCAATTAAAATTTGTGCCTCCAGCGAGGTTTTTGCACCCACTTTCTTTTTTACGGTGTAGACGAATTAGTGTAAAGAGGAGGGTGGAAATAATTCTAAAGCTCCCTTTTCTTATTTTTTCCTGTCCCTCTGCAGATGATCCGGCTGACCAGCGTACTTGCCTTATCTGTGGAGATCGCGCCACAGGCCTGCACTATGGCATCATCTCCTGTGAGGGCTGCAAGGGCTTCTTCAAGCGCAGCATCTGCAACAAGCGGGTGTACCGCTGCAGCCGCGACAAGAACTGCGAGATGTCTCGCAAGCAGCGCAACCGCTGCCAGTACTGCCGCCTGCTCAAGTGTCTGCAGATGGGGATGAACCGCAAAGGTGAAGTGTGGACGCACCACAGGAGCATTGTTTCTGTCTTCAGTTTAACCCAGGAATTGCTACAAAAAGAACCCTTTTTTCATTATAAGATGTCCGTTTGCAGTATAAGTACATGTTCAGCCATCTGCATGAAATGTTCACCATTAAGAATAGACAATAGGTGGACAGGGTCAAATAAATGTACTAATAGACATCACTGTAAAACGTTTACAGTTAACTACTTATATTAAAACAATCATTTTTGTATTTTTTTAAATGTTTAAATATACAAATGCGTCATTTTCTAATGCTAATTTTTGGTGAATTAAGGAGAAATCTATCGATGCAAAAACTCGTGAAATAAACACGTAGATGTGCATTTGAGGTTTTCTTTCCATTCGTCTGAAAGAAGACATGAACGTCTCGTATAATAGACCAAAAGCTCTTCATTGACCAGTGCATGAAAAATGATGTGTCTCCCCTGAAAGTTTTTATCAACAAGAGCAATGTGTCATAAAAAAAAAGTCATATTATGCAATCCAGTCTTTGTAGAACCAGATCAGACTCCTCATCAGTGTGGTGGGCTTCAAGCTCAACAATTTTTGGGATTCCTTTTTTATCGTTTCCTACAAACCATGGCTGGCTTGTATTTCTTATACACTTGAATCTAGATGCACTCGTTGGGCCCCCGGACCCCGGCCCCCGGCCCCAGGCATCACAGTGAGCTCTGTGAATATTGAAAAATTGGGAGTAAATCTCTTTGTTGAATCGGTATCACCGTGTATTTATCTGATGCCTACCTACCATTTACTACTATATCTTTTAAAAAGCCTAAACAAATCATACTGATATGACTTTAAGCAAAATATTTGATTAATCAAACAGACAAAAGTTTGGAGTCAGAAGACTTTATGCTGTAGCAATATCTAGTTTTTGTAAAAAAAAATGTTTGTTAGCTATACCACCTTTACAATTTATAGACATTTTACCAGATCGTAGATTACTAACCTGTCAGACTTTTGGTAGTTTACATGAATCTGTGTAGTGACCCCTGAACTAAATCACCATCTGTTTGTAGTTATGAAAACGTACTATATGTCAATATGTAAGGAAGCCATCTGCACCCAAACCATTGGGTTTTCTTTGGCCTAACTTCCATCAGTGAGGACTAAAGGTTTGTGAGGTACAATGCTGCCTCCCAGTGGATGATGCATGTAAATGACCCCTCAGTGCTTTTGCAGCCTGATGGGCTCATTTGAGATGTTTAATCTCCAAATGCTGTGATTACAGCAAGTTTGTAATTACACGTGAGTTATATTTAATCAACTCTGAGCTGGTAACAAATTACAACCAGGAAATAGAAAAAAAACATATCTGCCTGCCAACAGAAACTGGAAAAATTATGTCTGAACCAGTCAGACAAATCCTCACATAAAGAAATGTGTTTCAGCCACTAGGTAGAGCTCTGATACTAATCCTGAATCATGTTGTGTTTATGGACCACATGCAGATTTAGATTCCTGTTCTTTCTTTTTCCCCATGTAGCAATCAGGGAGGATGGCATGCCGGGAGGGAGGAACAAAAGCATCGGGCCTGTTCAGGTAAATCACTGACTACATGTTGAATAGCAGAAATGTTGTTTTCGTGACATTCACTGACCCCTGCCAGCTTAGAGTCACTCTATACATATTATTGTGGCTCAGTTCCAGAGTTAGCTCGCTGACCGTGAATGCATTCAGAAAACGTCCGCTTCCATTAAAAGACTGCTTTATTTCTAAACCCTAATGAAAGGAGGACCTCGTTGTCATTAATAGGGAATGAATTGCTGTTTCAGTATGTGTGGTGAATTGATAGAAATGAAAGTGAATTGACCCCAGCCACAGATACAAGGCACCACATTTTCTGGCATGCTAATGCCTTTCAAAATGACTTTTATGTGTTCTCACTTCTAGCTCCCTGTATCACTGGTTGTGTCCTTGCTCCTCAACATTTGAGTGGAAAGCAGCAGGGTGCTAGTCAATGCTAATCAATTGAACTGAGACGCACAGTGCTGTTGGTCACATGAGGAGGTGCTGTAAGCTCCAAAACATGCCCACAACCTTTTCGTGTGTGTGTGTGTGTGTGTTCAGATCACAGAGGAGGAGATAGAGCGGATCATGTCGGGGCAGGAGTTCAAGGAGGAAGCCCCAGAGCACACCTGGGGCACCAACGGCGACAGCGACCACAGCTCTCCAAGCAACGGCGCCTCGGAGGGCAACCAGCCGTCCCCCGCCTCCACTCTGTCATCCAAGTGAGTTGTTCATCTCATCCACTCAGCTGCTTAACGCCAGCACTCGCCCCATCATTGAGATAATGAGCCGGCCCTGACAGTCTAACACCTCGTTCCCATCTCAGCCAGACTTTAGTTAAGGTATTCATCAGCAGAAGAATGCCTGAATATGCCGCTCCTCAGGCTCGGTGATGATGGCAAACACAAAGAACGCGCTGCACTATCTGCTGTTCTTGCTATGGAGACAAGCGCATTGTCTATCTGCACTCATCAAGGACAAATATTGTCTAGCTACTCGCATGACTGTATTTATTTTAGTCTCATTATCACCACAGCCACACAGCCTGATAGCTATTCAGAGGAATGCTTGTTTTATCAAATACAATCTGAGCAATAACAGGATGCCTGAGCAGTGTGGGCTCGGTATGCAGGTCCAAAATGAACCACAAAGTTTAGACTCAAAAATTGCAAATATAGTCAATGGTAAAGAGAGTAGAGCTCCACCCAAAGGTTAAAGGTTAGGCTGGGTAAAGGAATCGTCAGTAGGCTATTTCCACTACAGAGTTTAGTAGGTCTGGGGCGAGTTTAGCCTAGCTTAGCACAACCACTGAAACCACTTGCCTCGCTTTGCACTGGACACACAGATATGAAAGGTATCAATCTTCTTATCTTACTCTGGGTAAGATGATAAACAAGTGTATTTCCAAAGATGTCAGATTATTCCTTTACTGTAAAAAGTAGAAAGGACAAAAAAGTCTCCTATATGACCTACTTTGTGTAACCGTTGACCTTTGTGTTCTTCCAGTCGCTCTGTGGAAATGAATGGCTACACGGCGGCCCTCAGGGACCAGTACATCAACACCTCCATGTCCACACACTACCAGCTCCTGCCTCACCTGTTCAGCTACGCCGCCCAGTCTGGCCTGCTGGCCCCGCAGCCCCGCAGCCTCTACCCACAGTCCCACCCACTGGTGCTGCAGCTGGTGGCTGCTGAAGACCTGGCCCCCCTGGCAACCCCTATGCTTATAGAGGACGGGTGAGTCAATACGTATACTATATACTGC
The DNA here is from genome assembly GCA_016806645.1 of Ophiodon elongatus. NCBI lineage: Eukaryota > Metazoa > Chordata > Actinopteri > Perciformes > Hexagrammidae > Ophiodon > Ophiodon elongatus. The sequence goes on along the minus strand of JACSYO010000878.1, from coordinate 1,231,512 downwards.
ATACTGTAACCCATTCTATCTAACAGTGCACCTCCCCAGTAAATGGAGTATATGCTGATGAGAAGCTTTGGATTGTCCTTTCATTGGGTTTAAAGGTCATTTATTGCCCTTTCACCACACTGGGTTGCTCAATAAAATGCGGTTGTAGTCTCATTTTGCTCACTAAGAAAAAGAAAAAAGGCAAAACATTTTTTATGGTGGAGGATGAATTAAGTCACACAGCCAGAGGAAAGAAGCTGCCCTGAAGTCTGGTGGTTCAGCAGATTATACTTCTGTATCTCTTCCAGCAGGGTGAACAGGTTGTAGCTTGGTGGGTTCTTTCTTTTGTTATCCTTTTAGCTCCTCTTGTCACCAATATGCCTGACGCTCAGTAGATGGGTATCAATGGTGTTCTGGGTGGATTTAATCACCAACTGCAGAGGCCATTTGTAATGTTTCCAGTCAGGATGCTTTCTATTGTTCCTCTGTAAAAGGACCTACATTCATAATACTAACAGAACTTATGACAATACATTATGTCACAGTTTATGTTTTACCCATATCACCAATTGGCAGGTATTATTTCAAGTGTTAAGTATTATTCTGGGTGTGGGCATTGTGACTTCAACATTGAATATGTAATTAATGAAATTGCATCAAGTTAGAGGTGATCCAGAGTGTTTTACGCGACAGGCCAGGACTCTGCTCATACATGACCTCTCACCGTAGCTCTCCGTGTGCCCCAGGTACAAAGTGACCCAGGTGGAGCTGTTTGCCCTGCTGTGTCGTCTGGCAGACGAGCTGCTCTTCCGCCAGATCTCCTGGATCAAGAAGCTGCCGTTCTTCTGTGAGCTCTCCATCGAGGACTACACCTGCCTGTTGAGCTCCACCTGGCAGGAGCTCATCCTGCTCTCCTGCCTCACCATCTACAGCGCTCAGATTTTCGGAGACCTGGCTGATGTCACCGCCAAGTACACGCCGTCTGACGACGAGCTGCAGGGGTGAGTGGCGAGGGTTAGGGGTCAGGGGTCAGGGCTCAGAGGGCTTGTTGGGAGGAGACCGGTCGTTTGTTGTTTTATTGCCCGAGTTCATTGCGACACCTCACCCTCTACAGTTGGTTTGTAACCATCAAACAAAGAACACAGGTACACAGTATTACTTTACTGGAGGTGTCTTTCAATACCTAAAGCTGCACTGATCAATAGTTTATACAAACAAAATATGAAAGGAGTCACTTGTACTTTCAAACCCACAGAAGCGTATCACCATCTCTGTGGTTCCCCTCAGCTCGATGGAGCGTTTTACCATCATCGGCTCATTCTTTGGTTTTATGCTCCAAGATGCAACAGTGATAGAAACGGAGATAACTCCACCAGAATAGACGAAGAGGAACGGGGAGATGTTCCGAACTTAACGTAATGCCTACATAAAACAAACCAAACAAGCGTGAAAGTATGGTCACAATAATTATATAAAAAAAACTTGCAATTATGGTGTTTACATTACATTTCACTGGCGCTTTTATCCAAAGCGACTTACAATAAGTTACATTAGTGTATTAACCGAATGTTTCAGGGGAAATCTGGAGGCCAAAATGAATGCTAATTATTTTTTTTTAACACGAGGCAGATGGAGGAAAACTGTTTAGCGCAAAAGCAGCGCATAAAATGCTTCACTCTCATTGAAAACTGTCTGATCATAAAAAAAGTGAATACTGCTTTAAACCAGATGTTTGTGAGCGGACTAAAATAGTACATAATACCAACAAGGTGGTAGCTAGCCACATAGTTATGTCTGTCATCTGCATCTGCATTTTGGATGAATGTTGGTAATATCTCGCCTCCTACCCCTCTTTTGTGGAGGCTAGCGTACCATTAACATCCACAAGATATTAAACGCAAGATTTGCCTCGGGGAGACTCGCCAACTCATCATTTTATGAAGAAAAAAGGTTGCTATCAGGAATTAAAAGTTCCTCACTGCAACAACAATCCTCTAGAAATACGAGACGTTCCACTCTGTGAGTTTGATAGTTTTGCTCACAACATCAGGGCTGTGCTGCTGGATGAGGGCCAGTGCAGCGGCCCGTGAACAGGAGGACTCCTCAGGACAGAGCTGTGGCTAGCACCGTCTGCCATGTGAAATACACGCATGTCCTACGCTTGGTAGAAAAGGATGTGTGGGGGTTTGGATCTGTGTAAATCAGAAGGGAATTATCTGACCTCATGACACACATTCCCCTAATATACGGTGCCGTTCTGCTGCTTCGGTCAATTTGCCTGAAGTTTAGGAGAACATCTGATTTACAGTGACGGCACTGAAGTTTGCGAGAGAGCTTGGAACTGTGAGAGCCAGAGAGACAGGGCATTGAACTTTGATAAGTGGAATTAAAATGTGTGAATCTTTCTAACTCCTTCAGAAAGCTGTGGGATTAGCAAGACATTTGTTAAGCACTTTTTAGATGTGATGTGTTCCCTCCCGAATGTTTGCCTTGTTCATTGAAGCGTAGAAGCTTAAGATAATGGGGCTTGAGGGTTTTTTCATTTTTTGACAGTGGATTTTAATGTGGACAGTAAACCTGCTAAAACTCTGCTTTGTTTGGACAAAAGCTTCAAATGGTATAAGTGAGACACTCTGAGGACATTATTCTATTATTGTATATGGTTTTCACCACTACATCTTTCCAGTATTATTGACAAGTCTGTCTGATTCCTCAGCTTCAGCGAAGATGGTATGGAGGTGATGGAGAGGTTGATATATCTGTTTCGCAAGTTCCACCAGTTGAAGATCAGTAATGAGGAGTATGCCTGCATGAAAGCCATCAACTTCCTCAACCAAGGTAACAACTCCAGCTCTGCTGATTCTGAGCTGAAGGCTTTCTTCACCCTCTCGTATTGCCCTCACGTCGCTCTACTTTCATTTGTATGTGCAGATATCAGAGGGCTGTCCAACATCTCCCAGCTGGAGCAGCTCAACAAGCGCTACTGGTATGTGTGTCAGGACTACACTGAGTATAAGTACCCGCACCAGCCCAAGCGCTTCCCTGAGATCATGATGTGTCTCCCGGAGATCCGCTGCATCGCAGGTAAGACCTCCGAGTTCTGTCCCATACAGTCTGTAGTGCACGGGGTCATGATGCTGCTGGCTTAAGAAATGTCGTCTTGTTTCGAATACTAAGAATTATATGGTTCTTAGGCTGAGTTAGAACCAACAATGACTCATCTAATCTTAGTTCTAGTCAGAGTTTAGGAAAAACCAGGTTTAAAATGAATAAATCCTGATTTGAAATTAAGCAGAGCTCTGTTACACAATTAAAAACATATCTCCATAAAAAAGAGTTGAAACCAAAATGAAATTGTTTATTCAATATGGAGATTCTTGCTTACCCAAATTAAAATAAATGTAAAGTGTAAGTTTTTAATACTGGGGCCACATTTTTGTATTTGAGTTTAAAGTTTTCGTGCAATGGAATTAAATTGAATCCAAGTTTAGAGTAAAACCTAAACTAAAGTTCAAAGAGGGATTTAAATGAAATCTTTAGGATAGTTTTAAAGGCTTGGTTCAACATGATTTACAGTTAAACCATGATTTAAATCTGGTTTAAAAAAGAAATCCTTGTTGGTGTAACCCAGCCTCAATGTTATTACAATTGTCATATACATACATGAATGAAATTGGACCTATGCCTTTTACTCATTTTCAATGATAGTGGCCTTCATCTTTCTCTTCTGCACTGACAGCAAGGCTATTATTTTAGATCAGAGATGCAAGTTATTTCTATTTATTTTAGATATTTGTTAAGTTACTGTCAACATACTCAACACTTCCTGCACTGATGTTTCACACTGAAAACCTTCTGACAGCTCAAAGGCAATGGTCCCTCCTGATCGGCTTTTAATCTGAAATATTTGCAGGATGTTGAGTTTCAACATTTTCACATCGAGCTGAAAAAAACCCAATTGAAACTAATTAGTGAATGAAAACTGTATTTCTGTTAAAAAGAGATTATGATATGAATCGCTGCTTTAAGGGAGTTAATGTGTAAATGGCCTTTAGAGAGGCTAGGCTAGGCTAAGCTAATCGTAACTCGTTTGCAGGGAAGCTGGTGAACGTCCCTCTGGAGCAGCTCCCCCTCTTGTTCAAAGCAGTCTTGCACTCCTGCAAATCCAGCCTGACCAGCTACAGGACCGGCCCGTCGCCCTGCGTGACCACCTCCTCCGGAAACTAGACCCCCGCCCCGACCCCCCGAGTCGAGGGACTGGTCTCCCCTCTAGTGAATGTGACAAGCAGCTAGTTTGTTTTTTGTAACGTTTTTTCTTTATATATTTATTACACGACAGAGCTGAATGTATGCTGATTTACACTGTGCACATGCTTCTGTACAAAACAAATGCTCGTAGATGCATTGGTCTTTGGAGTTTACAAGTGTGTATCCAGTTTGCTCAATGTGTCAGTGTTGCTATTGTTAGAGCTAGACTTTAAAAGAGTTTATTTTATTCAGACGGGGGCGGATAGACACATGTGACGAGTGTTTTGAGACTACCTCAGGAAAATGTTGTTGCTATTTTCAGGTACCTTTTCTTTCTGTTAAATGAAGAGTTGCCCAGTATAAAACCAAATCCCTGTGGATGCTTTGGCACCTCAATCACAGACTGAATGTTCAAAGGAGCTGCATAAATCAAAAATTGAAAAACAGTGTTTTATTGCACTGAAAATGCAAACTTGATTAGTAAAATTCAGCTACTTTATCTGCATGGACTCTCAGACATCCTGCTAATGGGAGGCGGTCTTGTCAATTTAACATTCCAGGGGTTACGGTGACAGTTGTTGGATTTGTGGGAACTTCATTGAAAAAAGGAGCTTACGGGTATTTTTTACAATCATAGACTGGGGATGTAAGGCTTTATTGCAGGGGAAAGGGAGGATAGCTAGGTTTGGTGTTTTTAGTTTTATTGTTTTTCTTTTTTGACCAAAGTGTTATGCAATGCTTTTTTCAAACACCCATTGATGGGTAGGGGGCTGATAGCTCCCCAAAAAGTTTCTTATCAATGAAGGATCAGGATAAGAAATGAATCAATCTGTGGAGGGGAGAACCCTCTGCTGGACAGACGAGTACGTTGCCGGATTTCATTGTAAATGCTGCTAAACATGCACACAGTCTTGTGCACACGTATATGCATAGAGCAGATGTGATGATTGATTTTCCCTCTGCTTCTTGTCAGATGGCTTGTTTGTTTGGGCTCTGCCGCCTTCAGTGCCGGGATCTCGATGCAGTGTTAGCCTGCTCTCAACACACTCTCACCTCAATTTAAGGTCCACGATACGGTCTATGTTTAATTTAAGATGAGACATGAAATCTGGCATTTTTCAATTTATTCAGAACAAACCAAAAACCAGAAAGCCATCGCCGGGTGTTTTAAACAGCGAGAGATTTTAATGGGCCAAAAAGATATATATATATACCTGACCTACTGGAACCAAAGTGGAACCGACAACAACCAGATTAAAGTCTGAACAGGAGTCAACAACCAGTGCTCAACACTGCGTGCGGTTTGTTGGAAGCTGTTGTCGAGTGCTAGCTTCTGTTAGCTTATCCAGCTTCAAAGCGGTTGGGAAAACCCCAGATTATAACCAATTGGCCCTTTCAAACGTTTCATTGGCCAGTTCATGCCCCTGTTTTCCGGTCTTGTCAGGTCCAATCAAAATTTTGCACAGACCCGAGACCAGTAGCAGTTTGAGTGTGACCTGTTCCAGATCCAAAGGACTCTAGAAAGTGTGGACCCGAGACTTGGTTCAGGTCTGGTCCTCAGGCTTAACTGACCTCACGATTATTTCTTTTCTGAACTGGCTAATAGAAAGTTTGCGGATCACTTTAAGGGATGGATTCAGTGTGATCGATCCGGGCCATGTCTCAATGAATCCAAAGGCTAGGTTTAGAGAATTTAGGTGACTTGCCTCCGGTTTGTGTACCCTCTGCGACAGATATGCACATTGTTTAAAAGAAGCCATAGAAAATGGTCTTTATTTTTGAAGGATGAGATGATCATTTCAAACCACTTGAAGTGTCTTCTTGGATTCCTCAAGGTTTTTGCCGTTTCATGATGTACGAACAATTTGAAATGCAGATAAAATGCAGTCCTCGCAACGACTCTTTTTTGCACACAACGGTGAGGTTTGGAGACCTTGACCTTTGACCTCGGCCACTGCCCACCCAGTGTGTTCCTCTCTCAGGTCCCTGCCGACCTGAATCTAAACAGGGTAAAGTGAGTGTTATGTATTGCATTCAGGAGTTCCTCAGTGACCATGCTGATGTACTTGTAGTATTAGTAGACATAGGTTCCAGGACATTGTAGGTCCTCTGTAGAAGTGTTTTTCTTTTCTACTTTATCCCCCCCACCTCATTCAGTGAAAGTGGATGTAGTTTGAAGATGAGACGTGCAGGGTGGATTTTTCTCTTGGCATTTGGTGACGGACGGAGCGAGAGGCGGTGCCATCTTTAGAATGTCGCGTCTCTCCGTCCTGTTGCCATCCACCTCTCTGTGTGCAGCCTTAACACCACCTGTCCAATGCAGTGTTCTTCTTTCAAATCTTTCAGTTAGCCTCTTTTCATCTTTTGATTTTTATACATTTTCATGTACCTTTGTAGTTATGATGTGAATGTTTTGGGTTTTTGTTGTTTTTCACGTATCCATTGTCTTTTTTGAGAGTGGGGGGAGTGAGTGAGTGCGTGAAGAGGACCCCTATCATTTTTCTAAGCTTTGAATGAATTCTTGACTTTTTTTTGGACTTGATTTTTATTAACTCATTCCCTTGTCCACCATATTTTATGGGAAAAAGCATTATTCGGGTGATGTCAGCCACGTTTTATATGGACAATACGTACAATTCAGAGCCTTTTATGTATTATTTGAATCATTTTACAATGCAAATGTGACGCTTTGGAGCCTTTTGTGTTTCCAAAGCTGAATGAAATTACTCATTTTCTACCACCAGGATTCTGAGAGCAGCTGAGATGTGTGTGTGTGTGGAGAATATTGTCTCTCTATTACTTAAAATATGCATCATTCATCACACAGGCTTCTGAGGTTAAAGGGAAGTTTCAACTAAATTACAAAGAACATACAATAGTTTCTCACTTCCCAAGCAGTTAAGCTTTTGGTTTAATTTGTCCAGGTTTTAAAATTCCTGCCACCACCCCAAAATAAGGGAGGTGAATGGAATTTAGTTTGTTTGGGGTGGACCTCAAAATCTAAGCAGATAAAACCACCACAGTCGAACAGCCAGACAGAACGACAGGTAAGTGAGAAAATGTGTGTTTTTGACATCTTGGTGAACTCGCCCTTAAAACCACATAATCTCAGGGATATGTACTTTTATGCAACAAAAGTCTGAGTGATGTGATGTATCATTAAAAGAAGAAAAAGAAAAAAAACCTTTACCACTGCGGGGGAACATCTACAATTGAGTTTCATAGAAGATTTTTTCTATATATATAAATAATTATCAGAGCATGGGCCATTTTGCACCAATTTTTAAACAATCTCACCTATTTGTGCAGAAACAGTCTAGTGATACTTTGAACTGTGGCAGAAGTTGAAGAGAGAGGTTCAGGGTGGCCAACAACAAAGTCACTTCATCTCAAAGTAACTCTAGGAATGCACCGAACATCACAGACTGCTGAGATCTGACAGTGGAAGAGGATCTGAAGGTTTTTTTTCTTTTAATGTAGCAGCAAATGATATCAATACAGGCCTCTGCTCATCAACATAGAATACATCCTACGGCTACCTTACTGCCACTGCTCTGACTTCCTGTCGTATTTTGATACAGTTGCTGAAGAAAGTGATGTTATACATTTGCAATTTCTGTACTGAAACTACCTTTTTATTTGTCATCCTGTTACTTTCTTTCAATAGATGATTTTTCTTGTCTTATTTATTGGTTTCATTGCACCAATGTTCTGTTATTTTGTGTCTTTTATTTCACTCAGTGACTTCTCAGATTTATACACACTCTACCTGTTTTCTTCCTCTTTTCTAACGAGAGGTTGACATGTTGCCTCATGATGCTCTCTACCTCACCAGCTGGTATTCTCTCTGACATCTGGCGGTAAAGTATGTTACACACTGAACACTCTTGCGCTCTCCTTTCAGGGATCCTCTACCTCTTATTTTTGTTTCATGTTAAACTAGTTATCTTATATTTCACTTCTGCTCTGTTATGAGTCCAATACCAACTATGAAAGAATGTCAATGACAGTCAGCGTACTGATTAAGCATTCACATGATGCATTCTTGCTGCAGTTAACCAGTGCTTTATTTTCCTGTGTTGACCTTTTTGGAATACGTCTTATCTTGTGAATAGCTGTTTGCTGTGTACACTATATTCACCACATCATAATATGACGCTGTTTTTCCATTGTGCTCCCTGATTGTTGTTTATCGGTTGAAGGGAACAGTGGAACTGTGTCATATCGTACTCAGTCAATGCATCTCGTGATCGATTATCAACCAGAGAATGTAGTTGTGGTCAAAGTGACGTCTCCTTGTGTTTACATGTTTTTCTGCTCACTCGTGTGACCCTGAGGCTGTGGCACGCGACTACAGGCCGACTACTGCAGTGTTCTCACTGGGGTTGGACTCGGATGGCTTTTGAATAGAAGCTGCCAGCCTTACTTACTGATATGGAACGGCATTACACCCAACAATAGGGGAAATCTTTGAAACAGCTCTGCCATTGAACTAACTCCCTGGGTCTTATTTGCATACTTGCAAAAACAAGATCCAGGGTGTAAAAAAGCATGATTTTAAAAGTTAAGCAGGTCAGGTGCCGCTGCATTCTGGGAGGAACCGTCATCCACATCTCTCCTATAAAAGGCCAGTACAGGCAGACCGACATGCGTGTCCAGCCCTAGCACTGTAACACTGTTAGTACCCTGGAAAGATGAGAACTGGAGCACACAGTTATGGGAAGAGCTTGTAATACAGTGCAGCAACAAACATGTAGCTGCTGCTCATAATCAAACACTCTTACTATAACCGTGTGCTGCACATCCGGTCTGTCGGGGCACGAGCTTGAGCTTTAAACTTGCTGATGCATGGGTCTCCTTCCCCACTGGACCCTGCAGTACAGGAGCACAAGATGAGAAGAGTTTGGAGGTAAAAGAGTAGAAAAATCTTGACATATCTCAGGGAAAGAAATAGATTTACACACTGTTGTCAGCCGTGAACAGACACTTGAAATGTGTTTCTCTTCAGAAATCTCTTGTCTGCTGTTGTTACTTTAACTACCTGTGAAGAATGTGATCCATTACGTGTTAAAAGCATGTTTAGAATGTGTTAGGACTTGAAACCAAATAAATGTGAACGTTATGCAAGTGTACACGGACCGTCCTCCATTTTTTACACTCAGAGATTCAGTGATCATAGAAAGTGATGTGATGCTGAGCTCGTTGGTGGATAAGCAGGCAGCGTGTTGCGCTTCAAGCTGAGTGGAGCGCAGTTCGGATGCGTCTGTCCCTGACCTGTTGCTCAGCGCACTCCCATGAGTTTCATGGTAAGATACATTCAAGATAATTAAAATGAACACAAAGTGTGTTTCTGCCTGTTGGCCGGTGATCTGTTTTAAACCTACTAAATTCACTCTTTTACCCTGTCATGGCAATAAGAATAAGTTGCTAAAATGCACACATTACACAAATACATATTACACATCCTTAATACAGGAAAAGGAATCTGTAGCTGTTTTCTTTAAATATTTTGCAGTATTCCCTGATATGAAAATACTTTCAATGGTCAATTTTTCTTGTCAACAAATCCTATGAAAAGACCAAAAACAGTGAATGCATACTAACACGTATTGTCCTTCAAAGTCTGATATATCGTCTTTCTCTGCGCAATAGAGCTCCATTGTCATCCAAAAACTATTAAAAACGCATCAATGAACTCCACTGTTTCACTTGATGCAACAGAATGGTGAAAGATAATATTACTCACATGAACACACACCACTAACATCTACAAATAGTAGCACACAGGCTGTATTAAACTGGATAGAAAGTAAAGAGGTAGTGCATCAGATGGTTTTCATTCAGTCCCGGGTTAAGGCTCGGATTTATTAAAGCTACCTTTACAGACATTTAATAGATAAATGGGATTCAATTAATATCACTCTTTGCTTTCTGGTTATATTATGTATTCAAAGTGACTCTAATAACATTAATGGACATCTCTTGACCAACAACACAGCATTCTGGATGGATTGGTGGCTCTTACAACACCTGTAAATATCCCCACTGCGGGACTAATAAAGGCTTATCTTATCTTACAACACAGATAAATAAAACCACTTTGGAGTTGTTGGAAGCATGGTCAGATTAACCTCATACTGGGAGCCCCTATTAAATAAATAGTTTGACTTTTGGGTAAAGACCCTTATTTGCGTTGTTGCCGAGAGTTTGATGAGAATATTGATATTTTAATATTCGGACACAGTGACTTTCAGTGTCCAAGAAGTAACTGCCTGTCCTTTACCGTCAGTAAAACCACAGCGTCTCATTTTTAGACTGGTCGTATGAAACGATATCTAATGTGTTAATTTAATTGGTGAGCTTCAAGGCCTTTACAAACCGGGGGAGTGATGAACGTCATGGAAATGTGAAAAACTCTGCTGCGAATATTATGCATCAAAAGCAAACCTACGACATTTGCAACCCTGTTTTCATAAAAAAGATTGAATAAAAGATCCGGTGGATTGGTGCAGGTAGAGGACTAACTAGCAGGTTCCTGTTGATTGAAAGCAGCTTCTGGCCGTCTGAGCTACTGCTTCCTCTTCGTGGATGAGAGGATGGATCTGGTCTGCACTGCCTTTGTCAAGGTTGAAAGGAGTAATAAACCTCCTTATCTAACGCTCTGAAGGAAAGTGAATAAGCGTATTTCCCAAAATGACAAACTATTCCTTGAACCCACTGTTCTGCATAATGTGTTCAGTTTATACTATTTGAGAATAATATCTGACCCCAAGTTAGCTATCATTTGATTAAACACAGGAGTCTAGAAATATTTACACGCAAAACTGAAATGACAAAAATATTAAGACTCAATTTTGTAGGAATTGCCTCATGCTATTCTGACTAGAGGCCCCATCGATTCTCTTTTCTATACATTTTATAACGTACAAACGATTGACTCGATCTCTTGGTTGAAAGGTGTATTTCTTCAATTTTAATGGAGAGGCCAGCTGTTTCCTTCTGCTTTCACTTTTTGTGCACAACAAAAAAACACTTGACATAGACAGTAATGATGGCCCCACTTAAAGACACTGAACACACACACACACCATACAGATGTACACACACACACACACACACACGCACACACTATTATTGCAGACAAATTGGATTGCAAAGGTCAGACTTTCACAGCACCATTTCTCAATATTGAATATAGATGGATGAACTGAGATACACTTCTGAAATAGTTTTATCAATGAGCTACTTTGAAGCTGTATGCCAGCTGTTTTGTTCCCTGTGTTGTTGTGTATGTGAGGCTACAGGATATTAGGGCTATATAACTGATCACAAAAGACTTTTTAATGTAGTAAATTAAGTTAAAAATACTTATTAAAGGTTCTATATACGACATTCATAGCATTTATGTAAAGATATAATGTGTACCTGAGCAGAGCATGAAGTCACTGTGTGTGTTGTCCCTCTCTTTGAAATGGTCTCCCCCTCCCTCCCTTTGTGTTCAAGTCCCACTGGCTAGCTAATCACTAGCTAGTCTCTGCACTGCGCACTACCCGGCTAACGTTTCCTCACACAACCGTTCGTAGGATTTGTTACAAAAAGTAATTCCTATTTTTTGTGCATTTCCTATGAAAGCCTGCAGCACGTGTCAATTTTTGCTCATTAGATGTATACAGTCTTTTAAAAATAAACTTCTGTCTTCACAGGAAACTTGGTTAGGCTTAGGCAACAAACTCCTTTTGGGAAAAAGTTTGTCGTGTGGTTTAAACCACGGAAGTGCCGTTGCTGAAGTATGCAAGTTCCGTGACACCGTTGACTCCTTGTTTCACACGGGGAACGAACGGGAAGCGGCCTATCGCAGGTTGTTTGACCCATCCACCTCACCCCCTGGCCACCCTGGGTGGGCTTTTGCGGTCTTCATACTTTCCTTGTTTATGATTACGTGTAAAATATACAAAATATTTTGTGGGCCAAATTACGGCGGATAATGTTTTGTAGGTATAGCTACAAATGCTGGATGAGACCAGCGTGACCCGGCTGGATGTGTATGGGAGAGCAGTGTACAGACAATCCAGAATCAGATTCTGAATGTCAATCAAACTCTGGTGAGAGCCGTGTGGCGTGAACTTCGCTTATAGCTCCTTTAACCAAAATTATTCCTAATCAGCCCAGAGACATTGTTACAATGTGCATCGAAAACCACCTTGAAAATATTGAAATGCTATAAATATCATAGGAAAAGAATATGGGCTGGAGGATCAGATTGCAGTCAAAACAAAAACAGAACTCGAACAATGAATTCCTATATTTTACCTACCTTTTAGTTCACAACCATCCAAAGTATCCGTTAGGCTTCGTTGAACAATGCATGTAACATCAACACCGACTTGAGTCACGCAACATACCATTATAACAAGTTAGCATGCTGACCTTTATGAGAGCACCCCTGTCAAAATAGCCTACCTAAATAGAATATGTCCACAGAGATATTATAACAATGTCCACATCATTTTGAAAGACGGGGGGGTGTAACACTGTGACGGACCCACGGACAAGCTGCTGCACTGCCAATATGTCTGCCGCCACACAGTGATGCAAATTATATCATTCTTCTCACCTGACTTTGACAGCAAAGACGCATATTTCCTAAAATGTTGGACAGTTATTTTAATATAATGCCAATATCCGCCCAGTCTAAGCCTAAACACCCAGTCCCCCTCCCCTCCCTCACATACTGGTACACACAGATTATCTTGTCAGTGAGTGATGGTTGTCAGCGGGCTGCTGATTGCATCATGAGTGCAGAGCAGGCCAAAGGTCCAGGAGGCATCACTTCATCTCCTCAAGGCTGACAGAGGGGATTTTGACAGGCTGTCCTAACCCTTCCACCCCCCTAACGAGCCTCGAATCAGATCAGAGCCAGTCAAGGCTACGGATCCCCCTGGGCACAACAACATCACTGACGGGCTCGGCGTGCGAGTGGGGGCTTGGAGGATGGATTTCGTACATGATTATACAAAAGGGCAGGACCTGCAATGAGTATCAGTGTGAAGGGTGTTTATTTGCCTGATGTGTTGGTGTTTCTGCTCTCACCTTGGCACAAAGCATCAGACGCTGCCCTTCACAAATGCCAACCACTGCGATTGTGTTATCTGTACCTAAAGCCAAACATCCTCTTTCTCTTTGATAAAACACATCGATGTCCCACACAGTGATAAGACTAGAGCTGGACCTCAAACTCACCCAGGACCGCCGCATACACTTCTGCCACTCCATTTTCAACTGACCCTACCGGCAGCACACAAACACCAACATTCCATACGCACAACGCAAACAGCAATGCTAGTGTGCTCACAGTATCAAGAATATTAAAGTATGCAGGTATTTCACTGATCCATATACAAATGACCTGCTGCCTCTTCTCCTTTGGAGCAACAGCTGTAACGTTAGCATTGCTAACTTGTGCGAGGCTAGCAGCGGTATCAGACTTAAGGCCGCGTCGTCATCCTTGCTAACACTCCCGGGATCAATGTATCTTAACAATGAATCCCTCTGCTTTTGGAGTACTATAGTCTCCTCTTTTTCCATTCAGATAATTGAAATCATTTCGCTCGTTTCGACATGCCGCAGTATTTCCTTATTCTCACATTGCAGTAGTTTTGTTTTTTCTCAAAGACAATTGAAGTTAGTGTCAGTACACCAGGCTACCATTGGCTCGTGAGAGCTGGGGCCGGGAAGCAGGATGGGGGGACAGGTGGAGCATGATTGACACATTCATCAGCAATTCATTGTGCTTACAAAACGTAACCTAGCGAGACTCTCCATGCTCATGAATAGTTGGCCCACATTTCCCCGCTCTGGCCAAATGGATGTAGTGAAACGTGAGTATTCAATAAGGTGATGCATATACGGTTCCAAACCAACCAGTAGAAGTCAGTCAACCTAATTTAGTTTCCAATTCAAAATATTTTTGTTCATAGGTTTACGTCACAGTTTACCCATCACACTTGTTTTAGCCATGTTCTCATCATAACCCATACAAATAATAGCCATAGACCAACATAACACAACTTGTGACAAACCAGAATCGTCCTTTAAGATTTACAGTGTGCCAGCCGAAAAAGGATCCATTGAATTTGGTTGCATGGTTTACCCTTCCCTTCACCATGACCCCATTAACTCAGATGTTCTTTAATGTTTGACACAATGAAATGTTCAGTGAAGGCACAGTACATCTACAGTAGCTATATCGTCATCACAGCCAGTCTTGAACAATGTAATCAACTGCTCATTGAATGACACACATTGAAAATATTACTTAACAAATCAGCAGAAGTAACTTGTTAATTGTCACAGCATATCTGTTACTCAGCTCATTTACATCAAAGGTGCCTTTAAAACACCAAAGCCTCCACACGCATGTTACATGTTGGGAAAGGCATTATGCTATTTATTCTATTCAATTCTATTACATTTATTTTGTATAGCCAAAATCACAAATTACAAATTGTCCTCAGAGGGCTTTACAATCTGTACACATACGACATCCTCTGTCCCAGGACCTCTCATCTGTTCAGGAAAAACTCCCCCAAAAAACCTTTAAGGGAGAAAAAGGGAAGAAACCTTCAGGAGAGACACAGAGGAGGATCCTCTATCAGGATGGACAGAAGTACAATAGAAGTACAATAGAAGTACAATAGATGTCATGTGTACAGAATGAACAGCATAACAGAGTTACAACACATTCAATGGATATGACAGAAATGATTCATGTAATGAGAGTAGTAGGCAGAATGACTACTACTAATAACAGCAGCAGTGGATATAGTAGAAAGCAGTAATGGTTTCAGTAATAATAGTGTGACTAATAATAATAAAATCTGTAATCAGTATTACTATCAACAATTAGCTCAGCCCCGCTGACTGCTAGCATTCTAGCAGCGACCTGATCTCATGGGAAGGCTAGTAAATAGCACGTTTCCCGACATTTCCATGCAGGCTGCCAGAGTGCTGAGGTTACACCGAAGGGAACAAGAGACGAATAATAAAACTCCAATAGTTGGAACTCCAACCAATAATTTAACAACAACAATAATAATAATAATAAATCTATAAATTGAATATGATTTAAAGGACCATACCAGCATGCATTACAATGAACTACTGTTATACCCCTATACTTTCGCGAGCACACATAACGTGTTGATATGGATTTCCTTGCAGAAGTCAGTGGGTTCAGGTCACTTCGGGACACTATGGAAATCATCTGGCAGACGGGGGCGTGGCCTCACTTGTGATAGGTAATTGATCGCGTTGTTGTCAAGTTGCATTATTGTTGTTGCCAAAAGAATAATTTTGAAAGTGACTGTGTGTGTGTGTGTGTGTGTGTGTGTGTGTGTGTGTGTGTGTGTGTGTGTCTGACAGAAGCAGCTCAGACTGGAACAAAGCCCCCACATTAGCTGATCTCTCCGGGTGGCCCCTTCCCACCATCACACCCTGAAGTACCACAGTGGTCCACCTCTAGTGCTATCGCTGCTAACGGCTAGCAACCAATGTACACCAATACCATGAGCTAGAAACATACCTATACCAATATATATGCAGTAAACATATCAAATATAGCTTTAAATGAAGAGTGTAAAAGTGTTTGAAGTAAGTGTGACAGAAGTTGTTCGGATGTTCACAATATGAAGAAATAATTTGTTAATGTAACACATTGAGTCAGATGTGGAGACTTTAAATTCATGTAACGCTTAGCTAGTTTAAATGGAGCCATTTCATTTCAGATTGATTGTATTTGCAAAATCACAAATTATGATGTGAACGTTTGTGACACTGAGGTCATGTCCTCTGTATTTTATTCATAATTGGTGAGTTTTATGCAACTTGGGAAGCATTTAAATTCAACAGTCAAAAAAACGTATACATTATAGGCTGATTTCAGCATTTTATATTTTCAACATATTTACATTTCTAGGAACAATAAATTAATGAATAAAACTAAACCTAAAATGTTTGGACCTTCATGTTGGGAAACAATTGATCAGTTAACAAAATAAATAAACTATAAAAACCAAATGAATAAAAAGTGAACAGACTTAACAGTTAATGCTAATCACAGGATTAAGACTTGAGACTTCCTTCCAACATCCATGTTGACTTATTATTTGTCTGCTGCGCTTTGATTCCTCAACAACAGAGCTCGGGGAGGCCACGCTCTCTGGCAGCTGATAATCAATTCTTGGATGTTGGAGCACAGGAAAGATTCTAGAATGCTCCCTGGACCAAATGACTGTAAAGGAACGTGGTCCATTGTTCATACACGTGTAACCAGGTGGTAAAAGCCAACATATAAATATAAACGTACACAGGAAACCAAACCACTGTCGAGGACATTCTCCGCTGCAGCAGTCCTGCTGTGGATATTAACTTCGGACAGCAGGAGGCGAATGTTCACCGTCTCCAACAGCAGGGCACCTGCTGAGAGGTCAAAGGCCGCTGGGAAATACTGCGCTGGCTGGCTGTTGCCGACGAGAGATTAATGGATATTCCTATGTTGTTTAAGAATGAAAGATTTAGCACAATACAACAATTTGTTGGTTGAATGTTATCTGATGTACTAATCCAAATCTACATTTCACGTAATTGATGAGTTTAGGACTACCGATGAGAGATAAACAAAAAGACACATTTTGTTTCCTATTTAAAGTGTTTTAGCTTCTAAATTTGATAGATTAGCACAAATACTACATCCTGATTGGAGCAGTGTTCCTCCTCCCACAGAAGGGCCACTGCCTCAGGTTCTGTGTTGCAGCTGAAATACTTCAAGATTGGTTTTCATTCGAGCAATACCTTTAATTTGGTAAACTGAACACCATTTCCTTCTGTGGAAGCCAAGCTTTTATTTACTTTTATTCTAAAAAGTACAGGATAAAAATTGGGGAGACATTAACGATTACACAACAATAGCATTTGAAGTCTTGTGTGTGATTTATCCCGGCTTCACGTGACTGATACACAATGGTCTTACACGACATCACTGCATTGTATTTAAGAAGCAAAACATGGCAACGTGCCGCTTTTAATAACATTTCTACTATGATGTTAATGTTCTTTCATCTCTGCTTAGCATACATTCTGAGAAGCTCTGTGCCAACACCATTGCTTGTGATTTCAATGAATGACCTTGGTTCAGTTAAGGAAATGTTCTGCATCACTTGTGTCTCACTAATGGAACAGTTCTGACATCATAAGCCCAGAGAGCTGATTGGTCCTGCATGGTGACAACACAGCAGAGTGAGCTGAGTCTCGTATCAGGTCAGAAAACATGCCGTTATGTGTAACTGATATGTGATGTTGAAGGACTCTACCTGTTGGACTGAAGATGTAAATGACTTGCATTTTTGGGTACATATGACCATGTGCATTAAATAAAACATTTCTTTTCAATATTTGTTACTATTATAGTATCAATAAGGAGGCGTGTCAACACATATAGGATGAGTTTGCACAAGCTTAGCCAAAAACCAACCATATCAATATATTGTATAGTGACGGAAAAATAAAAACAAAGAACACTCCCAAAACAAAACATTTTATATAGTTTTTCATTTTTTGTGTGTTTTTCATTAATTGGTCTACAAACTGCATTTTGTTGCTCAACCCTGTCGTACAATGACAACAAATGAACCTTGTAACCTCGTGTTATTACAAAGGAAACCCTCCCACTCTCTCAAACTCTCAAACAAGACCAGACTTTATCTCTTTAAGTGAGAAGGAAAGGACACCAAGTGACAGTAAAGTCTCCCTGTTCAACCCTTTTCCAGACAGAATGCACATATTGCTTAATTCTGCAAACCAGAGGCAGTAATTATCTGCAGTTAGTCCATGAGAGATTATAAAATAAAATGTATTTAGACTTAATTAGCCTATCATTATTTAATATTTTCACTTTCTTATAAGATGAATGTCATTTTCATTAGCCTATATCTGATCTGTGTGAACAGACACCTAAAAAAACATGTAAATCCATAATGATAATCAGATACTTACCTACAACATGCAGTTCATTGAGAAGTGATCACAGAAACGTTGCAGAATGCAGTCCTGACTAGCAGGAAATATTAATAAACTTTAACTGTTTTTGATGCTATTATGCAGTGTCCTGATTGGTGGAAAACGCTTGCAGGAAGAAAGCAATAAAGCAATCACTGTTGGAAAAGAATACGATTTCGGGCCTCGCCATTACACAAGCGTTGAACTGTCGATACGGCATAACCTTCATTCCATTTATAAAAGATGGGAATTTGTTTCAGTTCCACCGATCCAAGCTACAGGCCTGACTGCTGCATCAGGTGCAATACTGTTTCTGTGCCTTATTTTATATCTTTTTTATACTATTAGCATTTACCTCCTTTCTTAGTATTTTAATCTTTTTATTTTTACATTTTAATTTGACCTTAACTTTAAGTTATTGTAATTCTGTGTGGAAGGAGGACCTCGCAAAGTAAGATTTTCATTGTACAGAGTAACTGTCTGTTAACTGTGCATATGACAATAACAATATCTTGAATCTTGAATCTTGAATCAGGTTGACGCAGCTACTAGTCTTTTGTACACACATATTTAGGGTTGGTAAATCAAAATCAAATTCCATTCCATTCTCCAAACCGCTTATCCTATTCAGGGTCGGGGGTGCTGGAACCGATCCCAGCTGACATTGGGTGAAGGCAGGGCTCACCTGGACAGGGTCCACCTGGACAGGGTCCACCTGGACAGGATTCACCTGGACAGGGCTCACCTGGACAGGGTCCACCTGGTCAGGGTTCACCTGGACAGGGTTCACCTGGACAGGGTCCACCTGACAGGTCTCCAGTTTATCTCAGGGCTCATATAGAGACAGACCACCATTCACATTCACAACTTCAGAAAATTTAGAGTCTCCAATTAACTTAAGCTGCATGTCTTTCGACTGTGGGAGGAAGCCGAAGAACCCGGAGGGAACCCACGCTACCTTTCAGTCAAATCTTTCAGTCTCAATTGTTTTGGGGGTTGCTTCAATTTCTAAAGAAAAAAGTATGCTAGACATAAATCGGACGTAGGTGAGACATCTGGAAAGAATTCCTGAACATTGACTTTCCAATCTGTAAACAATGTTGACTTGGATTAAACAGTGTTTGGTATTAATAGAACAGATGTGTCTTTCCACCTCTTCCCCTGCTTTCTCTACATCCTCTGCAGAAGGGGTTTTAGATTTTGACAGGCATTGAAAAAGTGAGTAATGGGATTTCTTACCCAATCAAAGACAACGATCAAGTCCATCAGGTTTTCCTAACCTGAAGATGTCTAAGGAGAGTTGTTGACGTGAAGTAAAATAGGCGGTAACAAGGATAATATACTGGCATTAACTATTTAACTTGTTCCCAGATTCAAAACAAATGTTGCTTTCACTGTATTACCTTTTTAATTTGTTTTTTACAGAGATAAAAGTATTGAATGTTAAATTAACTTGTATAGATCTTTTCTAGTCTTCCGACCACTCAAAGCTCTTTAATACTACATGACATCATTCTCACACTGATGGGAGGGGCTAAGGTGCCATCTGCCCATCAGGAGTAGCTACCATTCACACACCGTAGGCACAGCTACAGGAGACATCAGGGTTAAGTGTGTTGCCCAAGGACACATCGACATGGACTAGTGGAACCGGGGATCAACCCGCCGATCCTCTGATTGAAGGACGACCCTGCTCACCACTAAGCCACAGTCGCCCTACAATATGAATATGATTTAGAGTCCTCCCTTTTTATCTTTAACCACTCAGCACAATCAGAAGTTTCAGCAAATTAATCAAATTTGGTAATGATGTTGCGCTTCACAGTGGAGTGCTGGACCCAAATCCAATGGAATAGAAAATGTGGAATGGTAGGTCTATGTAGTCCTCCTTGGTTGGCATCTGGTATGTATACTACTCTATCACAGCACTATGTTAAGATGAAGAAAAACATCTTAACATTTGATTTTTCAACATTGCCCCCCCCCCTTCCACATTGTGCAAACACACATTATTTGGTTGGGGCCTACTGTATTTACGTCAGACAGAACACATGTCAAGGCTGGAACTGGCTGTGCAGCGCTGCCTAAACTCTTCCACTTTGGCTTCTCCTGGCTCGTGTTGGCGGAGCGTGCGCTCCACCACCCTCCTGAAGCGTGCCTTCTCCAGGTGTGGTCCTCCTCCCTCCACACTCCTCCCCTCCTCCCTCTCATCTCATTCCCCTTGACCCTGATCCACTGCGACCTAGACGCTGATAAAGGGAGAACAACCCCCCCATTCCTCACCCCTCGCCAACTGACACACTTCCAGAGGGGGATAACCTTGTTCCCTTACATTTCTCTGATGCTCCTCTGTGCTTCTGAGCATGCTCTCTCACTTGGTGTATTTATGTCTCCTTCCACTATAATTTAAGGAATATTTCATGACAATAAATGACCACTTTGCAATTATCACCAGTTTAAATAAAATGGTGATCAGCTTTTAATCTTTCAAACACTAAGAATCTCCATCTGCTGTATGACCAGTGCTTTCTTTGTGTAGAAGTAGGTTCTACATCCTGTGGTGGGCTCTGCATTCAATTTGGGTTAGAAAAATACAGCGGTAGAGCAAATGTGATATTTCTTCACCAATCCACCACTTTGTGAAACAGTAATTGGAAGTGAAACAAAAGCCTGGTGGTGGGTCTTTGTTGGTGGAAGATTTGGCAGCAACTAGTGTCTGCAGCCAGAGATGCTAAGAAGGTGTCATATGTATTTGTTGTCCTTATAAGCAATTTTCCAAAAGGAAGAATAAATAATAATATCAAGACATACAATTAAATGGAAAAAAACAAAGACAAAACAACAAACAAATAAATGTTGAGCCAATAAGATTTAAGCTGAAGCTGGTTATTATACCTACCTTATACTTACCATATTCTAATAAGCAGCTCATTCACTACTCAGTTTAGGATGTACAAAACACAAACAATAAGAATACTACTCTTACCTCAGATATACATCCTGTTACAGATATGCATCTGTTCTATTTGTCTTTGCTCTTGTTTTGTTAAACACACCTGTTCCTCTTAATTCCTTCTTTCTCTTTTTAATTTCAAACAGCCGCTGCATGCAGTTAAGAAGCTCATTATTATGAGCTTTCTACATTATCTATGATGAGCGTAGGAGTATTCAGTGTTAACTTTCACATTTTGTAGACAATAATGTGTTCAGAAGTACTGCGGAGTGCAATAGCTCGTTAAGCTATGACACAGCATCAATGTGCTTCCAACGTGATCAGTGTTCATTTACAGAATATAAACCCACAGCTTTGACTTTAAATGGATCTGTACTTGTATAGTGCTTTTCTAGTCTGCCAACCACTCCAACACTACATGATGTCAGTCACACACTGATGGGAGGAGCTAAGGTGCCACCTGTCCATCAGGAGTAGCTGACATTCACACACAGTAGGCACAGCTACAGGAGACATTTGGGGTTAAGCATCTTGCCCAAGGACACATTGACATGGACTAGTGGAGACAGGGATCGAACCACCGATCCTTTGATTGAAGGACGACCAGGCTCACCACTAACCCACAGTTGCCCACTTTACAGACTTTTACAGTAGACATACAAACACAAGCATTTTGAATCAGTCCAGTGGTCAACACGTGTAATAGCTTGAAGACATAGATGTAATGGTTTAAAGAGTGACCGTGTTAACCGGTGACTCTCCGCTGAACGTGTCCGTGGTTGCTCGTCGTGACGGCAGCTGTTGAAAACATCCAACATGAAAGTGTCTACATAAAAGCCTTCAATCAATTTTAAATAAATAATCATGTGTGTTTATTATCTACAACAACCATTTACATAAGTTACTACGAGCAACCACGGACGCATTCGTCTGAAAGTTACCAGTTAACACGGTCACCCGTTAAAGTGAAACACCTGTAGCTCTAAAACGATCGTGTTACTGTTTGAGTTCTGCTGTTTGAATATTGATTCTGACAAGCGAACACGTGACTAGCAGATGTTTTGATGCTGGTGAGTTTGAACCCGTCTGGATGGGAGCAGCCAACGTGTCAACGCATTCATATGATGTCGCCGGCTGTAAACGGGTCCACAGAGTGCTGGAGGGATGAAGGCTTTTGTAGGCCAACAGGAAGTCAGCATTGACTCTCAACAAAAAATCTAATGCCTTAAAAAAGACAGCCTTGTATTGGAATAGCTTCCTCCTTTACACACGTCAGTCCAATAGCAAATCCTTATTCAAATTCCATTTATGATTTCATTACTTCATCTGATCGCTAGATGGATGTTTGTCATGATGCTGGTGATGGCTCTTGAGGCTAAATTGTAGTCAAACGTGATGTTGTATAAAGTATGTATATAATGAATATGATGTACTGGATTTCAGACAAAGGAAGATGAGTCATTAAGCATCAACTAATGAGGTTCCTTTTAAATGAATGAATAAATAAATAAATAAATACATAAACATGCCCCCTGACAGCAAGGAAGGAGACAAGGAAACAGACTCAATTGATTTTGATTTCGTTCTAACTCTGGCGCTGTGTTTTGTAAACATATGCATTCAGAATTCTCTCCTCAGTGCTTTTGCTCGTTCTTCAGTCTTTTTTTTTTAAAGGTCTCTTTTATGACAGCTAATTACCAACCAGCCTGCTGTGGCCTTGAAAATGAATGTGACTCTGGCATGAATCTACACTTCAACATCTGGTGTCCAGATAATAAAATCTCTCAGCACCATGCTCATAATGCAATAAATTCATGTTCTACATAAATATTGATAAGACTAGCAATTATCTGGTGAGGAAAAGAGATTTGAAGAAACCAAAATGAGTCAGTTTCATTTCCCCATTTTCAGTTGTTATGAAATACATGCAAAACATTTTAAGATCTCTCTCTAAATTCTCAGAGGGGAGTGTGGGTCAAGGATTATTTGAAGGGGGTTTAGATTGAGTGTTTGGCATGGTTTATGGCTATATTTGCACTCTAAAATGTTTGCAAACTTGCATTTCAAAAATAAATTTGATATACTCCTGATGTGCAACTCTCAATGAATCCATATCAGATCAATTGATCATTTAAAAAAAGTTGTGTGATATTCTGTATTTTTCTTATTGACAATAAATCCCAGGAGAAGACCAAAACCATCAATGATGCTAACAATTCTTGTGTGTGTGTCAAAGCCGGATATATCTTCCGTCTCTGTGCTTTGGAGCTCCATTGTCGTCCTCAAATAATGAAAACCTCATGGATGAGCCCGCTGCATCATGGGGGACTTGTTCCTTTATCACCATTCAGACTCACACATCCACCGTCCTGCTGCTCCAAATAGGTAATAGGTGAATGTAGCTCAACTAGTCCCAAACATTTGAACCGTTTCATCCTATCTGAGCAACGCTTCATATTGACAGTGACCAGGAAATTATGGAGACATCACAAAATGGAACTCTATGTGTTAACCATTTCCCATGAACACCTTTTCAGTAGGCAGAGATTAAAACTGTGGAGCTGGGCTTTGGGTACCGATCACATACCGGTGTGTAATTCATAAGCTGTATGCCTCACTGTGTGGAAGAGACTGGGATCATTCTTTTATATTTAAGGCAACATCAGGCTTGACCAAAACATTGCTTTATTAACTTATTAACTTTATTAACTTATTAACTTCAATATGAACAGGAATTACAATTCAAGTGTAAACCTTTTAAACAACCAGAAACTATTTTGGACAATAGAATTCATGGGAAATCATTTGATCCTTTATCTCAGCCCAAATTATGAACCGGCCCACTGGAAGGCTCCCGCTGCTCCAGATTCCCAGTTCACTGTCGTCAGCAGAAACAAGTAGTCCTGGTGCTGGGAGCCGCAGATAGGTCAGGAGGTCAGGTGGTTGAGAATATGGAAATATAGCAATGAGCAGCCGTATCTGTATATGCAGCTCCTTCCCATTGGAACCTGTTTCCTTGCAAACAATTAGATTTTAGGGTTTTTTGGATTTTATATGCGAGAGGATTTCTCGTGCGTATGTGAGCATAAATGCAGCATGCAAGAGCTGTTTATGTGTATATAAGAAGTCCAGATGTGAATGTTGGAGGCATTTCATATGCATGTGCAAAGTCATTTTTAAAAAATGGCCTATACGGCTCCTCATACTATGTGCTTTGTGAATGTTAATTATTTCTGTATTTTCTCTATTTCACTGTAAGTCTGTTTTATATGTTTTGAAACCTCCATGTTGTTTATCTGCTGCCTTGGCTACAGCCCTCCTGCAACAAAGAGGCAGGGTTCAGTAACACGAGTTAAAGAATTCTGTGTCTGAAGAATTAGCTCTTTTTTTCTCCAGTCAATAAGAGTACATTAATTCACTCATTAGTTCTTTCATAATCAATATGTGTTTAAGCCTGAACACATGTGCATGTATGTAAACCAAGGGCTTGACTCAGGAAGCTGCTGCCCACTGTGATGGATTAGGACACAGGAGATATCGTTAAGAGCGAGCAAGGCTGCAATTGAGTTTATGCTTAACGAACAACGCTCTGCTATTGTTAAGCCAAACACAAAAGGCAAATTCTAAGAGGAGCACTGTCGAGAATAGAATGTTCAAAATCAGGAAGCTTGTCAAGGGCAAGAAGAGGTGGTGATTCTTTATGTATCCCTGGCCCCACCCCCTGGCCCCTCCCCCTGGCCCCTCCCCCTGCGTCAATGCTGTGCAGCTCCTACACCCTGCGTCGCACGGCGTACACTAAGATAATGTTGTTTTTATTTGTGTTATTCACTGTCCTGATAATTACTTTCTCACAGAATATTGAAAAATACCTTTTAAAATGTTGTTTATTATCACATTAAAGAAAAACTGGCTAGATATATTTTTAGGTTGTGAATGCCTCCCAGATAAATTAATCACATTCAAATTAGAGTGAAATATCTGCCTAAAAATTTAAAATCATTGTATATAATAAACCTGAAGTATTGTATTATTTATTTATTTGCTTGTGTGATTATTTTTGTATTCATACATGTACCTCTGCTTATCTAATTACTGAAGATCTATTAAAAGATACTTTATTTTAATCAATGTATTGAATTACTAATTTATTGACCTACTTATCTCGTGTCATTTCAAATGATGCTGCCCGTTTCAACTTAAAAACAACATTAACAAAATGTGTCTTCCGAAACAACGTCCTGTACATGTGTGCTCTGATCCGACGGCTATGACCAGCAGCGGCACACATTTGTGTTGTTGGTGTGGGAGGAAGGTTCTGGGTGGTCGGGCACAAGGTGGTCCAGAGGGTCTTCTGTGAGCCAGAGAGGAGCGCTGCTGAGGACCAGAGCCAGACTCAGGTCTGCTCCTGGTCCTGGCAGAGGCGTCTCATGGGCCGCTGCTGCGGTTACTTTCTATCAATGAGAAATATCCAGGTTTACTAACAACTGCAGTTTATGGTCAGAAGGTTTAAGTAGCTGAGCAAATTAAAATAACATTTCTTTGGCAGAAACAAGGAAAGCAGGAACTCCACTCAAGTCCTTTTGGGGTTCTTTACTTCAGTATTTCCATCTTA
Source organism: Ophiodon elongatus (assembly GCA_016806645.1). Taxonomy (NCBI): domain Eukaryota; kingdom Metazoa; phylum Chordata; class Actinopteri; order Perciformes; family Hexagrammidae; genus Ophiodon; species Ophiodon elongatus. Next base: position 1,205,668 of record JACSYO010000878.1, on the reverse strand, counting down.
TACTTCATACTACAACTCTACTTCATTTATGGGATTGCCTTATACTAGTTAGTTTCCAGATTTTCACACATGATGATCTCATAATATGTTGCATTATTATCATATAGAGTGGTAAAAGAAGTACTGAGATCCTTTACTTAAGTAAAAGTAGAAGTATGTCAAAACATTCGAGTAAAGATACCTGCAACATTTCAGAAGGATTATCAACAACATGTACTTAAACTATCTAAAATAGAAAATACTCAGGTAGAATCAGTATCATTCATATGTTTTTATGATATTATTATGTAGGCTACGTCATGTGATACTTTTCTTATTACTGAAGCCTTCACATGTAAGCAGCATCTAAATGTTGCATCTGCTCAAGGTGGAGCTGATTTGAACTAATAAATTGTTGGGTTATGAAACAACTGTTCCTCATTTTATCAGCTGATCATGTGTTTTGTATGATGAATCATAAAATAAATTAACTCTACTTCAACCAGCAACAAAATAGAAATACTGTGTATATATTACATCATGTAATAATAATCTGATAATATGTCTAATGATATAACACTCTCAAATATTTTATATAGTAGAATGAGTATTTTTACTTTTGACAGTAAATGTAGCTGATTATTCTGAAAGTAAGATTTTGAACATGAGTATTTTCTCACTGTGGTATTTCTATTTTTACTTCAGTAAAGACGAGTACTTCATGTGGTACTGCAGCTTTTTCCATGACTTCTCTCTGACCTGTTCTCAGAGGCTGAGGATGAAGAGTTCTAAACTCACTATCACAATATATGGATGTTGAACTATGTAAACATGATGACTACATTACAGGATTAGTAAAGAGTCAATTGTGGATGCTGGCGAAACAACTTTGTGAACACTCGAGAAAACAACTGATCTATTACACTCTTGTTGATGTCTGCTGGTGGTGACATCACCAGGTTATAGTTTGGATGACATGCATTGGTGCACTTGGTAAATGATAAATGGACTTATATTTGCGTAGCGCCTTTCTAGTCTTCCACTTAAAGTGCTTTAACACTACACATCATTCCCCCATCCACACACATTCATACACTGGTCAAGTCTGTATTACGACTACCAGGGAGAACGTTTCAACTTTTGTTTAGCTTCTCCACTTGCTTGCTGACTCGTATTCACTCCTTCAGCTGTATACAATTAGTATGTATGGCATTGGGGATAAACTGATGGATTATCAGTTTGATGTGGAAGAACTTGATTGTCCGGCACAGATTCCTGACGAGGAAGGCTGCTCTGATGTCCAAAGAGCAGAAGACCTGGGCTGCATCACCGACCCCAGAAACCTTTAGTTGTGGGTCTCTTTGGAAAAGTGAATTATGAAGGTAATAAAGACACCAACGTATCATGCTTTTCATTAACATATAACACTACATATATAGCTACATACAGCCTTTACAACATTACATAGTTATAGAGCTCCCTGGGAACACCCTCCCCCCTGAGCCACAGCCAGAATATACAGTATGTGTAAAAGTATTTTTGACCCTATTTTGACACTTTGTTCTGAATATCCAATGGGATAATTAGATTAACAAATCATTTGACTATCCAATCAGGAATTTAGTTTCACTGTCCAATCATAGAGCCAAGAGGGCGAGCCTTCTATGCTTTCAGTCTGGCTCGTCTGGATATCAACAAAGTCATTTTTATCTGTTTTTCGCGATGCCTTCAAGATTTATCACTGATAGATTTCAACGACAGACACAGAATTGTTGATGTAAGTTACTTTCACCTGCACCCACCAGGGTGAGTAATTAAAGGTGAGAGGTCAGCGATTGGGAGCATTTTCGATTGCCTCTCATAGGCATTGAATATGTCGATGGTGGTGGCACATAGCTAACGTTGCTAACGGCACTAACAGTGCCCATCTGAGGGGGAGGTGGGTGCTACGTTTCTGCGACGGCGCTGTAACCACTGTATGAGAGCAGTGGCGTGCAGCGGCCTTGAGCACGGGGGTGGTGGAACGCTCAGTAACATGCACTAAAAGGTGTTGTCTGACTTCCTCATGGACCTGTAGCATAACTTCCTAACACACACTACACCTGGATACTGAATAAAAATACATTCATTAGAAATACACCATACTGTCTGTCTTCTGTCTTTAAATCCAGCCAGTCACTAGGTGACCATATTTGGACTACGGAGGAGTCAAGTGGAGACACCATGGTAGTGGTAGCGACCTGTCAATCACCTTGTAGCCCCGCCCTAAAGCATCCCCTGCTTTATGGTCTGTTTGACTCTAAATGGACCATAATTTACTCATTGAAGAAGACTTGAAACTAGAGATTGAGACCATAAACTCATGTTTACAATGTTTACTGAGGGAATAAATGAAGAGAGAAGTAAAGTCATCTTCTATAGACTTCTATACAACCAGAGGAGTCGCCCCCTGGTGGTCAGGAGAGATAATACAGCTTTAACACATGAAGCGTTGACTTCTATACAACCAGAGGAGTCGCCCCCTGGTGGTCAAGAGAGATAATGCAGCTTTAACCCATGAAGCTTTGATTTCTATATGACTAGAGGAGTCGCCCCCTGGTGGCCAGTAGAGATAATTCAGGTTTAAGCACCTCAGCATTGACTTCACTTTTCAGAACGTGAGGTTGCTGCCTGGCTAAGATGCATGCCTGCATACATCTGCATAGATTCAAATGAGAGCGGATCTGTTGTGTGAGATGTGCAAGGGAAACCTTTGCATTCTGGATGTAGGTTTAGCCAATTGTGGGTTGTATTTATTCCATCACACAACAAAGCAGTGGTCGTTTCAGACACACCTGGCGGCACTGGTGGACTCAGTGGGGAACAGGTGCCCCCATGTTCAAAAAAAGCACAGCAAAAGTGCCTTCTTGAATGCTCTATGGAAGATAAAACATGATGAAATGTCCTTCCACTGGAGATAACATGATGCCGATCTGTATAGGCTGCCCTTCATGCTAGAAAATGTTCTCGGAGCTGGTTCGCCAGCATGCAGCTGGTGCCCTTTATATTGTCTCTGCCCCTGCCCCTCAGACAGCCTGAGTCCGTCTCTGCCTGGCATAGATCTTCACTCTAGTGCACAGTTGATAACTGTAAACCTTTTTTTGGAACTGAAAACCTTTTTTGGAACTGAAAACCTTTTTTGGAACTGAAAAACTTTTTTGTACCAGCAAAACTTTTTGGAACTGAAAACCTTTTCTGAACTGAAACCTTTCTGCACATCTTCATGCAGTCACACATTGGAAATCATTTTTGCAAATCTTTTTCATCTGATCACAAAATGTCATGCACAGCTGCAGAAAGCATTCGGGATTTAAAAATTCAATCTGTTGGTTCAAATATGTTTTACACATTCAAACATTTGAATTAATTTGTTCACATTCACACATTTTAATGAATTCATACAAAATACTGTCACACATTTAGATATGGTGATACACAGCTGCAATTACTCTACTTACTTTATTTCCATACACGACTACCTCATGATCAAGACAACCAACACTCAATGTTTCAACACTTTTTTTCAAATCAGGGTACTCCTTGTCAGATTCCATACTTGATTGATTGATTGATTGATTAAAAACTGTATTAATCCCCAGTGGGGAAACTCATTTGCCACCAAAACAACTTATACAGACAACAATAGACACAGTCCACAGTGCACAACAGCCAAAAACACATCACAAAGAATAAATAAATAACACCAGAAAAAGCCATATGAAACATGATTAAACGACATCAATCTAAAAACCACATCTAAAGGTGTTCATTAAAAAATCTAACTGCTGCTGGAACGAAAGACCTTCTGAGTGGTTCAGTAGAACACTGATGCCTCCTGAGTCTCTCACTGAAAGACCTTCTGAGTGGTTCAGTAGAACACTGAGGTCTCCTGAGTCTCTCACTGAAAGACTTTCTGAGTGGTTCAGTAGAACACTGATGCCTCCTGAGTCTCTCACTGAAAGACCTTCTGAGTGGTTCAGTAGAACACTGAGGCATCCTGAGTCTCTCACTGAAAGACCTTCTGAGTGGTTCAGTAGAACACTGAGGCCTCCTGAGTCTCTCACTGAAAGACCTTCTGAGTGGTTCAGTAGAACACTGAGGCCTCCTGAGTCTCTCACTGAAAGACCTTCTGAGTGGTTCAGTAGAACACTGAGGCCTCCTGAGTCTCTCACTGAAAGACCTTCTGAGTGGTTCAGTAGAACACTGAGGCATCCTGAGTCTCTCACTGAAAGACCTTCTGAGTGGTTCACTACTAGAACACTGAGGTCTCCTGAGTCTCTCACTGAAAGACCTTCTGAGTGGTTCACTACTAGAACACTGAGGCCTCCTGAGTCTCTCACTGAAAGACCTTCTGAGTGGTTCACTACTAGAACACTGATGCCTCCTGAGTCTCTCACTGAAAGACCTTCTGAGTGGTTCAGTAGAACACTGAGGTCTCCTGAGTCTCTCACTGAAAGACCTTCTGAGTGGTTCAGTAGAACACTGAGGCCTCCTGAGTCTCTCACTGAAAGACCTTCTGAGTGGTTCATAGAACACTGAGGCCTCCTGAGTCTCTCACTGAAAGACCTTCTGAGTGGTTCAGTAGAACACTGAGGTCTCCTGAGTCTCTCACTGAAAGACCTTCTGAGTGGTTCACTACTAGAACACTGAGGCCTCCTACCCTCAGGCCTTCTTCTGCCAGGTAAACCTTGCTGTCACTGCAGACATATGCTTATGTTTTAGTATGAAGACAAAAATAAATGATCCCTTGCTAATTCTTACTTTCTATACCTATTTAGGCATATGTGTATTTGTCTGAGTGTAAAGCATTGCTGAAAAAGGAGCATCTATACTTAGAAAACTACTACTACTAATAACTTTAAAATGTGTTACCATATCACCAATGTAATTTGGCCCAAATGTATCTCCTACCAACAAAGAGAGCTATTTGTTGGCCTATATTCCTTGTCTGTAACCCTATTTAGTCTACATATAAAGGAACTTATCTCCTATGTTAAAATGTTTAAAAGCCACTTTATCTACTAAACAATGTAGGTCAGATTATTGTGAAGCTGAAATGCTATTCCAAGAGACTAGAATAGAGGCTTACGCTGTGAAGCGTTTTCTATTTACAAGGATAAGGTCCACTGGATGACGCTGCAATGAAGGTCACAAGGTTATACTGCATTTAGTAAGCTGTCTTGGTAAGTTGGTAACTTAAAAACAACTCTTCCTTGTGTTAAGTGAACGCATCATGAGTTGAGCCAGGCCACTTTGCTATCAAACAAGATTAGATCTAGATTGGATCAAATTACTTCTTACTTTTTACTTGTATCAGATAAGGGTCTCTTTAGGGTAAACAGCATTTGATTAATGCTGCTCTGACTTATTGTCACCTGGGGATTCTAAAATGTGTTTCTTACTATTAACAAGTAGCATGTAGGCTACTTCTATCTTTATGGTGTGCAAATGTTTAAACATGTACATTTCCTGCGTTTGTACTACCCTGTGGTTCAATAATTTAAGAAAAGACGCCATAGTCAGTCAGTGGTTCAATTATTCCAGCAGGGGGCATGAGTCAATAAGACGAGTTAACAGCTATGATTTATTATCCTCTTCAAACTGTCCATCATTCAGTACAATGCTAAGGCAGTTCATTTGGGATACTGGACTTATTTACTTGAGTCAATTTTAACAAGCTATTACAGGATCAGAGAGATGGATTAGGTTTTTTTGTTTTGACCTTGTAGGATGACACTGAGGAAAACCCCTGCCATGTCTGCTTTCTCTCCATGCTATTGTATTTGTTCTATTTAATTTCCCTTTTCTAAGTGGTTTGTTGTGGTTGTGCCCAAGCTTGGTCAAGGACAAACATGAGGACACTGAATGCAGGCAGTTTAGCCCTAAATCGCACTATTCTTTTCTTATTGTGGATCATGATGCCCTGGCGCTCTCACCCCTTCATACAGCTCATATCTGTGGTATAGACCAACCAATTAGTTAAATATAAAGGTTGTGGCTGTGTATCAATAGTTGGAAGACAAGCCTTTCTTGAGGATTTGAAAATCTTTTCTTTTGAAAATCATTGCTAAAGTCAATAATGGGAGTATTGGTATTTGGTAATGTTCTCAGTGATATGAGGTCGGGTGAATGGAAGATTATTAGTGTCAAAATGACTGGGCAAGCCACATACATTAATCAATCATTAGTCAAAGCACACAGAGACAAAACCCTGATTTCTCAAAATAGGTTATAGCACTGTTGATGAACCAAAAAATACTCATAGTGTAACAATACCATCACATATATTTTTTTGCGGAAGCATAAATCAGCCTTGGAGGTCATATACTGTATATTGTACAGTCATGTCTGGCAAATGATAAAGGCTTTCTCATTTCTGGTCTCATTGCAGGCAGGGTCTAACAGGACACTTCACTCAAAGGTCAAAACCTGTAAACTGGAGTTTGCATAGAATGGACGCAAACTTTCAAATCTGAGAGTGAGCTGAGAAGCCACCAATATGGAAATAATAATACAGCTCGCTCAAATCTACCTCTGATAGGAAAAAAATATCTGTGACACTCAATACTTCCTCCTTGCATGAATGGATCTAATGATTCTGTCCCTGCTTATTTTCAAATCAAGCAGCTGGACTACTGTTTTGTTTTATCTTACAAAACACTTGCTCATTAGTTTTATCATTAATAAACTTCCATAAATTGGTAGCTCTGAATGCAAATATTTTCTATTTCCTGCAGAATACATTTTAAGAAGCCTGTAGAGTTTTAAAAGGTAGGATGGGAGCCAGAGCCTTCAGTTATCAAGCTCCTCTTCTGTGGAACCAGCTTCCACTGTCAGTCCGGGGGGCAGACACAGTGACCACATTTAAGAGTAGACTTAAGACTTTCCTCTTTGATAGCGCTTATAGTTAGGGCTGGCTCAGGTTTATAGTTAGGGCTGGCTCAGGTTTATAGTTAGGGCTGGCTCAGGTTTATAGTTAGGGCTGGCTCAGGTTTATAGTTAGGGCTGGCTCAGGTTTATAGTTAGGGCTGGCTCAGGTTTATAGTTAGGGCTGGCTCAGGTTCATAGTTAGGGCTGGCTCAGGTTTGCCCTGGTCCAGCCCCTTGATATGCTGCTATAGGCCTAGACTGCTTGGGGACAGCTTAGGATACACTGAGCTCCTCTCTCCTCTTCTCTATCTCCTTCTGTATAAATTCATGTTCCATTAATGCACATTAATAAGTTTACTTCTTCCCCAGAGTCTTTGTATCTTTCTCTCCTCACAGGTTTATGTGGATCGTGGTTACATCTTGACCCTTGTTCTGCCTCCTGCCTCCTGCCTCCTGCCTCCTGCCTCCTGCCTCCTGCCTCCTGCCTCCTGCCTCCTGCCTCCTGCCTCCTGCCTCCTGCCCCCTGCCTCCTGCCTCCTGCCTCCTGCCCTAACCCTGCTGGCGCCCACCCTTCTTCATCTCCTTCTGAATGAATTCATGTCCCATCAATGCACATTAATAACTCTACTTCTTCCCTGGAGTATTTGTGCTTTCTCTCCTCACTTAAGGTAGCGTTTCGTGGATTGTGGTTTTATCTGGATCCTGGTCCTGGTTTTATCTGGACCCTGGTCCTGTCCAACACCTACTGCTATTATCATTATTATTATTATTATTAGTTGCATTGCTATTAGTATTGTTAATACCATTACTGCTTTTATTATCATTAATATTTAACTATATCCACTTTGCTGTTATTTTGGTAGATGTAACTCTTTCATTATCCTACTACTCTCATTACATGAATCATTTCTGTCATATCCATTGAATGTGTTGTAACTCTGTTATGCTGTTCATTCTGTACACATGACATCTATTGTACTTCTATTGTACTTCTATTGTACTTCTGTCCATCCTGATAGAGGATCCTCCTCTGTGTCTCTCCTGAAGGTTTCTTCCCTTTTTCTCCCCTTAAAGGTTTTTTTGGGGAGTTTTTCCTGAACAGATGAGAGGTCCTGGGACAGAGGATGTCGTATGTGTACAGATTGTAAAGCCCTCTGAGGACAATTTGTGATTTGGGGCTTTACAAAATAAATGGAATTGAATTGAATTGTACTGAGCAGCTTCCGGGTGTGGATGTACAAATGTGATCAGGGTGCTTATGCAAAAGAGAGGCTTCCTCTCAGTGAAACCTCCTGAATAAATAAATTAATAAACTGTTCAAAGAAGAGAAGAAGGCAGCTGGTCAAAAAGCCCAGAATCTCAAATCTGACTAATTCTGGTCTTATTCTCCACAGCATAGAAACTCATCCTCCTGTATCTTTCACCCAGAGTGATTGCCGCTCTATCTTCTTTCATCCACAAAGATCCTGCCACTCCAGCACAAAATGGTTGTCGTGTGGGGGTATGAAATGAACAAAATATAAATGATGAAGTCAAAACACAAGCCAGGCCTCAGCCCTGCCCCTTTATTTATTTTACAAATATATCTGGGAGACAGAGACAGAGCTTGTCTGATGCTGGGGCTCCTCTGACCTGTAGCCACAGCACACTTGCAAAACAAAATCTTGCCAGAGACAAACAGCAGATAGGCCATATTTCTTGGCCCCAGTGACAGAGGGCCCGGATCAGCATGGGCCTCCTGCTCCAGTCACCCTGGCTTGTTTTCTGGCCAGTGCTCCCTAATAGTCAGATGAGCAGATATAGGCTAGATATAGGCTAATCGAGGACCTTGCAGTGACTCTGGGAGGTCAGGGGTGAAACAGATTGATAGATAGAACCTATGTCCCCGTGTGCACCTTCTGCTGAGCAAACAATCTAACGGCATGTGCTGTGCAAGTTTTTAAAGAGGCAGGGCAACTTTAACAAGGGTTCATTTAGCATACACATCTTTGCAATCAGCGGTTTTAAAGTTCCTAATATCATTTACTAATAAAACAAAAAGATAAAAAGTGTAGCAATGACTGATGACTGACAGGATACTATCATGTTCTAAAAGTACATTTATCTTTTGCTTAAAGTGATTGTATCAAACAAATTAAGATCAAATGTACACTCTCTCAGGGTACAGCTGTCAGAGGTGGTCCTGGACTCTGGTGGGCACCAGACAAAGAAGACTTGAGCTGTACATACAATTATAATGGAATACAATGCAGTAAGTCTGTCACATATCTATACTTTCAAATCTGGATTCTCCTGTAGTTCAACTATTTTCCTTTAATGCCATGCCATATGAGTCAACACCAATGGATATACTCTTCCATCCTCCTTCCTGTCCTTTGTTGGGGGAAGTAACTCCTTTAAATATGCATGTGGCACCACGTCCATGATACATTTGGGCTCTTTAAGGGAACCGTGAAGGCTGCAGGGGCCCAGGTTTGAGTCGGCCACAGGCCCCCTTTATTGCAAGTTATCCCTTCTTTCTCCTCTGTCTCTCTCTCACACATAGAATAAAAAGCAGAATTACAAAAACGCTACCTTAAGAAAAGATACTCTCAATTAATTCACCCCTGGACTTTAATAGCTCTTTAATAATGTGTTTCAGCAAGATGTCTGCTCACGTAAATCATATCCCACATATCTGTGTTCTCCGAGATGTAGTGAATGAAAATAAAGTAAAATAAAGTGATCATTTAATGAGAATAAATTAATTGTTCAAGGGAGGGGGGGCGGGGTGGGGCTTACAGTTTGCAAAATATAAGCCCCCACCTTTAACTCTCACATTCATGTATGAATGTTGGAAGGTGTAACATGTGGAGACAGAAAGTCAGACATTTTGAATTTCAGGTAGTCTTGTAAGTTGTTGTAAACTGACTTTATATTGTCCAATCTGCCCTTATCTTGTGGGAGACATCACTTCACTCAGAAGAGACTTCCAGTTTCATTGTGACCATTAGCCCCACCCCTACACTTTAGCCCCACCCTATTTGGTTGGACCACGCCCACTGGTGTCCCACCAGTACCCCTGTCATGCGGAAAGGTGTGAAGGCACCTTTGTTGTTATTGTTAATTTAGATACTTTGTATTACAACAACACTGCAATTTCCCTTTGGGTGAACACTGTATCTTATCTTATCTTGAAATATTCCAGTTAGTATTTTGCTTTTACTGCAACATCAAGTCACGTGTCACACAACTAATTGTTGACAGAAAACAGTGCAGGGCCAGGGTCAGCTTCTTCTACCCTGACAGCTGCATACATCTTCATCTTCATCTTTGTCAAGAAATTTGAACATTTGCAATTCAAGAATATGTTTTAGGGCAAATGTCTCATATAATTCTACATAAGATAATTTTTTGTTCCCTGTGATCAAATTATCATCCAGGAGCTTTTGGAAACATCAGTTGTTTAGTTGATTTCTTTTACTATTTATTTAGGACATTCAATCCCGTTTATTGTTTGCCAAGTGACAAGATATGAGTGAAATAAAGCTCTTCAATTTGTCATCATAACATTGTGGTGAAATGGAATGGAGTAATTGACGGCAACATGGCACATTTGATTCCTCCTCTCACTTATTTGGAGGTCGGATTTGATGAATGAGGTCCTTTGGTATCTTATCTGTGATCAATCTATCCACAATAACATTAAAAAGCAGTTTTAGTTGCTCTCATGCACTGACAAACAACCTGTTTTTAGGACTTATTCAGCCATGTCTAACTGTATTGTATACAATAATAATTTGAGTCAATGGAATATTTAATTCAGAGACCAATCCTCTAATCTGTGAGAGATTAGAGGATGAGGTATCATTGAGGTATCATTTACAATAATTTAAGGCTCCAGTGTATCAAGGTTTGCATGTGTAAAGGATTATTTATCCAATATGTATTATGACTTATAGAAGTGTTTTACATTTGAGGAATAAAGTGCATTCTGATACATTGTCTAAGTGAGCTGGTCTGCTGAATTAGAGCTGAATGAACATGAATTGGACAGCCAAGGGTCTGCATCCTAAGACCATCAAGACCACGAGGAAGGGGGACAAGCAGCTAGACCTCCACTCTGAGGCTGGACCAGCTGACAGTCTGGAAAGTGACAGTGATTGGATGTGAATGTTTTGTGTGGACTTCAGTCATCGTTGTATTTCCTGTCTTTAAAGTTGTGCCTTGGTCTCTGGCTGAGGAGCCTCAGCTTTGTTCGTGCTTCCACACAGTGACCCTCAGCAGCCATCCACTGCTTCCTGTCTCAACTAACAATAGACAGTTTGACTCTCCACAGCGCTTACCAAGCAAAATGCCCTGTCAGAGTCAATTAATATTAATGCCAATGTATTTCAGTCTGCTGAAACATATGTGCTGGGACTCCACATGTACAACCAGCACAGCTAAATATATAAATCAATGAATGACTGAATAGAACAAGCTACATTGTTTCAATAGCCAGGGTAAAAATAAACTGACATGTATATATACATATATATATGTATATGTATACATACATATATATATATATATATATATATATATGTATATGTATATATATATATATATATATATATATATATATATGTATATGTATATATATATATATATATATATATATATATATATGTATATATATATATATGTATATGTATATATATATATATATATTTATATATATATGCAACATTTTCTTGGGTCTATTTTGTGTAATACCAACAAAACAAAATTTCCAAGCCTATTATCGTAGCGTGTAAATATATCATAATCAATAATCATAATCATAATAACAAGTATTTTTTTAAATATATTAACAATATTTAAATACGGATGCATTTGCATGCTAGTTGGCAGAAGTTGAAGGACTCCCATAATATAAACATCTGTATCCGTTGTGGTTTATTCCTCCATAAGTCATTTGAAGAGTGAAAGCTATGAGCACCTCCTCTCGGAGGCCCTTCACGGCTCTTCCCCTTCACGGCTCTTCCCCTTCACGGCTCTTCCCCTTCACGGCTCTTCCCCTGGGGCTCTTCCCCTGGGGCTCTTCCCCTGGGGCTCTTCCCCTGGGGCTCTTCCCCTGGGGCTCTGCCCGCTGAGCGGGAGTTCTCCATCAGCACCTCCGCGCTCCTGACCAGGCATCTCCACGGAGGAGGCAGTGCCAGCGAGCATCCGTCACGTGCTCGGCTTCCACCAATGGCATGGCGACAGTCTAACTTTTGTGATAAGGCAGGCGCAGTAAAGAAGGAGTTTCACTCCGAGATCTTCGATGGTCATCGTCCCTCCCGCTCTCCCGGCCCCACTGGCTCCTCAAGCAGCGCGTTCTGCACGGCGAGCATCCGGACCGCTATCGGAGCTGTCTGAAGCCGCTGTCTGAAGCCCATGCTCGGCCGCAGCAGCACCTCCATCCAGGGTCTCATTCTCAGACGCTCCTCGCTGACTGGCTGCTGCCTGTTCTTCAGATGTTGGGAGACAAGGCTCACGGTAAGTCACCCTGTTCTCCACTCTGGGTTCTCCACTCTGGGTTCTCCACTCTGGGTTCTGCACTCTGGGTTCTCCACTCTGGGTTCTCCACTCTGGGTTCTGCACTCTGGGTTCTCCACTCTGGGTTCTGCCCATCCATCACACTTTGGTTTTGTTCAGTCAAGAAATAAATGTATTCCCAATAACTTCAGGTCGGCCTACATGTTGACATACAGGCTCGATGGCCTGCCACTGCATAACTCATCCACAGATCCATAACCCGTTGTTTAATTATTAAGATTAATAATTGTCTGTCTTTTGTCATAGCCAAACACAGTTTTATTCCATTTTAGAACAGCACATTACTGAACCAGCACCAATTTAGAATGACACGTTTTAATGTAGGTGGATTAAAAAAATAAATACAAATTTTAAAATTACACCATGAATTGTGAAATGTAATTGATACAAATTTACCAAAATGAAATAGAAAGTAATACATTAGAATACAAGTATATGATAATTGGTAGCTTCGTGACTCAACGTAAATATCATTAATGTAATATAATAATGTAGCAAAGCAACAGCAAAATAAATATATTGGTCAATCGTTTTAGATTTTTAGAACGCCTATGATAATATATATTATTATGACTATTACTACTATTACTACTACTATTACCAATACAATAATATTAATGATATAAATGATAATACTACTAATACTACTACTAGTCATAATAATAATAATAATAACAACAACAATAATAACGACAATAATAATAATAACAACAAAAATGATAATAATAATAATAATAATAATAATAATAATAATAATTGAGATTTGGAGTTTGTCTTCTGATGTCACTGCTTCGCGGGGAGCGAAACGCCTCTTTTCGCGGTTGTCGGCAGCAGTATAATAAAGGCTAATATTTCCAGCTGTAATGGAGGCTGATCACCGACGGGTTTCTCATCATATTCATACCCATAAAGGCCCGTTCACACTCACATATAAAGGCCGTCAGTCGGAGCCGTAATCCGCGACTCCGCCGCCCAGTCGAGTAGAAGAGATGGAGAGAAGACACAGGTTGGTGCTCATGTTATGGAGCTTAAATCCATCTCAATACACTTTAGCTATTTTTTATTTTGGAGAATAGTTTGGCTCCGTAATATGAATCCAGTCTAATGGAAATATGGAGCGGGTTCAACCCGACGTGTTCCCGACCAGAGGCCGCATTAAAGGAGAGCTGCGGGTTATTCACAGTTTACAGCTTCTTATTCATTTTCTTCTAAAATTTCTTTAGAGGCCACGATGGCCAAGTGTATATGGCTTTATTAGCCCCTATTACAATGTATGCGCACATATTTATAGTATTATAAAGCATACCAGTTACATTAATTTTGATTATGTATTATTTAGATATGCCTATATAACGTATGTGAGTGTAAGTGATCATCATACGCATCATATTGCTTTATTATATAAAACATTATTTCTTTGTGAAATGTATATATATATATATATATATATATATGTTATTTATGTATTATCATTATTATAATACATAATATTATATGTATTATAATACATATATTATATAAAATATATGTATTTGATGTCGATCAAATAAATATATGAACACATTGCTTTTTTTCATGTCTAGGGCAATTTGAAATAAATAATGAAAGATCATATAAAGAAAATCTTATTTTTTTTATTTTTACGTCAGATTAAATTGCATTAAACATTTTCACATGTTCAAGTGGATTAAAATGAAGGCAATTTACTGAGAAATGTCATTTAAGTTTAAAGAGGAGAAACATTATTATGTGTGCGTGATAAAGAACATTGTGTCGGGCGCGTGGACGAGCAGGGACGACCCGGAGGCCTGGAGGGTTTACAGGCTGTTCACCAATCAGGCTGCAGGCACTCTTTATTTGTACTAGACACGAGAGTTCCGCGTTGTCTTTATGCGTGTGTGTGTCTCTCTCTCTCTCTCTCTCTCTGTGTGTGTGTGTGTGTGTGTGTGTGTGTGTGTGTGTGTGTGTGTGTGTGTGTATACCAGGTGTCACTTTGAAGGTTATGGAATACTCGTATGATGATGACCTGGAGGAGCTGTGTCCGGTGTGCGGGGACAAGGTGTCCGGGTACCACTACGGCCTGCTCACCTGCGAGAGCTGCAAGGTAACACACGGGACACAGCGACCCGAGAGCCGGACCGGGGCTCAGGGACCGCCCTCAACACCGGGACCTGTTGGGACGTTCACTGTTGTCATGGCGATCCATATCATAAATCATCTCACTAAACTTTAAAGTGAACCTCTCCCCCAACAGTGTCGCATTAAAACTATTTCTCGATTCATCAAATGTTTTTTGTTTGCGTATGAAAGTGAAATAGAATAGACTCCTCCCTAGAGCTAAAGTATAAAGTCCTTAGCTCCATATGCGTCATCGGGTTATCATTTTTCTCCACAACTATTGGACCCTTTTATTCGGAGGCCGCGAGACTGCATCCTGTGTGTGAAATGCTCCGCCGAGCCGCTGAGTGCTGCGTGCCTGTGTCCCCAGGGCTTCTTCAAGAGGACGGTGCAGAACAACAAGCGGTACACGTGTGCGGAGAACCAGGAGTGTAAAATAGACAAAACCCAGAGGAAGAGATGCCCCTTCTGCCGCTTCCAGAAGTGCCTCAACGTGGGGATGCGGCTAGAAGGTAGAGTTCACTGTGTTCAAGCCCTTAGGAATAATAACAATAAGAGTCATCGTTATTATTATTATTATTATTATTATTATTATTATTATTATTATTATTATGTTATCACTATATTTATTTGGGAGAAAAATAAGATTTGTATTTTTGCCATTCTTGCACATTTCTTATTGTGTTTTTTAATTCCAACAATAATGACAATTATGTAACTTGGCACATACTGGGTGTGTATTCATTTTAAATGTGATTGTGATCACATGATTATTATGATAAAAAACCCTGTAGATATTTGCTGATTTGGCTGCTGGCTCTCATGTTGTTCCCGATGCACATGGGATGGGATTAATTCCCAGACAGCAATGCAGGAAAGCACCTGCTTCCGTAGCAGAAAAAGGACACATTCTTGACTTACTGATAAAACCCCAGAGACTCCCCTGTTTTAAATCAAAAGCTCTATTTAGACTACAAGAAGGAGGAGAGCTGCACAGGCTCTGGGGATTCTTCTCAGCCCTAAAAAGGGAAGTAGAAATGGCCCACATGTCTGTTA
The DNA here is from genome assembly GCA_016806645.1 of Ophiodon elongatus. Lineage (NCBI taxonomy): Eukaryota > Metazoa > Chordata > Actinopteri > Perciformes > Hexagrammidae > Ophiodon > Ophiodon elongatus. The sequence goes on along the minus strand of JACSYO010000878.1, from coordinate 1,190,045 downwards.
TTTACTCTGCAGGAATAGTTGGGGATGCTGGTGAAATACTACTTATGATTTTACTCTCTACTGTTACGGTTCAATGCTCATCAAGGAGTTTTCTCGGAGGGGATCTTTGCAGTGCAGGAGATTTAACTAGTCGGTGTTTCATCTGTAAATCTGTTTTTCACCTCTTGTCTCTTGTGTGACAGCGGTGCGCGCAGACCGCATGCGTGGGGGGAGGAATAAATTTGGCCCCATGTACAAGAGAGACAGGGCCTTGAAGCAGCAGAAGAAGGCTTTGATACGATCCAACGGGTTCAAGCTGGAGAGCGCTGCTCCTCCGCCGGCCTCTCCTCTTCAGGCTGACTACGGATTCACCGGCACCCTGCACAGCCTGCCCACCATCTCCAAAAGTCTGCTTCCCTCCACCCCGAGCTCCATCACCCCTACAGAGTACGAGGCCAACCTCTATGGACCCCCATCCCTGGGCATGGCCATGCAGTCCCACATGCCCCTCACCTCTCAGTACCAGTACACAGCCTTCCCTGGCAGGGCGATTAAAGCCGAATGTCCCGACTACACCAGCTCCCCTGAGTCTCTGACCGGATACCCCTACCCAGACATGTACCCCTCGGCCTCGCCACAGCCGCCCAGCCTGCCGCCGCTGGTGCTGGAGCTGCTGCGCTGCGATCCAGACGAGCTGGTGGTGCAGAATAAGATCGTAGCTCATCTGCAGCAGGAGCAGAGTGGCCGGGGGCGGCTGGACAAGCCCAGCACCTTCAGCCTCATGTGTCGCATGGCGGACCAGACTCTATTCTCCATAGTGGAGTGGGCTCGGAGCTGTATCTTCTTCAAGGAGCTCAGGGTGAGTCCCAAGCCCTGTATCATTTCCTCATGCTCATGCACACACTCCAGATGGTGGAGCATAAGGTCTCATTTTACAGCTGCACTCCACAATGTCTTTAGAACCGTCGATATCACAACTTACAACACAGCTTTGGTTTGAGTCCCTTACACAGACATACGCTACATAACCCATGCATGTTTATATCCGACATAAAGTGACAGTCCTATTTTCGTGGCATTAGAAAATTAGAACGCAGCCAAACCCTGAAATGCAGCTCAGTTCTGCAGATTTCACAGAGAAGATGGAGGAGAGAAGTTACAACTGGATGATGAGTTGCGTGGCACGATGAGGGCCACACAGACCCTGAGCTGTGGCTCTGCATGGTTCTGAAATAATCCTCTCTCCTTTTCCGTTTGCTTTGTTCTGTTTGTCATTTCCTCTCACTTTCTCTTCATCGTTATTTCTCCGGCTCACCTTGAGACATCTATGGTCCTGATTTCAGTCATAAAAATGTTATGAAAAATGTTTTAATAAATCAATTGCTTCGGGAGGCAAAGCGTTCGAATCCGTTCTGCAGAGCTCAGGCTAACAGACCCGTGATGTCCGTATCACAACTCCAAATGGCCGGACAATCAAAATGTGTCCATCTGTTGAACAATGCACGAATCAAAACTGACATTTTATTCAATCCAATTTATTTGTATTGCCCAATATCAAAAATGTGGCTGAAATGGCTTTACAATCTGTTCTTATACCACATCCTCTGTCCTTGGACCCTCACGTCGGAAAAGGAAAAACTCCCCCAAAAAATATTTCAGAGGGAACAAAAGGAAGAAACCTCAGTTAGAGCAACAGAACAACAAAATCAAATGACAACATAATCCATCACCTCAATAATGATAGCAGAATAATAAATACATGTCCCCTCAGCAGTGAACTCTGGTTGTACCCCTTTGTACCTTCTTCCATTAAACATGTGGAGAATAAAAAACAAGCTACTGCATCGAAAAAAAGAAACTCTCAAGTCAGCCTTTAATGTCGCTTTAAACGATCTGAGACACTGACCCTAACGCACCAAGGTCACCAGGACACACTCATACACATCATCATGGAACTTCCCACAGTTGATAACTTACATAAGACAATTCTTCTTTCAAGTACTTAAAAATAAATGTTTAAATATGCAAATTATTCATTATCTTGTCAAATATCACACATTTTCATATATTTCCAGAATAGAAATGTGAACACTGGATTAAACCAGGTTCAAAATGATTGTTTCATTTTGTTCACATATTAGAGTCTAATGTTTTTACTGCGAGAGTTTTTCTTTGTATCACTCCATAAATCAGAAAATACATCCGACAGACATAAGATGATGTATAAATAAGCTATGAATGATAAAATAACAAACCCCTCAGTAACAACCTTCAGAGGGACAGGAATGGAACTGGAGCAGAGTTCTGATCAGTCTGGAGAAAAGGGCCTTTAAAGAGATGCATTCTGAAAGACACTGAGGAGAAGAGAGTTAACACATTTATTTCCGCCTCTGAAAGAAAATATTTTATTAAAGTAAAATTGCCCAGAACCTTAAAATTGCCCAGGTCTTGAAGAACAATGGTTGTTTGGATGTGACTGATGTTCTGTTTGCGCTGGATTAATAATCCCGAGCTTTATTCCTGTGCTACATGTTGATAGACAGATACATAACTGCATGGCTCAGCATCCACTCGGCCCCACGAGGGTTAGTTAAGGCACCGCAGTGGGTTATATAACATGGCGGTTATACCTTATGATTATATGTATAACATCTTTACAACACTAGTCCCGTTCTGCTCGTTACGTCACACCATCTCTTCTAAATAAACTTCAGCCTGAACGAAGCTCGTGTTTCGGTTTCGGTTCAGGGACAGATCAGGGTTTAAAGACTAGAATACATTCCGTGACAAAGACACTGCTCGTGCACTGCTCGTGTCCCTCCGGGAGCGCGCAGCGGGCCGCGGGCTCCAGTGCGCTCACGTGTGTGTGAGCACCGGGCCACGTCACGGTCCGACATGCCTGATGGAAACATGACGATGACTCACAATTCATTCAAAATCCTCTCAGCTCATTTTAGGACAAGCGGCAAATGGTGATTTATGAAAATAAACTTGCAGAGACAAGAGTAATTAATGTAAATGTAGAATCAGATTTGATATTTGGCTAAATCTTAGACTGTATATCAGAAGTGGACGTAGACTATGTGACGTCATGGTGAGAGGGCGGAGCTAAGGGCAAACGAACGCTGATGAAGATATTTTCAGGAGACCAAATTGTGACATTTATTTTTGGTGACGTGAAACACACTGAACGCCTCCCAGACCTGTCAATCACCTTGTAGCCCCGCCCTAAAGCGTCCCCTGCTTTATGGTCTGTTTGACTCTAAATGGAGCATCATGTCCTAGATGAACATCATGCTGTACTGAAGAAGACTTGAGGATCCTCCAGATGATTATACAGGATCTGAACTAAAACAGTCCCTATTGCATTTATTATTCTCATTTGCAGGAAGAGAAGGAAAAGATCAATTAGGCCTTTATGAATATTAATTAACACATAAACACACTGTGTTCAATGGAAATTAAGGTAAAAAAGAGATATTTGTACTTTTTTCCTTATTTCTGTTTATGGCAACTATTGCAGATAGCACTAATCCATAATGGTGAATGAGGAGTGAGTACTGGATTACTTTCCGCCTTGCGGAATCCTTCCTGTGTTTCCTCAGTGCTGAACAGCAGCTGTCCACACAGACACATCATAAGACGCACATCAGTGTCCTGTACTCCATCATCTCAGCACCGTGGCTGTGCCACAGCACAGTGGTGTTGGACCGGGCGAGGACTCAGTAACCCGGTCCCGTGCCGGAGAGATCAGTACTGCTGAGGGTAACAGTGAGGCTGGATACGCCTGCTCCCAGGGAGGAGAGGGGATTATGACAGATCAGACAAAACCATGAAGAAAACCTTCCTGTGTGAGTCATCACATAATGTGCTGACAAACAAACATCTGTCGACAAGACATGTTCAAACTGATTCAACCAATTAAACAGTTTATCAGCAACAAAAGGTGGATTCTGGCCCAGGTGAGATTCCTCCCTGTCTTTGGACCAAATAGAGTATCTACTCCGGTACAGTCAGAGCAGGTCTGCTCCTTTCCTGCTTCACAGTCATTCACATGTCTCTATCCTGGGACTGCCACATATGTGGTCTTCTACTGCGGGTCACAAGGTCAATAAACAAGCTCATTGTCTGTTGAGAACCACATCTTGGCTCTTTGCACCTGGCACCTCTATTTAGATAAAACCATGGTGAACAGAACCTGATCAACGGAGCTGCATGGATCCATTCAAATTAATTTATTTTGTAGAGCCCAAAATCACATATTCCAAATTGTCCTCAGAGGGCTTTACAATCTGTACACATACGACATCCTCTGTCCCAGGACCTCTCATCGGTTCAGGAAAAACTCCCAAAATCCCTTTAAGGGGAGAAATAAAGGGAAGAAACCTCCAGGAGAGACACAGAGGAGGATCCTCTATCAGGATGGACAGAAGTACAATAGATGCATCACTTGTCAACATTTTTAGTTCCTGCACCATGCAACTGTTTGGTCTGTCTGCTGGCTCCAGAACAGGACTCTGAACTGGCATTCAGAGTCATTTCCATCAAACAGTTGGAAGTCTCAGCCAATTACAACCAACACTGTCAGCGTGGCTACATTCGAGAGGTGTGTGTTTTATTTATTTTTTATTTGGGTGCATGAACCCGTAACTGGATGATTTACTCAGACATTTGTAGTAAAAGCAGCCATGTTCTGTGTTAACAATATTTTTTAATGATATGGTCATTCACACAACCCCACCTAGTCCACCAAGGTATTCTGATACAACAAATATGCATTAATCATCAGTGCATCCTGGCATTTAGTTCCTGTCACGATAACCGTCCGCTGAATGAATGGAAGTGATTCCACAACATTTGATCTGCTCTCAATGTCCAAATTCCAAACCAAAGTATGAAAAGGACTCAAAGTGCTGATAGGATTCTTAGTTTCTGAGAACACCCAGAAGGATTAGCCTTTCTTGTTGTTACTGTTGTACCTTCCTTGTCTCAAAAACAAAGAGCACATTGTGGTGCTGAGGAGATTTGTTGTATCTTCTCAGACGAACAACAACAAGGTATCGTTCTGCTGCCTGGATGTGGAAGAGGGATTACTCGCCTGAAATACTCCCCTGCATTACTGATGCAGAAGCACACATGTTGCTCATCTTTCATTATCATGGAAGGGTTACATAAACATTTCAATAATGCATTTCTTTGAATCCTCACCAAAATATACAGATTATTTATGCACACAACAGTCCAATATGTCTGTTGATGCATTTGCTTTGACATTTTCTGTCAAAAGAACCTGTCCCTGTTTTCATTTCAGAAATCCTCCGATGTGTAGGGGTTATGTGTTAAAACTGCGTCATAACTCCTTTGTCATACATGTCATCACTTTGTCATGTAAAGTATATTTGATGCACAAAAAGTTGTTACCTGCCGTCATATGCAGTCAGTGGGTCCCTTCACCGGCTCAACACATTCATTCTCACACAACTGAACACAGTGATGATTCCCATAATCAGTAATGAATGATGATCTGTGGATGCACTTTTCTTAATCCACTGTACAAGTATTGAGAATATTATAATTTATTTGAATCAAGCCTTTATCGTTCTTAATTCTGTCATGGACACACACTCTTTTCTGGTTAATCCGCTGAGAAAACACGGCACCGCTGCTTCTACGATGCTCCAGTAGCCCGTCTCCCCTGGAATGATGCTCACTACTCATTTGTTTTGTCGGTTATGTTTAGAGGGCGTACGAGTCCGTTGGAGAAACCTAGTTTCAGTTTCAGTGTCAGCAACAAGAGCTGGTTGGTTCAGGTCTGTGAAGGTCGAGGGTTTCAGTTCAGTGTCGCTCCAGTAAACAGTCCCACCCAACAGGCATCGATGACCTCGTTAGTACCGCGTCACGGCTCCCTCACCTTAAGAGGAGCCGAGTGAACAGGAGCGGGTGGAGAAGCTGGAGTTGCTACAAGCAGACGTTGCTACAAGCAGACGTTGCTACAAGCAGACGTTGCTACAAGCAGACGTTGCTACAAGCAGACGTTGCTACAAGCAGACGTTGCATTGCAATGATGGATGTTACAGGAATACTAATTACGCAAGTTCAGTAAGAACATTTTGAGACTGCAGACGTTTATTAAAAAGGTTTCCTCATCATGCTGTTGCAAATTATGGTAACACTTTGTATGCCGCCCATGTCCATAATGCATTATAAACATACTCCTGATGAATTATAATCTGTTTATAGCACTATATAATTATAGTTATAAGCACTCGTAAATATTCATAATGATTTATAGTAATAATCATAACACACTATAAAACATTTTATAATGACTTATAAAGGTGAAGTGTCATAATACTTAATAATTGCTCGGCATTACATTTTTTTCTTTGCAAGGATCATAGAATATTATAATTCCCATAGTAATGGGGATTATAGAATACTATGATCCTCTATGATTCTTATAATATTTTTATTAAAACATTATAATCCCTGTTATAATGCATTATAATGTAATAATGTATAAATTACTATAAGTGCTCATTGTTTGTTTTAAGTAAAGTAAAAAAATACCATTAAATCTGCAACAACACTCAAAATGTAAAATACATTTGACTTTACTTGTAAAAAAGGACTCAATGAGTGATCAGCAATTATGAAGTATTATGGTACTTGACTGTATAAGTCATTATAAAATGCTTTATAATGTCTTCATGTTAAAAAACATTATGATTATTTAGTACTTATAACTATAATTATACAGAGCTATAAGCTGATTATAATATGCTACCCAAATGATCATATAGGCATTTCATTTCTAGTAGACAACTAGTTAGACACAAAACATAATCTGTCACATTCTTTGATCCACCCAATCAAAATCAATTTAGTTATTACTTATGATTGATAACATAGAGCACACATCTGACAGACTTACTGAATGATTTTACTGGACATTGTTAGTTATTTTACACACTTATAGTAAAACTGTTGCAAGTTTTGTGTGTGGGAAATGGGAATTGATGGTATTTTAGCTTTGGAAATGTATCATTCTCAGACGCCAGAAAATATGAATATACATTTAGCAGAAAGCTCAGAGATTGGAAAAAGAAATTGTAAATTTTTCAAAATAAAATGATCTTTACATTAGCAGAAATGAAAATCCCTTCTTTGAAAACACACGTGTCAGCTTATTGTGCATAGGGTAATTTCCACATTTTCAGGTTTTTCAGTGTTTTTTGTAATTTATTTTGTAATTCAACCACAACAGCGTGCAGCTTCATTGTTCCTCCTCGGAGCCTCGTGCTTTACGAGATGTAATTCTGATGACAGTCCGACCATCTCATGGACGCAGACAGTGAGAACAAAGCTGTGCATATTTTGCCAAAAAAGCCTCGCACAGAAAGAGCTGGGCTGGATAATTACATTCCATGCGGGCGATAACGGGGATATGTGTGCTCTCACTGCTTCGCTCTCGCTGCTCTCGTCTACATTGTTGCTAATTTGTGAGCAGAATGGAAGCTTCTGATTTCTGCAGTTCCCCAGAGGATGTCTTTGTCGTGTCTTGTATTTGACCTTCCATTCACCTGTTGAACACGGAAGATGTTGCAGAGGAAGTGCACACAATGAACATCACAAATGTTCAGCTATTCAAGGCAGTATACAGGAAAAATTTAATTTAAAAGTCACATGGGTGACAAGGTTTGAAAATAGAAACACTATTTGAAATGGGAGGAACTGTGAAAAGACTGAACTTAGAAAAATGTTGATATTTGTCCTCTTTTTAGATATGGAGTCTTCATTTGTTTGGTTAAATGAAATCTTTCCCAATGGTGCATTAGTACGCAGTCACGTATTAATTAGCAGGCAGTCAAGGTACGCGTGGATTGGCTGAGGGGAAACGGTCTTCTAGATTCAGAGAGGTGCGTCACTGTTGCATGGTCTCCGTTGTGTTCCTGTGTGTTGGTGAGGGGCAGCACAGGTGACCTTGGTTTGGGGTCTGCATGCGCGTTAGGTATGTTGTATGTTTGTGGTATAATGCACAGATCTTTTATTAATTTCCAAACATTTCTTGTATATAGCTGCCTCTGGTCCCCTCAGGCCGAGGACAGCTTCACAGCACTCAGAGCCAACACAGCTACTCAGTGAGGAGACACCGCCACTCCTCTGCAAATATCACTCAATACACATATTAGCCTCGACCGATGAGCCCTCAAAATAATTGATATTGATCAGCAAGCTAATGAGTGTATAAAGATGTCTTCTCTGATACTGTCTTCCTATTACATCAAGCTCAATCCAGATATTGTTGTTCATGGTCTTTTTACAGACAGGGTTATTACTTTATATATAGGTTGATAATAATATAACATATTTGTGTGCTAATGCCAGACATTTTTGCTGATATGAAATGTCCATAAGAACATCAGCCTGTGTAACGCAAAATGGAAAACTGTCAGGCATCTGTGGAAGCTAGTGGACTGAAGCTGTGAGTAAGAGGAGCACCATGTAGTACCGAGCAGTAAGGAGCATTGTACAGTGTAGGTAGTGAGTCTCTTTAACGTCACGTGTGTAAAACACATGTTGGTGTCTAAACCTGAGGTTTAAAGGGTTACGAAAAATCTGAAATGCCAGTAAAAAGATTATAGAGGCTGCCCTATTTGCAAAATTGTTATAAGATACAAATTTGCACATAAATGCTGCTAATTCATTGGTCAGTGTGACGGCAAAGGTTTATATCGAGGCCAGGAATGATGTCGATTGGTCGATAATGCCGATGTGATAAAATAAAAAAATGCTGCCAATTCAGAATAATAATATAATTCATGGTATTTGTTTTGGTTCTAGAGGCCCTAATGCATAGCTGTTAACATAACAAGCAAATGGAAAGAAGGATGATGGGAAATAAAAACAATAACTGTGTAAACCTTAAAAACTCTCTCTTCAGTACTTACTCTCCTCTGTAGCTCTTCCTTAACCAAGTTGGCAGAACAAATGTTCCGTTGTATGTTTCTGCAAGCTGCAGAGACATTGAATATCAACGTTTCTGAACCAGAAATATTGTTCATAAACGCTTGCAGAAATGCACAATGCTACATGCAAAGTTTAAAGCAAATAAACTACTTGGTTATGGTTAGAAAAAAGATCATAATTTGTGTTCAATTAATAACATAACTATTGTAAGTAAACAACAACCACCCTTGTGGACTCTATTACGCTAACAAATGACCGTTACCCAACAAGCCTATTGTCAACTTTGACTTTTTATGTCTCAGGACACACACACTGGTTTCCTGGGTGACAGTCCTGTGAATTTGATCCTCCAGTACTCCCACTCGCCCTTGACTTTGTATCTCGTTATACTCGGCATTATACCACGCAACTTTCAAAAATCATCGCTCAATATATGCCATTTGCTTTGCGCTTTGCTGGTTGCACTAGGTTACTTGGTTCGACCAAATGTAAAATAATTTCACATTCAACGTATCCGAGGTTTTCAGAAACCTACAGTGTCATTATTTTGTCCTGCCGACGGGGCTGTTTCCCTGCTGGCCAGCGGACAGCAGCAGCCGCGGTGTGGACAGGATTACGATGCTCCGGTGACAAGCCCTGAGATTTGGATTTCATGCTTGTAAGTTAGAATGTGGCTCTGACTGGTAAAATGTGACACTTGACAGGAATATATAACCTGATATATCAATCTAACCCAGTTCCACGATCTAACACGGACAGAAAGAAACATTTAGAACCCACGTGGGAGAAGAATTAAAGACCTTCTCCCCACGTTCAGGACATTTGAGGGTTTTTTCAGAGGGATTTTTTGGCTGCAGCAGAGTGTCCGACTCCTCTTGAAGAGGAAGCACAGGAGGTCACAGAGACCTCTTGCTTCCTTAACCCCTTCCTTTATCACTGTACACCAAGACCCCCACATCTGATCCAGCCCAGATGTGGCTAACCAGATTGGACCCGTCCCTCTGCGACTGATATATAGTTTCATTCAGATGGACAGTAATTCTGTCAGCTTGGTGTCAGACGAATGTGTGTCTGGGCTATTAGCAGCTGTGGCTGCAAAATTACTGACTGTCGTGTCCTTCAGTTTGCAGACAATATTGCAGCAAGCGGGGGCTCAATCTAAAAACACACCCATCCCCCAGAGCCTAGCAGATGTGACTGGGAGAGGTGGGGGGGTCGCTGGGGGGGTGTTGGGAAGAGGTGAGCAGGTTGAAGAGGTCTCAGACGATGCTCGTAAATACACAGCACGGGGCATGGCAATAACACAAACTCCCAGCACAGCAGCACACACACACACACACACACACACACACACACACACACACACACGCACGCACACACACATGCAAAAACACACACACACACACACGCAAACACACACACACACACACGCACACGCACACACACACACACACGTACACACATGCAAACACACACACAAACACACACACACACACACACACACACACAAACACACACACACACACGTACACACATGCAAACACACACGCAAACACACACACACAGACACACACACACACACACACACACACACACACACTCATGCACATATTTCGGTGACATTTGGCTCCATATTAATAGCATGCCAGTAGAGTTGATTGCATTGTTAAATTCAATTGAAATCAGAATCAAGTTTTATGGCCGATTGCGTTTACACATAAAAGGAATTCAGCCATGTGCAATGTTTCCATGATCCATAATAAACAACACAAAATGATAGAAAATACAATTGAAAAATACTTTTAAAAAGAGGATATTGATTTCCACTTCCATACAACATGAACACAGATGCTGTGGGAGAAATTTATAGAGGGATTATCAGCACTATTTTAGTTTGAAAGAATATTGATCATGATTTTTTGTGTGAAAATAACAAAGAGAAGGAAAAAAGCTACAGCATATACTGTACATGTATGACCAGAGTAAACCTCTGACTGTATACTTGCTTTAAGATAATGTATTTTTATCTCTCTCTGCGTCTGTCTGTTTATGTGTGTGTGTGTGTGTGTGTGTGTGTTTGTGTGTGTGTGTGTGTGTGTGTTTGTTTCCTGGAGGTGGGAGATCAAATGAAGCTGCTCCATAACTGCTGGTCTGAACTTCTGGTCCTGGATCACATCTTCAGACAAGTTCAACATGGACAGGAAGACAGTATCCTGCTCGTGACGGGCCAGGAGGTAACAACTCCCTCACACAACTTCCCATGCGCACAATGTCTGCTTTGTACTGCACTTCATTCAAAACATGGTCAAAGCCCAACTTCTAGCTTCATTTTTCAAATGGGTCAGCTGTAAAACCAATTGAATTAAGAACATAAGGACCTTTTTTTGTTTGCTTTTCAATGTACAGTCATTTGTAACGCTTGAGAGTTGACAGCAAATTCTGATATCTTTGCACCAAAATTGTAAATATCTTTATATTTAATAATTTACGTGCCAAAACTACATGTACCATATAGTGTAATGTTTCCTCCAGAACTGTGTGATCTTTCAGCCTCTGAAAACGATGAAAATGAATTAATCTATTACATAGAAGGTGGACTGACAGTGCTCCATGATAAATGGTCAATATGACCAATATTAGTCAATATTTCAAACCTGAAACACATCATATGATGTGGTGGATTTGATTTTGCAACCAAACTTCATCCTAATAAGCATGGCTGAAGTAACCCTGCATTCTTCCCACACCCTGGCGGGGGAGAGGTGGAGGGGTAAAAAACACACAGGACTTTCACCCGGGAGACTGTTGTTTATGTCCCATGTGAAATTAAAAGTAAATGTTAAGTTTTAGTTACATAACATTGTTGCTTGTTACACAATGTTACCTAAGAAACTCAGCTAAAGGCGGTTGTTATTTATTTATGTGGTGGTTACGTTGCTAGGTTACATTGTTTGTCACTATAAGTTATTTGTAATGCCACGCCGTCACGCCACGCCGTCACGCCACACCGTCACGCCACGCCGTCACGTCACGCCACGCCGTCACGTCACGTCACGTCACGTCACGTCACGTCACGTCACGTCACGTCACGTCACGTCACGTCACGTCACGTCGTCACGTCACGTCGTCACGTCACGTCGTCACGTCACGTCGTCACGTCACGTCGTCACGTCACGTCACGTCGTCACGTCACGTCGTCACGTCGTCACGTCACGTCGTCACGTCGTCACGTCGTCACGTCGTCACGTCGTCACGTCGTCACGTCGTCACGTCGTCACGTCGTCACGTCGTCACGTCGTCACGTCACGTCGTCACGTCGTCACGTCGTCACGTCACGTCACGTCACGTCACGCCATGCCGTCACGCCACGCCGTCACGCCACGCCGTCACGCCACGCCGTCACGCCACGCCGTCACGCCTCGCCGTCACGCCACGCCGTCACGTCACGTCACGTCACGTCACGTCACGTCACCCCGTCACGTCGCGTCACCCCGCCACGCCGTCACGCCACGCCGTCACGCCACGCCGTCACGCCACGCCGTCACGCCACGCCACGCCATCACGCCACGCCATCACGTCACGCCGTCACATCACATATTATATATATATATATATATATATACCGCCGCTCCTCTGATTGAAGGACGACCCTGCTCTACCACTGAGCCACAGTCGACCCCAGTGATGGATACAAAGGACTTAAAATAACTAGGAGCCTGTGTTTGCAGGTGGAGCTGTCGTTCATCCTGTCCCAAGCGGAGGCCACTCTGTCCAGTCTGGTCCAGAGAGGTCAGGAGCTGGCGGCGAGGCTGCGGGCGCTGCAGTTGGACCGCAGAGAGATCGCCTGTCTGAAATTCCTCCTCCTGTTCAACCCCAGTGAGTCAGCCTCATGTCTGCACTGCACTGCTGTGATGAATGTGATGAATGTGATGATGGTGTGGCTGGAGAGGAAGTGTTCAATAAAATAAACAATAATTAATTAAAGTCAGTGATCATCATCTGACAGAAATTATATTTTGAGAAGAGATGCTCTGTTCATGCTGATATCGGAATCACTGGGCCTCATGCAAAAAGGGATATCAGAAAAAACTTCCTCCCCTTATTTTTATTCACATCCACAATTTGTTCTTTTTTTGTTAGTACCCATTGATTTCTGGGATTCACCAATGTTTTCTTATTTTTGCTCTTCTCTTACAGAAAAACATATGAGTAGTCCAGAGAAATCTTACCAGGATAGGAAAAAAGCATATTGTTTCACAGTCCACACATTGTTTGTCCAACGCAAGAAAACAGGTTTTTAATAAAATATAAAAAATAACATAAAGAAACGCATTAATATAACATAATAACATGTAGATTATTATATGTTTTAGAGTTGTTATAATAATTCGATTTTGAAATAAATACTATTGGTCCATTGATCCAATCATCAAAACCTTGAATGATTCTGAACAGCTGACATACAGCTCTTCAATGCTTTTTGATTTTCCTATAAAGCTAGTATGACACATGTTGACCTGTTTACGTTTATTTAACAGCACTTCAGTTTCACTGCTGCTGAAACTCTTCTTCTTACAGATTTTCTTTGGTCACATCTATCCAATTCTTGGTCATGTGCCAGAGTATTTGCACATAGCACAACTGACATAATGTTTTGGGGTGTGTAACCTATGCTAATAATAAACAGCCGTCACATGCCTCCAATTTATGATCAAGGGGATTCTTCATTCAGCGCCCCTGGTAAGAGCAGATTTAGATGGTTAAGAACATTTGGTGCATTTGGAGATGACTTCTCTCTCAACAGAATATTACGAGAAAGAATATGAGAAATTTAAGCGAATGTTTATGCATGAGGCCCAAATTGTTTGTCAGGCTAAAACAGCATAGAGGATAGATTCTCTTCTTTTAAATAAGAGCAAGAGTAATTGATCTTTGATTGACCTACAAACCTTGTGGGTCGCCTTGATCTACAAATGAATGTGTTCTTGAGCGTAGGCCTCAGCTTACATGTGTAGCTTGTAGATTGTGTGTTTTCAGAAGAATGGTGGGTTTTGATGTAAAAATCAATCAACTTGGTTGGGCTGCGGGGTCATACTGATGCTGTACTTTGGCGGAATTTGAATAGCAACACTGACATTTTAATGGAAAAAAAATGTCACAATCGCTGATTATCTGCAATACCTATTTATGTGTAAGGTTACAAGCATTTTCCAAAGTGGCCTTTTTTACTCCAATAAATTCACTTAATTAAATTTCTAGGGTTGACAAAAGCCAATATTAACAAAGACATCCTCCTCCACCATTGTCCACTAATGGCATTCAAAAGAGGCGTAATGGATGGTCTATCATTCGATGGCAGGACCGACATTCATGTAGCGGCTTGTGCAGATGGAGAGAGCATAGATGTGGCTTGCCCAGATTCTCAGAAGTGTTTGCTGTTTAGCGCTGGCAAGCGGGGAACAAAGAGCCTTTGAATGGGGAGAGCACTTGTCATAGACAGAGAATATTTGCTGTCTTTGCTTGCGGCTTCTTTGCTCTCGCTCTCCCTCATCTTCAGAGTCAGGTTTGTCGGGGGTAATTTAATTGCCCTTAAGCAGTTTGAAAAGATGATTCAGAACATTGATTCAAAACATTTAATTACTGTGTGAATGGATTCTCCAAGATAGGCTCAGCTGATGCTGAATGCCGGTCCACCGGAGGGCTTGGCTATTGTCTCACCAAAACACACGCATACACACAGCCACCCACACTCCATGCACTCACTTTATTTCATACTTAACGTATAGATACAGCATACAAAAACATCTAGTAGCTAGCATTAATATCACAAATGAATGGTTTACATGCACTATTAGTACTGTTTTATTTCTACTTTCTGATATATAACTTATATAACTGAACAACAACAATACCAACAAATTAAAGATTTCTCTGAAGAAAATGGTCAAATTGTACACTCAATATTGGCTATGAGCAGCTTGTGCACAAATATATGATCTGTAAAAGCCTTTAAAAATAGTATAGTTTAGTTTAAATAGCTAGTTTCTATCCAAATATGTATATTTTAAGCTTGTTTAAAAAATCTGTGAAGCAAGACAGGAACCTTCAAGAAACTGATCATGACTAGAGTTTGCTCAAATGTGATAGAGATGGCTCACGTATTAAAACGTGACCTGAGTATAAGACTCCATTACCCAATGAAGACTGTGAGATACAGCTGAAAGCTCAAGAACAAAACTTAGTATATTAAGTCAACCTCAAGATAAGAATTACTATTTCCAAGAGAATTAACTTTAATGTTCAAAAAGCAACGGTTACATGCTGTGCAAATATTTAAAGAAGCTCACATTAAAATGCTTAACATTCCTGTGTTTCTTGGTCATCAAAGATCCCAATTTATTGTTCATTTCGTAAGGTTGTCATAAATTACATTGACGTCTACTTTACACTGAATAGTAGAAGAAAAACCAGCAGGTTCCAGATCACCCTTTAATAAATCCTCTTTGTTAATATGTCAACATTTTGTGATATTTTACCATATTCTCAAATGCACCAAAACTCCATTCCATGTGAATCTTTAACCTTTTAAAATCCAGCTTTACCCTTTTATACGGGATTGTATTCAGGGGGAAGCATCCGGAAGGGGGAAACCAAGTTTAAGTGTCAGTAAATGCTGGCTGAGAATGAGCGTGAGGGAGGTGAGGAAGGGCCTTTTGGAGATGGATCAGCTGCCTCCGACTGGACAGGAAGAGTTAGTTATATTGGGAACTTCCTAAAACAAGGAAACAGGTACACAGAACGCCTACTGATAGTAAGGCTGCCTTACGAACAGCCAGCCTCTCACGGCCAACTCGTCAAATACCGACGTTTGGTCAGTGCCACCGGCCGTCTGATACCGACGCACAGAGGCCCTCTTTAGCATCTGTAGACACACCAGGCTTTCAACTAACTCCAATGTACACCCACCTGCCTCAATATTAGACATCCGAGGAGCAGACGTAGTATAAAGAGTGAAAGAGCCTCCATAGAGCGGGCGGGATTGCAGGATGGATGGCTCAACCAAAAACAGGACTTTCACCCAGGAGACCGCTGCTGGTGTCTCTCGTGAAACCGAGTCATAACATTGACTTATTTCACCGTAGTTCTTTAACATAACTTCCGTACCTAACGGCAATTACGTAACAAACATAGTTATTCTACTTAAAAACATACTTGTTTTAACCGAAACAACAATCTTTTACTGAACCGTAACTAAGTACTTTAGTTAGGTTAGTAAGCCTAAAAACTAAGAACTAATACACCTACGTTTGTTTTGAAAAGACACTGCATGCATGTAATAAGCATTATTTGACATGCCGGCCCCGACATGGCCAAATCTAATACTATTGTAGAGCGTCATATTTTGAAGAGTAGGGCCACTGAAGCGCCAGTATTTGACATCTTCAGAGTGAGAATGTGTTGGACCACATACAAGCAGATTCATATTTCCCTCACTGACTCATGATCCATGTTCATCCTGTGTGTGTGTACAGATGTGAAGCTGCTGGAGGACCAGGCATTCGTGGAGGGCGTCCAGGAGCAGGTGAACGGGGCTCTGCTGGAGTACACCCTGTCCACCTACCCTCAGTTCCAGGAGAAGTTCAGCCAGCTGGTTGTGCGGCTGCCGGAGCTTCGCTCCCTCAGCACGCAGGCTGAGGACTACCTGTGCTACATGCATCTGAGCGGAGAGGTGCCCTGCAACAACCTGCTCATCGAGATGCTGCACGCCAAGCGAGCGTGCGTGTGAGGGATGAACACAGGTGGCGCCCCCATCATGTGTTGTTTCTCTAGGTGAAACTGTCTGTGTGGGAGGGAAAGTGTGATTGGGATAGACAAAAATGGGATGGTGATAGACAGGTTCATATTGGGTCATCTTTGTGAGGGCTTTTGTTTGAGTTGGAGAGGAAAAAATGTTTTTTAGAGTTTGGAATTATAAAGCTCCATCTGTACTCAAGGTTCAACATTTTGAATGTTAATGTTTTCATATCCTGCAGAGCTACATTAATGTGACCTTTATAAACTGGATTTTCTACCTTGTTTTCAAAAATCAAAAATTAGATCCACCTGTAGTTACATTATATCCTCTTTGACCAAATATCGCATGAATCCAACATCACAACAAGATTTTCTACGTCCCACAGAGCTGCCCAGCAATCATTTAGACTCAGAGGACGAGGCTTCAACCTGCATCAGTGCTGAACCGTCATGAAAACATGGTGACTGTTGAGGTATCTGTCCATAGCTGCAACCTGCATCTTTTTTTTAACATCCATCCATAAATATCATTCTGATATGACTGTCTCCAGTGCCACTTTAGGAGTTCTATTGTAAAATCTGGTGCTGGGTGGGCTGATGTCAAACTGTCACATTACCCAATGGGACTATTTGCGTGGAAACATCTGTTAAATGCTTGCTGGGTGAGCTAATGTGCACTTTTCACAACAGCTTTTTTAGTTAAATGAGTCGTTTTTGATCCAAATGTCAGATGCAAGTTTATGATTCCAAGTTCACCAACACTGCTCCTATTATTATTATTATTATTATTATTATTATTATTTTAGATGAAGACAGGCTTCAGGATAACTCAACACACGGTGGTCTCATCAGACTAGAATAGCACTGCTCGAATCTCTACACTTGTTCTTTTTTGCCACCAATCAAAAAAAAAAAGAAAACTAAATATGAAAGCTCTATGGGGTTGAATATAGTTTTTTTTTTTTTATCTATTTAGAAGTTAATATATTGATATATAGAAGCCAGACATGTTAAGAAGACTATTACTACTATTACTAAAAACTAAACTACTTATTATTGAGTTATTCATTATACCCTTACCAAGAAAGAGAAAATGAAAGGGAGATAGAGAAGAAAGAGGGACACAGACAATGAAATGGGGAGAATGAAAAAAGAGGAAAAATTGTACACAGCGACGCATTATGTATGAAAAAATAAAAGGAAGCCAGAACACTGAAGAGCAGAAAGAGGAGTGAAAAAAGACACATAAATGTGCAAACGATAAGAGAGAGATGAACGGCAAAGACAGCATTTTTCCTTCCTTAGGTAAAGGTGTGAATAACAACAGGACGCATATGTCAGTGTTTGCCCTTCAGTTTCCACAGAGACGACCCAGGGAGGGAAAAGATGCATCTGGCTACATTTGGTTTCAAGTTTCTTTGTAAAATTTGATTTGTTTATGGGTCAATGCCTCAAAAAATGAAGGTGTCATGTTCACACTCACATTTGTGTCACATTTCAACACACTGTACTGAGTGTGTGCTGATAGTGATATGTTTTGGACTGAAGCTGCTGTAGAGATGGTTTTTAGTAGGCTACCTATCGTGAAAATTACGTTCCAAACTTATACATTCTGTAAATAATGTTAATGCTTTTTTTTCTTCTTCTTATTGTCAACAAACCCCAACAACCCCCATGAAAAGACCAAAACCATCAATGTGTCAATATTTTCTGACTTTCCGACCCTGTCTGTGGCTCTGTCTCAAGCCCTTTGGAAATACTGCATTCGTTGATGACATTTGGTGCAGAACGGCAGTTGTATATGAAATTTTTTATTTCGTCCCCTCAAATATTTGTAACGACCATCATCAAATAACACCAAGAACTAAAAGAAAGCTGATTTTCTCCCCCTCGATATTTTGAGTTAGACCGACTCCAAAAAACACTGTATGCTCACTGAAAACCTCCTGCTTCATGTTGTTGTTCATCTCAACCAGCGACAGTGAACACAACAGCTGTACACAACACACAGGTGAAACACAGTCTGTTTAATTCACACCATCACAGATGCGCATGTTAAATATAAACCAGTGTGTTATGCACATGTGGCTGGTGTTTGCCACTGTAACGGGCTGGCTGAGTTTCACTCCATCACTATTCTTTAGTAGACTGATTAACTGTATCACTGTGAACCAGGTTGGCATTGTGTTGGTGGGTAAAACAAACTGTTAACTCTGTGCAGTGGGCCTTGTCTGTGGCGTACGGTCCTCGTTATTCTGCTCTGTCTGTTCATCCAACACGGATCTGCTGGTTAAAGACTTAATACTTCGTGTTTGATCATTTTACACAATGAGCTTGTGTACAGACTGTGTGTCAGGTGTGTTCGCATTTGGATAAAAACAAGAACCAGTACCGACAGCCCATCTCCCAGATCAGCAACATGGACATTAGCCATTAGTGCTGTATTTTGATGTGCTGATGGCTGTTCATTCATGTTTTTTTTGTGTGTTCCATCTCCCCCCCTTATAATTGCATTCATACGACGTGCAGAATAATGACATATAAATCAGGGTCTGTGTCCTAAATTACACGTGTGGTTACACCAATATTTAGTTAAGCTTAGGAGAAGATCAGGATTTTGGTTTAATTTTGCTAAAATAAATACCCCATCTCTTGCTTGAAGGCAAGTTTACTTTCTTAAAATGCTGTAAGGAGGGAGAGAGTGGACGCAGTTCTGGAGACAGATGGAAGGCTAGTTAGCTAGGTAGTGAGGCGGCGGGACCAGGAGACCTAGCTCAGCTCATTTTCTGTAACCAGTGTAGCAATAAAGCAAGGTGGACTTAGCAAGCTAGCTAACCAGCCAGCTGTATACTAGTTAGCTAGCTCTAGCTAGCTTGCTAATTACACCACACAAAGTTGTCACTCATCTGGCAATAGCAATGTGCTTTCCTACGCTGTAAGAAGAGTGTGTGGATGAAGCATTACGTTTTAAATTTTACTCATTTACTAAGTAGTAATATTACTACTCGTTTTAGTCAAAACCCGAGTAAGTCAGCGGCATGGCGGTTTAGTTTATACAGACGGTAGCAATGACAACATGCACATAAACATCCTGCAATGTTGAGTAGAATGAAAATGTATGTCCAACTCCTATTCTATCTCTATGGCTGAAACGTAATTTGTTCATATTAATGTTAGACAATTTTGTTTTGGAAGAGGGAGTTGTTTTGTTTTGGTTGGCCCAAAACAATCAGTGCGAGAGACATATCTTTCCTGCCGGCATCATTTTTATTCAACACAGAAGCTTCCAGAGCGTCAGAGAGGTGGAGCACATTTATGGAGAAATATGTAGATTTAAGTTGCTGAAAGTCAACCTATAACAGCAACCTGTAGAGTTGCCTCTCAATGTCATCCACGCCTGGCATGTATATATTTTTTTCTGTTGCTATTTTTCATTGGTGTAGCTCGGTAGCTAGCTAGATTGTTTCTAAAAAAGGTGGAATTACACCAGACCAGAGGGTTTTCTTTTATTATTTGACCGACGTATGTCCCCTATGAATAATTAATTAAATAAACAAGTTAGTGTTTATTACAGAATTTTGTTCTCAGGTTGATGAGTGTAAACATCATGGGTCAGTAATACTCTCCACTGATGAGAAAATTTGATATATTCCTGTATATTTTATATATTTTTAAAAAAATATCTTGTCAAACAACCAGTGAACCACACTGCAGGCCTTATCGGCCCCATACACAGTGCCAGAAACCTCAACACTGTACTGTGTATTTGTAGCAGTCAGGGATTTATCTGTGACACTTACTATGTTGAAAAGTAACACTAATGTTTTTCCCCAAACTGAACTCCCAGATTTTTTAAAAGTGACACACCCTATTTCAAAGCACATGACTCTCAGCGATGTTGACAATATAACGGATCTTCACTGTCACTGTCACCAACTGAAAAACAAAGACACACTAAAGCCGTGTTTGTAATATTGTGCAGCTCAACTTTCTCACTGTGGACATTTAAAATCATTCCTTGTTCATCCATTTCAAGGTGTCGTAGACAATCACTCCGCCTGCCTTAACTTAATGTCTGCCTGCAAAACATGCACACACACCTTGGTTTTCCAGTTGAGATAGCTGTGTGTTATCACTCTGTACAGTATATTTATGTTGTGAAGTGACTATCTACTGCAAGATGAAGATACTTTTCAACCGGAAAAGTTCTCCGCTTTATGTTGAGGTCAAATCGCTACTGTTGTGCAACTGATTCTCTTGATATTGCCTTTGTTTTTGCTCTTTGTTGACTTTTTATTTTCCTGTGAGTTGACAGTCCCGTCTTAAACTGAAGTGTTTTTTCTCTTAAAAGAGAAAGTGACCAAAACTTTTTTTCTTTAAATATATTTTATTGTAATAGCATCAAACCAATAAATTTCAGTGAAGTAAAGCTCCACTTGTGTGTCGTCTATTATTTCACAACATTCATCAGTTGTGCACAAATGATCCAGAGCTCATAAATAGAAGTTTCATCACATCAGTCATAGTGTGGCTGTTGTTGAGCCTCGTCGACTTATAACACAGACACACTATCAGTTACATTCGGAAACATTAAACATCAGTTTTACAAACAAATACTGGAAAGTAATCATCATTTAATGTCTCTTCAAATAGACATCAGTCTCGAGACTGTGACATCTGTAAGGTATAAAATGTTTTTTTTATGCTATGATTAATTTTTCATATTTTAAGGACTGATTACATGTCATGGTGGAACAAAACTCTTTGGAGGGAAATTCATTTATTTCTCAAATGTCCATCTAAAAAAATGTCTCCATGTAGAACATGCCAATCATGTTAAAGAATACTCAACTATGTCTGACAAGTCGAGGCGAGGGGTCACCTGGGTCAACTTTTTTGCTGGCTGGCAGCAAAAAAGTCTGCCTTTAGTAGTACCGAGTAACTGTAAATGAATATAATTCTGGATTAATGCATTAAATATATATCCTTGGTTGCTGCTGTTAAATATCATTATTTCACAATTTAAGGTGACCGAATAGTTTTTAAATGGTATTTTAATTGTCCTCGGCTCAAGGGGCTGTACATGAGGATGGACCCACACTCACAATGTCAAAACTACAGAACACATGCTAAACATGGTAAAGATGTAATGCCAAGTTGAGCCACATGCCTGTTGCCCCGCTGCCATTTAATTGGCTATTTGCCAAGTACTGTTGTCGTCTTTTGAAGAACAAGTTAGTATTATATATATTTTATTTTCTTAAGAAGATTAACTGCAATCATAATGAAAGATGTGGATCATCTTGTACAGCACAAATTTGAAAGTCTGCCTCCTTCCATCAAAGAAACGCCACTACCTCACACCACAACAGAGACCATTACAGTGAAAACAGTAACTGGGACCAAGAATTGTGATTCTTATTTTAAGATTTACATCAGTAACTACAACATGATTCCTGGTAGCTCAGGCTATCTACAGAACAAGCCCAACAGAGTCACTAGCTCAGTCGGCAGGAAAAAATGCCGGCATGAACGTTTCTGCAAACCATGCATTCGTTGAATGTGGACGTTCTTGCAGTAAGTGACAGTACAAAGAATAATTTATGTGTTCAGAAATGTCCACACTTAACATATCACGAGGTTCGTATTTTTTCTGGTGACTGGGTTGGACCCTCTCAGACATTCAGCGTGTTGTAACAGTTTGAGCCTTGAGCTTACAGTGCATCCTGCTGCAGGAGCGATAGGGGAGAGTTAAAATGGCTGCTGCTTTTAATATACAGAACACGGGAGAAACAAGACAATTCTGCAGTCTCTGAAGCCAACACACGTTTGAGAGAAGATATGCAGATAAGAGTAACAGAGGAACTTTCTCCAGTCAGAATATCTCTGAAAACTTGACACACTTGACACTCACAGCATCATGCCTGTTGTGGAGTCTTATTTAATGCTCTCTGTAATCATCTATTTGCAACACTAAGACTGTAAACACATTATACAGGAAGGCATCATCATGCTTGCTTGTCCATGCTGAAAAAGTGTTTGGTAACTATAGACAACAATGCATGAACCACAATATTAGGGGCCACAGGCTTTTGTTCTTTGCAGTAGGCTTGAAATACTACTGAACTGTAGAACAATATACAGGAAACATTAGGACAGAAGAGTGAGAATGGAGCCCAGCATTAATATCCGTCAAACATAACACATACATATAGTTGTTGTAGGTAAGCCTACTTTAAGAAGAAGTAAACAACACTGTTACTTGATTTTCAAGTAAAAGAAGAGTTGTTCATCTGTGTCGCAGTTAACTAAAGTTTTCAGATGCTGAGATCTGTCTCCACCCACTAGAATGCAGATGAAAATAATTTCATTCATGCTGAAAACATCAGCAACACCTCTTTCTGTGCGACTGTGGCTTAGTGGGAGAGCAGGGTCGTTCTTCAATCAAAGGATCGGCGGTTCGATTCCCGGCTCTGCTGGCCCATGTCCATGTGTCTTTGGGCAAGACACTTCACCCCAAAACTGCTCCCGCGTATGAACCACCATCGGTGTATGAATGTTAGATAGTCCTGATAGACAGGTGGCACCTTGCACGGTTGCCCCTGCCATCAGGGTGTGAACGGGTGAACAATGAATGACATGTAGCTTTGAAGACTAGAAAAGTGCTATACATGTACAGTCTATTTACGATTTCCTGATTACACAGAACAATTTACAGAAACAACTGCCTACAATTTTCATGGAAGTGTACATTTTCCTAATAAAGGTGTGTGGAGTAACCAATACTTTTCTTCTGAAAAGGCATGTTACTGTTTTCAAACAATCTTTTATGATGCTAGGAGCAAAAAAAATCTGCTTCACTGAACCCAAAACTTTAAAACTGATTAGTGGTTTTGGTAAGCTGACCTTTTAAAGTTCGGTGTGACGTCTTGTTTTTGGCTTTTAAAACAAAGACTCAGTTATGCCTTGTAGAGTCAGGTCACCTGTTTACAATACTATCTAAGCGATACATAGGATATGTTTCAGACCAACTTGTTACTTTCTGAAAGAGATGTTTGCTAATGTGATGAATCCCATGAAAAAAAGAAAAATACGTCTACTGTATTTGTTCCAAAGGTGAGCACTCACAGACTCTGAAGACTCATAATCTAACATGGCTGCCAGTGAGTCAGCGATATCACCTAAAACCTGTCCATTTGTAATTTTGTTGGTGATAAAAAACATACAATATACAACAAACAGTGCGCAGTTTAGAGAATATTGATCTGATCAGAGAGCAGAACGGTGAGAGACGTTGGAGTTTCTTCATCCTGCCTTCATGCTTACTTCATTCACACTCTTCCTCCCAGCAGATTGTGTGTGCGTGTGTGTGTGTGTGTGTGTGTGTGTGTGTGTGTGTGTGTGTGTGTGTGTGTGTGTGTGTGTGTGTGTGTGTGTGTGTGTGTGTGGTGGCAAACAGTGCACTTCCTCAGACAGGATCTATATGTGTGTCCAGCGTGGTGCATGCTTGTTGTTACTGAGTATCAGGATCCTCTCCATTTGCAGTTCAACAACCTGCGGTGAAATGAAGTAGAAGGCGTTAGCTGCGAGTCCCAGTTCTGATGTTTTTTCATTACAGGACTACGAGTGTGTTTGTGTACAAAGAGATAAGAAGAAAGGAGGGGAATGAAAGGCCGAGTGAGAGAGAGAGCAGGTGTTGGAGTGGTTAATGGCTGATGAGCGTGAATAGCCAGCCCTGTCCATTCCTGATTAAGGGAATGAACTTCTCCTTTGTCTCGTCGGTCAACAATAAACACCCCGCAGCACTCGAACACCATCCATCAGGCGTTCTTCACAGACGGCTAACCCATTTAATGAATCTGAAAACTTCATTTTCCCTACTGCCAGGCAATTTAGAGCTATTGACAGTGACTTGACCCTCTGGAAATATGGGAACCATCTGTTGTGTTCGCCTGCACATTCAAATCACAAAAGACCGTCGGGGCAGTTTTCACACAGGCCTACAGGCTGCACACTGCAGGTGAAGAGAGACAATCCAGGAAACATAACCCCTTTTGCTCTTTCTCCTCTGGTCACTTGTCAATTTAGATTCAAGTCGTTATTAGATGATGTTTTCTACAAATACTCAGTGCCTTTAAAATGATTGTCATGACAGAAAAAAAAATCTATTTTGTGATTGTGAAAATTAAGAACTAACATATAAATACTCTAAAAACAGCATTCAGACTTTCATTTCTCACTGAACCACCGTTACGGAACCCTGTGCTAATTATAACAATAATACACATTATTGTTATTGACTTAATTCAGTCAACTCAAATGAGAAATTTCAATGATGCATGTACTGTATGTAAATGCAAATACATATTTTTCTCAAGGTTGCTTTAAAATACTCCACATAATGAAAACCAGACAAAGAGATGGCAGGTAGAGCTTAATGTCAGTAGCGGGCCGTGCATTTCCCCCCTAGGCCTTCAGGTCTGTCCTCCACAGTCCTCCCTGAATGAATCCACCTCTTAATACCATCATTATGACGCCATGGCTCTAGAACCTATACATTTAGACAGAAACGCATTATAACTAGGCGTTGCATCACCTTAACATAGCGTAGTCCGTCTTGAAAATGGCGTTGTTTATATTTATGCGACCAAATCTATCTCTTCTCCTCCATCAGCCATTGTGGGTTAAAACAATAACACAAAAACAACGCTTCTATATCTATCTACACGAATTAAAGCTAGCTCGTTCAGGATCAGGTTCAGGTTGCTAGCTCCGCCTCTCCAATCAGAAGACGTGCCCGTGCTGACGTCATTGTACGCCTGCATGCTGGCCCCGGTGTCGCCAACTCTAAATCTGATTGGTTAACACCACAGTTTAGATTCCGTTAGCTTTAAGCTACAGACGCCAGCACTGTTGATTCTGAAGGCCTAACGGCAGATTTCTTGTTCCCTAGCAACACATGACGGCTGAAATATGATTGGATAAAAGCTCTAACGTAAAGGCCAGCCCTCCGCTCTCGACCTGAGACTGGAAGCAACACAACCAAGAGAAAAGCTATGAAATGAAGAGAATAGACTATGGGGAATAATTTAATACATATTTGTGGAAAAACATATATAAAAATTAAATTTATAGTCTGATGATGTTTAGGCCAGCAGAGAAGGCCTTGCTGGCCCTGACGGCCCGCTACTGCTTAATGCATTGTGGACATGAGGGGCCACAGGTGGATGTTGAAACTTCATTTTTACTTCTTTACTTTTTTTCTTCTTTTTACCAAATGTAAATACCAAAGTATGGTTTACATTTTGTACTACCTTGTCATTTGCCTTCATCATTTCAAGTGTAAGACATGTTATTTGGACACATCCTGATAGAGGGATCCTCCACTGTTGCTCTCCCTAAGGTTTCATCTAACCCTGTCTTCACTGGACAGTTAGACACCCACATTATGGGTCCTACCCACCATATGACCCAGGCCCAGGGGTCAGAGTTCACACTTCAAAATCATCATCTTGCAGTAACAATCGTTATAATACTTGAGATTTAATTGAGAGGTGATTCCTTTCTCTCTAAAATCAAGTCACTTGATCCTGAGTTCATTTCAGGGAGATAGTCAGTCAATAAGTTCCCCTTACTTTCTCATGAGGCACTGTCAACATAGATGGCACAGTACTACACAGCCCTACACACCTCTGTATTAACTCCTTTTTACTTGATCTTGCATTACTATCTAGACTCTAGGATCTTAGATACTCTAGTATCCAATTGGTTTGCAGAAATTTAATCACCACCAAAAATGCTACTGGACAATAATCAATCACTGTACTCTACTATGAACCTTATGTCTATTCGTCTATCTGCAGAAGCAAGACACTTTACTCAACATCCAATTCCATACACTCGAGTGCAATTTGTTCTATTTAATTGCAACTTCCTATCTCCTCACTTTATTTGTACCTATTTTGTTAATATTGTGAGTATTTGTTTCAGTAAACTTTGTAGTATCTACATGCAACTGCTCTTGTTCTCTCTAATGCTGTGCTACTTGACTTTCCCTGTGGGATCAATAATGTTTACCTTCTACCTTTCATCTCAACTAATACCAACTCTTTAATGATTCAAAACCAGAATCGAGTGATGTTAGAGTTGTACCTGATGGCTTGAACCCAGTCAGCTGGACCACCTGTTTTAAATAAAAAGACATACACAATACTCGGTCATTTTATGACAACAATGCAGTGATAGTGCATACTGTATGTTACTTACTTGGTTTCCTGATGCTGGTTTTAAAGAGAAACTCACAAAACTTTCCTTTCTGAAGCTCTCTGAAAGACAAAATACATCTTTTTGTATTTAAAGTTTGCATGTCTCTTTCAGGACCAGCACATGCAAGGTCAAATAATTTAAGACAAAGACATACACGCAGCACTAAGCACGAAACAAAGACAGCTTTATAAAATACACACAAGGAAACAAAAATGCAAACAATGTGAATGACAAAAGAACATTATGAGACTCTTAGTACACTGACATTTGGTTCTTTCTGTATGAAGATCTTTGGTTTTTGCCCTTCTCTTTCTTAATAATTTATGACTTTCATTATAGCCTTGCATATTATTATATTATTATTATTATAGCAGATAAAACAAGATATGAAATGAAGCACTGGAATGGGGCTACCATACAAGGTGCCACCTGCCCATCAGGACTCTTACTAATCATTCATACCCATCATACACTGCAGGAACAGCCTACGGGAGCTATTTGGGGTTAAGTGTCTTGCCCAAGGACACATCGACATGGACTCCGATCTACCACTGACCCACAGTCGCCCGATAAGAATATTTACGCCCACATTTTTAAAGCTTTGAGGAGCTGCTGGCTATGTGAGACCAGCCGGTCAGCTACACAGAGCAGATGTTGACGGTGTTTGTAATTACTCGTAGTGCCAGAAGTGTAGACACAGGTCCACTGTATGTTTAACCACAGGATATTAAAAAATAATAATAATGACCAATCAAGAACCACCAATTTGGCGACAGCTAGCCATTTAGCAGCTAGCTATTAGCTAGCAGAGAGACAGACAAGACAGATTTTTTTTTGCTTTCTGAACTAATATTCATATTCTAAAATGATCTCTCTCTACAGACCTGTGTCTACCCTTCTGGTTGTAAGAGTAATTACAAACGACATCCAAAACTGACGCTTGAGGGGAACCTTCCGCGTCGTAATTTAGCGACGTATTAAGAGTTGGTTGTGAAAATGTTTTGGCTTTTCAGAATCCAGAAGTCAATCTGAGGCATTTGTGTACATTTCCATTCCCTCCTCTTTTTGAGCTTCTACACATTTCCATTTAAATAAGACGTGAGACCAAACTCAATTTTATGTGTTGCAGTTTGATTGTGGTCCACAATCCTCACAAAATACCTCCCCTTCCCAAGCCGCATAAGTAATACTTGAGTAATGTCACACAGTACACACACTTCAGTCGGAGGTTGCCAGCCTACCGTTCTTGATGACCAACGATGTGTAAGTGGAGCTGGGGGGTCCAGAGGTTTCACTAGTTTCAGGGCTGGAAGGGGTCGGGGGACTGCGGCCCCAGGAGGTAATCGGGGCCCTCTGGGAAGGTAGGAAGCTGGTTGGCTGGGAACAGTTCTGAAAATACACCACAACCCACTCAGAAGCGACTCTAGAAAAATGACTTTATCATAAAGTTTAATATATGGACTACACTACTACTAGACTAAAAAATTGGCCATACAAAAACAAAGTCGGACTTCCACTAAAATGAACATTTGTAAAGAGGAATTTATTTTCTGTACTTTACTGATGGACCTGATCACTGCTGTGTGCTTTTTACACACTCACCGTGAAAGATAAGGCCTTTCTCTTTTCTTTGATCCTCTTTATGGCATTCCTCACCTAAATGAGAAGCAGTGTTTACACCCACTGGTTTGTCCAAAAGGCTGGCAGCCTCACATACCGTACGAAGATGCATTCTGATATTCTGTTGCAGTGGCAACAGACAGCAGCATTGACAATGGATTGAATACTTCCTTACCTCACTGTTGTAAACAGCATACACTAAGAAGATATACAGGCCCTGCGAAGAGAAGAGAGGCACATAAGGCATGTGAAAAGTGGAAAGCGGAGAAGAATAAATTCCAATTCCATTTATGCACGTTTTATTGACATTACCTTCATCAAGTCCATTTAGTACTCCACTCACTCTCAGGCAAACTCTGCTTTTCTCTTTACCAACGATTTGCCAAGTATTGCAAAAGACCTTTTCCTGCTCTCAATCTGTGTGGTTTTCTACTCCCTTTTGGCATTAACTTTAATACAGCAGGGTGCGGCACTCAACTCTGAGCTGAACTGAATCCAATCTATCTATCTCTTAATGTTTTTTTTCTAAGATTGCAGTTTATTGACCTCCTGTATGTCCAGTGATATACTGAAGAAGTGGGAATACTCTAAAACTATAATCCCTTCACCCAACCATGAATGAGCAGAAGTAGCAGCGAACCCTTGGTAAGACTGGGTTATACTAGAAAAGAACTAGTTAGTACGTGAATGAAGCCAGAAGCAAGAGTTTGTAAATGCAACGTGATCTCATCCCTACTTGTAATATGTTGTCGCTGGGGCAGAAGCATTTAAACTAGTGTCTTGACCACAAAGGCGTTTATGGTCAACGTGCTGTTCATTGCTTTATTCTCTGAAACCCCAGAGGGAGTACAAACAAACTGTTCAACCGTGAAGAAGCAAGAAGACAACGAGTGTAACCGGCCAAACGCCATATACCAACTATCACTATATAGAGGAGGAACTGTAATTAAATGTAAACTCATATCTCATATGAGAAATAAGTCAAGTACTACATGCATTTAAATGAAAGTAAGTTTGAATATCCTGTAAACAATTTGATTTGGCTGCAAAATATTTACTCAAATGTAGATTTGTTAAGGCTTTGTGTTTCTTAAGCATCTAAAAACTAATTGGCCTTCTTTGTAAAATCCTCAGACACGTTTATTGTGCTTTTATCAGTGAATATTTGTGACAATCACATCTAAAAAGCTCTGATCGTGCACAGCACACATGCAAAAATTCTGAGGTGCTTGGCTTAAAATAAGTGTAAGTATGTTTATAACGAAATGTGAGCTACGGACATAATGACATGTGACTCAATGATTTAGTGGAAGGTGACAGAACGTCACGTCGTCAGTAAAAATCACTCAACTTTGAATTGTACAGGGGACACGAACGCTGGTGCCCTGTGTAAAAGTCCTGTTTGTTTGACCCATCCACCGCCCCTCCCTTATGGACTTTTCACTCTTTATACTACGCCAGTTTCTCTGAGCGTCTAATAATGACTCGGATGGGTGTACATTGGAGTTAGTTGAAAGTCCGGTGCATCTCATACAGACGCAAAAGGGTGCCTTGTGTGTCGTCATCAAGAGGACCCCTGACCAAACGTTGGTTTGTGATGTCCTGGGAGTGAGAGCAGGTTAGCAGACAGTCGAAGGTGATGTGAAAAGCCTGTCATCGCAGAGAGCGGCGAGATGCGATAATCTTTTGATTACTGGTATAACGGTGCAGTCTCACCTGGAAGACATTCAGTTCAAACCCTGCTTACTTTGTCAGTGAGCGTAAATGTCAGCTTGTTGCTTGTTGCAGTGACAGAAATATAGCCACCACAGTGCAGTGTGTATACTTGTGTTTAACCTGCACCATACCATTGGCAACAGTACGCCTAATAAATCAGACAGATCAATAAGTCAGTGTTGATACAGACATTTAGTGGACAGAAGCAGAAGAGGAAGATTTAGTGAGCTCAGAGACAGGGACCAGTGCAGTGAATTAAAACCTACACTGGATGGTATTATTCAGCCCAGTTTTGCCCTCAGGCTCTGCTGTTTTGGCCCACAGACTCTCTCTGTCATACTTCGCTTTTATAGACTGTTGAAGCAGCCCGGTAAAATCACTTTTCTTTGTAAAAAGAAGAAGATGGGCTGGCCCAGCATCATCCTCCTACCTACATGAGGAAGAACTCCTACTGTAGTGTTATCTGCCCTCGGCTGGACACTGGCAGTAAATCTGAATTAACTAGCAGCTCTCTGGGGGTCACCCAGGGGCTAGCTCATTTTGATTAATTAAAGACCCAGGAAGAGCACGGAGGGGTGGGTGGGGTCAGAGAATACAAGGAGAGAAAATGGACGGAAAGCAAAACAGGGACAGCGTATAGAAAAAGGTTGATGTGAGAAAAGAGTGTCTAAGAGAGGAAGTAACTGCTGTGTTATCAGGGGAGGAGAGCTGGAGGTAGATGTGGTATGACCTGCAGTTCAAAGGCCTCCTGGCTTCTCCCACACACACACACACACACACACACACACACACACACACACACACACACGCACACACACACACACACACACACACACACACACGCACACACGCACGCACGCACACACACACACACACACGCACGCACGCACACGCACGCACACACACACGCACGCTCGCAAGCACCCACAAATACACATGAAGGTTCATGAACATTGGCCCCAGTGCACGCAAGTTACTAGTTATGAAGCGCAAGCGCACACACAAAACAAATACATGCACACACACACACACACACGCAAAAACACACACACACACACACACACACACACACACACACACACACACACACACACACACACACAGAATCATCAGATGCATATATATATATTTATCGATATTGTGTTTGATTTTTAAACTTGAGTGAGTTTCTTAAGCTATTTTACTAGGAAAGTAGAAAGGTCAAAGAGAAAGCAACCATGTATTGTACTGTCTCATCACATGACCAAACAGAGACTTGACATCGGTCAACATACATTCATTACCCAGCATTCATCAATGAACATTTATATGACGAGAATAACCAAGAAAAATTATTATCAATTTAATGTGTGTGTTTGTGTGGGAATGAGCATATCATTTTGTCATAACTGTCTTTATCCCAAAAAATGTAAACTTTGATGGATATGGGTTTGTCCTTTTGAGGGTTTAAATATCAAATGACACCTTTAATGCAATCTTCTTTGTACTTATGTGCATTGGTGTCAATATACAGCAATTCCAAGCACCTTCTCTCTACTCAACACTGTGTAGGAGGGCTTGCTCTCTGTGCAGTGAGTAATGTGTCTTTATGTCAGTGGTTTACATTACAAGTGTACTTATTTTAGGCCAAACCGTGTCATTTTTTCGAACCCTAACCAAGTTTTTTTTCATAACGTTAACCACGTGTTACAACGTTCTCCACCAACATTTCACAACGTTATCCACATGTTACAACATTAACCACGCGTTACAACGTTAACCGCCAACCTTTCACAACATTAACCACGTGTTACAACATTAACCGCCAACCTTTCACAACGTTATCCACATGTTACAACGTTATCCACATGTTACAACATTAACCACGTGTTACAACGTTAACCGCCAACCTTTCACATCATTAACCACATGTTACAACGTTAACCGCCAACCTTTCACATTAACCACATGTTACGTTAACCGCCAACCTTTCACAACATTAACCACACGTTACAACGTTAACCACCAACCTTTCACATCATTAACCACATGTTACAACGTTAACCGCCAATCTTTCACAACATTAACCACGTGTTACGTTAACCGCCAACCTTTCACAACATTAACCACGCGTTACAACGTTAACCACCAACCTTTCACAACATTAACCACGCGTTACAACGTTAACCGCCAACCTTTCACATCATTAACCACGTGTTACGTTAACCGCCAACTTTCACACATTAACCACGTTACAACGTTAACCCCAACCTTTCACACATTAACCACATGTTACAACGTTAACCGCCAACCTTTCACATCATTAACCACGTGTTACAACGTTAACCGCCAACCTTTCACAACATTAACCACGTGTTACAACGTTAACCGCCAACCTTTCACAACATTAACCACGTGTTACAACGTTAACCACCAACCTTTCACAACATTAACCACGTGTTACAACGTTAACCGCCAACCTTTCACAACATTAACTACGTGTTACGTTAACGCAACCTTTCACAACATTAACTATGTTACACGTTAACCCCAACCTTCACAACATTAACACGTGTTACGTTAACCGCCAACCTTTCACAAGGTTGTTTTTTTGTTACGTTCCCCAACCTTCACAACATTAACAGTGTTACACGTTCGCCAACCTTTCACAAACATTAACTACGTGTTACAACGTTAACCGCCAACCTTTCACAAACATTAACTACGTGTTACAACGTTAACCGCCAACCTTTCACAAACATTAACTACGTGTTACAACGTTAACCACCAACCTTTCACAAACATTAACCACGTGTTACAACGTTAACCGCCAACCTTTCACAAACATTAACTACGTGTTACAACGTTAACCGCCAACCTTTCACAACATTAACTAGTTGTTACTACGTTAACCGCCAACCTTTCACAAACATTAACCACGTGTTACAACGTTAACCGCCAACCTTTCACAAACATTAACCACGTGTTACAACGTTAACCGCCAATCTTTCGCAACATTAACTACGTGTTACAACGTTCTCCGCCAACCTTTCACAACATTAACAACGTGTTACAACGTTCTCTGCCAACCTTTCACAACGTTATCCACATGTTACAACATTAACCACGTGTTACAACGTTAACCGCCAACCTTTCACAACGTTAACCACGCGTTACAACGTTCTCCACCAACCTTTCACAACGTTAACCTCGCATTACAACGTCTCAGTGTTTCCATGTCAGATGGGTGTTGGAGTTGCTTCAGGGTGTGCTTTGACGGTGTGCTGTCTGCTACTGTTTTTTTTATAACTTGGAGGGTACCAAAGTCGAAACAAGGTTGTAAACACATTGACATATCAGCCCTTATTAAGTTAATGTGTTGAAGTGGTGAGTGGTGTTTCTTGCCACCTGATGAATATAAGACCAATATTCTCATTCTTTGAGCTCTGTTTTTTTCTCTGTCTCTTTAGCTGCTAAATGCTCCACTATGTTCACCAGCTAGTCTGGAACTGTGTTTGCTGTTTGCTGCTGAGCAGGTAGTGTACGGCTGCCTGCTGCTGCCAAAAACCGCCATGTGAGAGCAGTGAGAGTTTGTTTACCTGGAGTGCATTGAGAGCGATGAAGACATAGGCGACCACTACCGACAGATGGACCAGCACTCCACACAGCCAGGTCAAACCCAGCACTGGGAGCAGGATGAGAACTGGACGGGTCACAGCCCTGAAAAAACGAATACAGAAAATACCCACACATTAATCATAAGTGCACATACAGTATGTGCATGAACTCTCAAATACAGATGCATGAGAACTGGGGCTAACAGACCACAGGAACTAAATTTGTGTTGCGGCAAATTTTGATTCCTCAGTGCTTTCTTCTCTTTGTCAACTATTACACAAAACACGAGTATAGGCCAAGTGAAGGAGCCAGTAAAGTGGAGTTTTCAAGGTATTTTGATGACAATTTCTCCTCAAATATTTCCTCCTTGAATCCTGATCAAACATCTCTGCACAGCTATAGATTTTACCGCCTACCACATACTGCTGTTTCTTTGCAATAATCCTTTCAGTGATCCTGGTGCTTATACGGCCAATAACCATTTCATGGGGCAAGGCAGAAAAGGTTGCCTTTGTTCAAACCACTATTGTTGTCACACTGCTGCACCTGGGTAGAGAGATTGAGTTTTCAGACTGCGCTATGTCTGCAAGGACAAAGCCAGCACTCACTTCCCTCTCTCCCCTTTTATTTTTGAAAGTCGTTTTCCCTCTAATCTCCTGAATTCACGTAACACTCTAGAGCTGGCACAGACATGTACTTTCAGTCTGTTTGTGAGGGAATGAAGAAAGACAGTGGGGGCGGGGAGGTTGGGGGATGGCGTTGTGTCATTTCCATCAGTCATAGACATATGTGTGCAGGAGGAATCTGGGTGGAATAGAATACAATATATAGAATAGAATAGAAAAATAATATATATAGAATATAGAAAAGAACTGCAGAGGCTGGATCTCCATGTTGAAGCTTGAATCCTGTGTGTTGTTTGTTTGGACTCATCTCATGTGTTGCAGCACAGTGGTGCAGTGGTTAGCACTGGCCCGTTGGCTCTTTCTGCTGCATGTTGGGTTGAAGGACTTTTTACCTAAATATGAAAAGACTTTCAAGTCTCTCCTCAGCTTTAAGACATATTAGCAATTCCTTCTAATTCTAACCTGTTTTTAGCCTAATTAGTATACTCAAAATACTGAAAGAAAAATGTCACTATTGCTGTATATTTGTCCAGGTTTGGACACCTTGAAGGTGAATGTTTTTTTGTGTTCAAACGCGACCTCTCTTCCCTAAATAATTGTCCACCTTGCTCTGGATACTTACTGTTCATTGGGACTATGTATTTGGTAGAATGTAATTCCAAAGACATCGGCTAACAACAATGTATGTGGATTTTCATGGGTTATATGTTTAATGGTAGATGGACTATCATTTACATAGGCTCTTTATTCCGACCAATCAAAGCGTTTAACACTACATGCCAACATTCATCCATTCACACACACATTCACACACTGATGGCAGAGCCTGCCTCCGATCATCCAATTAGTGCATAACCTGCTCCACCTCAGCCCCACTCACCCCTTAAAGACCCTTTAATGTCAATGCATATGGAGCATATTTGTTTTGCCAGAAATGCATCACATGTACATGTACAGTATATGTAAGTAATTTACACCATAATTAGCATCACTGGCTCAGGTGATTTAAAATGTTGCTAACATACTATAACAGAATTACTAGCAATGTCCGTATAATGTATATCCATAATCCTGTAACCATAGCAACATAGACAGACCTGACACAATGAAAAGGGAAATTATTTTGCTGCTCAGCCAATAATGAAGCAGATTGGTTGTAATACGAAATTAAAAGGATATATAATAACAAAGCAAACATGTCTCTCTACTACAAGCTGACTCATTTAAAGGCTAAGTCCGCTGAAATATTTTCATATTGTTAACGAATCCCTTGAAAAGAACAAAACAAAGCAATGAATTTATCCACTAACAAGTAATGTGTGTGTATCAATGCACGATATATTTTCTTCCTCTGCACTAGAAGCTCCATTGTTGTCCAAAAATGTTTAAAACACATCACTCAAGCTTCAGCCTCGAACGTTCTGCTGCTGCCTTCAGTCGTCCCTATCCCTGTCTGCAGATTATGATGAAGACAATATTGCAAAGGCATATGGTACACACTGCTTCCATCTAGGTCGGTGAGCCGTTTCCGCCATCCATGTGAGCTCCACAGGTCTGGTGGATTTTCTCAGGGGTGCAGGGTTGCACAGGGACATCTCATCCCGGCATAACCCCCTCGAACGAAGGCCTCACTACCTACCTCCAAAGTCAGGTGGCTGGTCAGAGAGCTGGTGCTAGAGTTTGTGGCAGCTGCCTATCAGGTGGTATCGCTGGGGCTCCTGCACATGCAGTGCCTGCAGAGCTGGACACGGTGAGGTGAGGACTGACAACAGCATCATCATGACCTAAATCAACAAGCAGGGCAAAGCTCCTTTTGATGGACTTTCTTTACTGGTGGTGCAGACCATGGTGGCAGCAACATCAGCTCCATCACCAGGAAGGCTCAGCAGAGGATGTTCTTCCTGAGGCAGCTGAAGAAGTTCAACCTGCCAAAGTCAATGATGGTGCACTTCAACACTGCCATCATTGAGTCCATCCTCTACTCCTCCATCAGCCTATCATTCGCTCTGCTGAGAGGGCGATTGGCTGCATCTGCCGTCCTTCTATGACTTGTTTGCTTCTAGGATCCTGAAGCGGGCAAGTGAGATTGTATGCGACCGCTCTCACCCTGGACACAGAGTGTTCGAGTCCCTTCCCTCTGGCAGGAGGCTGCGGTCCATCATGACCAAGACCTCACGCCACAAGAACAGCTTCTTTCCAGCTGCAGTCGGGTTCATCCACAAAGCCCGGGACCCCCACTGACTCTGACTCTTACATCTTCAGGACAATTTCCTTCCACACTCTTGCACATCTTTTCTTTTCTTATTAAAATACACTTGCAACTTTTATTTTATAATATATACTTGTTTTAAAGAACTGTTGTTTACCATATTTATCTTTAAATTATGTCTCGATTATTGCACTAATGTCGTTTATTGTTTCTATGATTTTTATTGTTTTATTCTGTGTCTATGTTTATTGTTATGCACCTTTTACCTAGTCAAATTCCTTGTATGTGCAAGGTACTTGGCAAATAAACGATTCTGATTCTAATTCTGATTCTGAGCAGGATCCTCCTTTGCCTGTTACAGGGCTAATTGGTCAGGATTCTAATGCTGGTGCAAGGACAGGAGAATAGAACGCCTGTTCTATGCAGTTGGGTCTATTCTCTTTTATGAGAGGATGTTGTATGTTGTATGAATTGTAAAGGCCTCTGAGGCAAATTTGTGATTTGTGATACTGAGATATACAAATAAAATGTAATAGAATGGATTTGTGTGCAATGTTTGGTGGCTAGAGGACAGTCTGATGCCCCTGTTAAAGTATGTGCAGCAGCCATTTCTTCCTGCCACAAGGGTTTTTGCAATACACCTGTATTTGGTCACCCTCCTGTAAAGCGGTAGCAGGGGGTCAGGCGACAGCGGCCAGTGGTGCGTGCCCCCTCCCCGCAGTGGGAACTGCCGTTGTTGCTCTAGGCTTTATGGAACTGTTGCTTTGAGCTTCTGGAATGTCGTTCAATACAGCTTTGCTGCTTGAACTGACCTCAGCTAAGCGAGTGTGTGAACTTACCGCCTTGATGGTGCATCCCAGTGGCTTGCTGCTTCTTTGTGGCCAAAGCGGGGCTCCCCTCAGACCCTCCCCAAAAGGGAGGCAAAGTTACATCTGTTCTGCCCAGTTGTATTGAATGCACAACCCCCATTGGACACACTGAAGCTATAAGTGTGCTTCAGAGATGGGGTGGCCGGTAAAGCCCTATCCAAGAAACACCTGGCAGGATGGCTTTGTGAGTGCATCTACCAAGCCTATAGGCAAGCAGGAAAGGCCCACCACTGTGGTTCACGCACACACTACATGCAGCATGGTAGTGAGGGTGGCTTTTTTTGTGGGCTGAGTGTCAAGGACCTATGTGCGGCGTGTGGTGGGCGACGCCATGTGCGTTCTATCTCTTGGACATGTCGGGTTCGTTTTCAGGGTCTGTGCTTGCTGGAAGGACACAGGACTAGTGAAAAGGGGTCCATTGTGCTGTATCGGGATAGGGAAGTCATGTAACACAAAGAGATGGACTAATCAAAAATAAATAGTATTGAATAAATAGTATAGAAATAGTATTGAATAAAACATCTGTGATGATAAAATTGAAAGCTTTGTTTTGACAAAATTCCTAGGGGTTGTGATCAATCATAAATTAACATGGAGACAACATATTGACTATATTAAGGTAAAATTTCAAAGTCAATCCGCCGTGGATATATTAAATCATAAGGACTTCTATACCATTTATTACTTACTTATACTTCCTTACATATCTTATTGTGTGGAGGTGGGGGGACAACCTTTAAAACAATTAATATACGTATTATGAATAAGGCTGGTTACTGTGATCACACAAATGCATTGTTTATAAAATCTCATGTTATGAAATTCAATGATTTGGTATATTATAAAATAATGGACTGTACTTGACCACTCAAAGCTCTTTAACACTACATGTCATCATTCACACCCATTCATACACTGATGGGAGAGGTTACCATGTAAGGGGCCACCTGCCCATCAGGACTCTAACTGGGGTTAAGTGTCTTGCCACATCAAGATGGACTAGGGGAGCTGGGGATCGAACCCCTGATCCTCTGATTGAAGGACGACCCTGCTCTACCACTGAGCCACAGTCACCCCAGACCAACAGTCAGAGCTAAAACAAAGTCACTCCCAGACTGTGTACAACGATTTTTTGTGTGAATACGATTTAAAGAGATGTTTGTAAATTTATCATACAAAAAGCTAAAAGAGGGATTAAAAGGAGACGTATTTTTATTGTTGGGGTTCAATTATGGAACAACGGCAACATAAATGCAATAATGTGTAACTCGCTTTTGGTTGTCAAAAAAATGGTTTGTAAAGCTATTCTTGGTGAATGATTTTAATTTAAATTTTTCTTGAAGGCAGCTTAAATTGATAAGAATGTAGGATAGGCATATGTATGTATTATGCTTCTGCCTTTTCATATTGTATACTAGATGTACACTCACCGGCCACTTTACTAGATACACCTTGCTAGTCCCAGGTTGGACTCCCTTTTGCCTTAAGAACTGCCTTAATTCTTTGTAGAATAGATTAAACAAGGTGTTGGAAACATTCCTCAGAGGTTTTGGTCCATATTGACATGATAGCAACACGCAGTTGATCCATGATGCAAATCTCCTGTTCCACCACACCTCAAAGGTGCTCTATTGGATTGAGATCTGGTGACTGTGGAGGCCATTGGACTACAGTGAACTCATTGACATGTTCAAGAAACCAGTTTGAGATGATTTGAGCTTTGTGACATGGTGCATTATCCTGCTGGAAGTAGCCATCAGAAGATGGGTACACTGTGGTCATAAAGGGATGGACATGGTCAGCAACAATACTCAGGTAGGCCGTGGCGTTTAAACCATGCTTAATTGGTATTAAGGGGCCCAAAGTGTGCCAGGAAAATATCCCCCATACATGACACCACCACCACCAGCCTGAACCGTTGATACAAGGCAGGATGGATCCATGCTTTCATGTTGTTTATGCCAAATCATGACCCTACCATCTGAATGTTGCAGCTGAAATCAAGAATCATCAGACCAGGCAACATTTTTCCAATCTTCTATTGTCCAATTTTGGTGTGCCTGTGCCAATTGTAGCCTCTGTTTCCTGTTCTCAGCTGACAGGAGTGGCCCCCGGTGTGGTCTTCTGCTGCCGGAGCCTCAGGTTCCTGTTCTCGTGCTTCAAGGTTCCACGTGTTGTGGTTCAGAGATGGTATTCAGCATACCTTGGTTGTAACGAGTGGTTTTGTGAGTTACTGTTGCCTTTCTATCATCTCCAACCACTCTGCCCATTCTCCCCTGACCTCTGACATAAACAAGGCATTTACGTCCACACAACTGCCGCTCACTGGATATTTCCTCTTTTCCGGACCGTTCTCTGTAAACCCTAGGGATGGTTGTGCGTTAAAATCCCAGTTGATCAGCAGTTTTTGAAATACTCAAACAAGCCTGTCTGGCACCAACAACCATGCCACGTTCAAAGTCACTTAAATCCCCATTCTTCCCCATTCTGATGCTCAGTTTGAACTTCAGCAAGTCGTCTTCACCATGTCTAGATGCCTCAATCCATTGAGTTGCTGCCATGTGATTGGCTTATCCATTCATTTGATTATAAATCATAAAAGTAACAATATTTCTGTAAGATGTTGTGAAATAAAAGAACTAGGAACGCGTTCCATGGCCAGTCAGAATTGTGTTTACGAGGTCCTATAGCAAGGTCCTTTAAAGTTACCATTCTGACTTCACTGTTGTTTCACATATGTCATGTTTTAGACACTGATCACGTTGTGTCTAAAAGAACTGAACCCTGCAAGGTGGAAGCCAGACAGAACCCAAGATGTAGCGCACGCACGCACGCACGCACGCACGCACGCACGCACGCACGCACGCACGCACGCACGCACGCACGCACGCACGCACGCACGCACGCACGCACGCACAGTTGTGTTGGGACCAGGTGTTAAGCTGATAAGCTCTTACAACTCCCACAGCAGACTCCCGAACCTAAACTCCCAGTCTCTCACACTGTCTCTATTGACTGTGAGGAAACAGCAAGTATGTGTGTATGAGAGAGAGAGAGCGAGAGAGAGAGAGAGAGCGAGAGAGTGGGCGCACAAGAGAAAAAAAGGCTCATGAAAGAAAGCGTACAAAAAGCAGGAGGAGAGAGAGAGTGAGAGTGACAGAGAGAGGTAGAGAAGCCATTATATCTCACCAGGTGAGGTCAAAGGTCTGCATCTTTGACGCTGAGCTTGGACTGAGCATCTTCGCACGACGACGAGCGCTGGAAACAGTCACCATGACAACCCGACACAGCACGACTGTATTGACCTGCAGAGAGAGGACAACAGCATCAACATGGCCTCCAGCAAACATGAGACGTGCTGCTGCCGATCCACTTGGCCTCAAACTCACATGTAGAGAGGGGCACGTTAACCCTGCTCACCAGGCTGCAGGCACATCACACTAAACAGCACTCAGCTGATGTACATTATTTCATGTTTCACTGCTCCTGGCCTATCTCACATGGAAAAATAGAATAGGGAAATGCAGAAGTTTCATTTGGAAGGTTGAATCTTCTGTGTTGTTGGTAAGCACTGTCTCACAGCAAAATGTTAAATGCATTGCCTTCATCGTGAAACATTTATTAAACGACTTTTTTTTTATATTTTGAAAGCTTTTCTCTGCCTTTCACTAGTGGGTCGGTTTGGTGTAGTTCGGCTCTAGTTTAGATGCGTCCTCGTGTTCACGTTGGATGCAAAAGCAAAGAAGACTCGCCCATCAAAACATGTCTCATAGCACCACTAGTGGTCCAAAACTCCATGAGCTATACTTAGGGCTGTCGTGATATGCCAGTATTAATAATAACCGTGAGATAATCATGGTAACAGACTAAGAGACAGAATGAATATAAGCAAATAATTCAAGGTATACCCTTCAAGATGAAACTGTCAAATACATTGGTCTTTACCACAGAGTGCAAATTGTCAATTTATATTAATTTATTTGATTCATTTGAATGATTTGATTTGATAAATTATTATTGTCATTGTCTCTTCTTTTTCCTCTTCCTACTTTAAACTTTAAAATAAACTAATTTCCGATACTTTAATAGTCACAAAACTCACACAACAATTCAAAGGTTCTCTAGATTTAAAGAGTTCGTTATGACATGGAGGTAAGGAGGTGCAGGAGGCAGGTGAACACACACACACACACACACACACACACACACACACACACACACACACACACACACACACACACACACACACACACAGTGAGATTACATACCACCAAGACAAATACAACAGGCCCCACAAAGGCCCAGATGGTGTCAGCCTTCACATTGAGCCAGCAGTGATCATCTGCCTTGTACTCGTCCACTGTCACTGTCAGTGTTACACCAACTATTAGAACAGGAAGTCCTGGAAAACAGTTTGATAGAAGAAGATGAACGGTGGTAAGGTTGTGACAACATACGAATCCGCATCTTTAAAATACATATTTATAGAACAGACTAGTCTGTTTCGTTCTCTTAGTCTATTTAGTCTGAGGGGAACATTCAGCACATCAGCATGGAGAGCGGAGACGAACACCTTCTTATGTTTGTGTTGCTTATTCACACACTGTTCTCAGCGACATAACACACACTCACAGAAGTATTTGGGAACACGAACAGTAGCAGCTGCGGGATGTTTAAAAAAAAAAAACAGGGGTTAAGGTTACAGCACAAAAAAATGGAAATATATATGACAGTTAGTTGATTGAACTGCAATTCATGTTTTTAAAGTTTTAAGCATATTCCAAACATGTTGTTTCTTTGATCGAGTGCATGGAATGGAAGTCCTTCTAGCACAGTCACTGTGTCCTCCAAACGGAGCTGGGTTTTTTTTCAACACATTGCTGTTAACATCTTTTCTTTATTTGGTTTCACTCCAAGCTTCCCATCACCGCTGTTTAGCCCGGGGTCAACCCCGAAACATGCTACTTAGGGATTCACATCAAGTTGTGTTGTCCTCACTGGAAATATTATAACCAGCATTATCATTTTCATTTGGTTTACAGTAGTTTATTATTCCAGTACTCATATTAAGATAATTAGATACTTTACATGGCAGTATCTTTTTTATTAGTCTTTCCCTTCCCAGAAGAGCCACTGTAGCCCTGTGGAGCTGTGGCTCACCCCGTGTGTCCCCACAAGAACCTTCACGTCTGTCAGTGTGAGAGAAGCAACAAGAACCCTCTCGTCTGTCAGTGTGAGAGAAGCAACAAGAACCCTCTCGTCTGTCAGTGTGAGAGAAGCAACAAGAACCCTCTCGTCTGTCAGTGTGAGAGAAGCAACATAATCTTGTTTTCACTGACTATGGTTTCCTAGCATGTTAGCTAATACTTTGTGTTCAGGACTTTGTAATTTGAATGTATGCAGTGTCCATTGTAATCTACAGGTAATAGGTCATAAATCAAACTCCAACTAGACAAGTCCCTGAAGGCAGATGAGAGTTTACCCCAGCCGATGATGTAGTAGAGCTTCATCCTGCGGTCCTCGCTGATGTTGACTGATACCACTTTGCTCCAGAGCAGCAGGCCCTCCACCAGCATCCACGAGAAGGAGGCCATGAAGAAGAGGTGGAGTAGTGCAGTCACCACGAAGCATGCTGCCTACAGGATAATACAGGACGTATTTACTGTGTATCCGTAGCATAATGCCATAACAAAAAATGATGTGGCCAAATGTACTTCTCGAACAGAGGGAGTCTAATGATGATGACCGACATTGCTTTAGAGCCACTATGCTGCAGTGCTGACTTTATTAAGTATTAAGTTATTATTATTATATTAAGTTAAATTTACGAAACAATCCCTTTTTGTATTATTTCATGAATATTCCACCTAGTGTAACACACTTCTATAAATATGCCATGAGTGGATTCTCACCTCATTGGCAGACGCCCAATCACTGCACATCAACAGCAGCTCAGCGACGCCCAGAGCCACAATCAGGTTCTTATGGACAGTGGTGCGGTCTGACTTAGGGACACTGCGCACACACACACACATGTGCACACACACACGCGCACACACACACACACACACACACACACACACACACACACACACACACACACACACACACACACACACACACACACACACACAATATTTGAGTTAGGATCTCACAGTAGTTTTCAGGTTAAAAAAAAAAAATCTTTGGTTCTGTCTTTTTCTCGCATTTATTGATGTGGATCTGGGAGGATTTTATGAAATGCTTTTCACCCTCCGTGCTTTACAAAGTGCACTCTGTGATGTTTGTGACTCACCCCACAGCGATGAAGAGGATGAAGGTGAAGAGGAGG
The DNA here is from genome assembly GCA_016806645.1 of Ophiodon elongatus. Classification (NCBI taxonomy): domain Eukaryota; kingdom Metazoa; phylum Chordata; class Actinopteri; order Perciformes; family Hexagrammidae; genus Ophiodon; species Ophiodon elongatus. Next base: position 1,146,068 of record JACSYO010000878.1, on the reverse strand, counting down.
CCACACAGAGACACTCCACAGCCGATGAACGTCAGCACCTGCAGAGCTTTTTCGTTCTCTGGGCTCCTCTGACACACACACACACGTACACACACACGTACACACACACACACACACACACACACACACGTACACACACACACACACACAGTGTATGAGCTGTAAATAGCATATGAAAGCCTACACAAAATACACAGTGTAATTGGAGAGACCAATATTACCTGTGCTTCATAAACCTGCAGCAGCAATGCAAAATTGGTGGTGTGGTTGCAGGAGCACACAGTGTATCCATATTGTTTGGATACTACATCACAGCCTTTGGTATTCCACCACCCACCAGCCTCTGGACTAGTAATACACAAACAGCACATACTTGCATATCTACATACACACAGGAATGCCAAGAATGCAAATATGCTCCTGCCGAAAGGTTTTGCAACATTTATCACATTCTTTTGTTGGAACAGGTAAGATAACTGTGGTGCTACAGAGGAATATGAGACCTCCAAACTGTCCTTTTTCAAAACATTCATTGGCACTTACGTGAGATCAAAATCCCAGAAGGCGCACACTGGATCATACACAGTACCAGTGGGATTCTGTAATACAAATAAAATGTATATCGAATAGGATATTTAATTCAGAAAGAAAAGTTGGAGATTTGAGAGATTTTGCTAACCTGTACTCTGTGCTGGAGTTGGAAGCGAACCGCTGTGCTGACCGGCTGGTTGTCTCCCATCACTGTGGTGGATATGACAGAAGAGCCCAGGACGGTGCCCAGGTACCTGTTCATGCATACAAATTTACACGCATGTTTTACTCCAAGACAAGAAATAAAATGGAATTCTATTAGCAAGTAAATTAGAAAGTAATTATTTAAAAACAATTATAACATCCTTTGATTTGTTAAAATTTTCAGTAGTTCATTTCATCAGTTATTTCCCACTGCCATGCTAACATGTTTGCAAGAATGCTGCCAATAAGCTAGCTTTTCTTTTTTGTAGAGAAGAGGCTAAGGGAATCTGAATTCACCCAACACGTATCAGACACAAATAGTTAGACAAAAAATGTCATAAACATAAATAATATGTAGGCCTAATATTTTAAATGAGTTCTAGTACTGTCCGGTGTGCATGCTGAAGCTTAGTGATGCCTGATTTATACACCTATGCCTTCTGTACCTTCTGTTCACGCCAGGCATTCATAGTACTCGCAGTGTTCACAACCTTTCTCAGGCGCTCTTTGATTTATTTGATAGAGATGATTCAATAGTTCTATATAGGTTGAGATAAAACAACTCCATAGCTGGAAAAACAATTCTAGAAGAGTTGGATGAGGAGGAGGAGCTCCCGTGCCTACAATGAATCCGGTTGTTGTTGCTGTAACGGATGTGAGGTGAAATGAGAGCTTGGAGGTGGTCATTTTGGATAAGTATCCAAAATGACCACCTCCAAGCTCTCATTTCAAATTTCTGCAGCTTCACAAAGCTTCTCTGAGGCTGTGTGGAAAGTTTTCCGCAGAAGTATAAATTGGGCATAACATGCCTGTGTTATGTAGGCGGATACCTTTATTCTACAAGCTAAAGTAAGAGATAAACCCCTGAACAGTCTGTAGTCCTGGAACATGCAGTGCCTGATTCTAGACAACACCAATAGGGACAGAAGTGGAGGCACAATCATTCATTTGGTGGACAAAAACACTTTTCAGCATGAATATATGTTTTGTTCACTCCTCGCCCTCTTGACGTCGCGGGACTGATGGAAACCAAAGCTTGGGTTAAATATCCAATTCATTCAGTCACCGATTATTTAATATCGGTGTGGTGACGGTACGGTAGAAAATGTCAAAATACAAAACAAAAAAAGGTTTATTTCCAGCTGTGCTCGTGCTGGTACCTTACCTCTGACTGCCATCAGTGACGGTAGGAACCATGGTGATGTTCTCCTCCGGATTGAAAAGAGGCCACAGAGAGCCGTACCACGTGTTGACCAATGTGAGCGTGAGGAAGCCTACACATTCAACACAACAGCAAGATGAGGCTTTCTGCAGCTCACAACACACGGCCAAAGAAAATAACTGAAGTTAATTTAGGATCACTTATTGTTCAAGACAAGATGGTTGTTTCAAAACCCGACAATGGGCCTTCATCTGCACTTCACTGCAAGACCTTGGGAGTGTAAGTGGGTGAATGCATGCTACACATTCACAAGTTTGTCGTTAATATAATGCATCTTTTCTCTTTGCAATGACTCTTCTTTGTGATAAATAAGTCTGAATAAGTGACTACTTAAAGTGCAGGTGGAGGAAGATGATTGGTTGTTGTTGCATTTTACGTACCGTTGTTATGGAGATCCTGTATCTTCTGCTGTGGGACTGAGATGCAGTCTAGTTTGGTGTGCTGCTCGGTCTCAGGCCCACAGAAGCTGAATCCTCTGGATCCTTCCTGCAGCCTCTGCTGCTGCACCTCCAGTCCTGGAAGAGACAGGACGAGAAACAGCAATGTTCAAATTATGTAAAAGAATTACAACACGAAAAACAAAACATTTATTTTTAGATTAATTTTCTCATGTTAAGTAACAACACACGTTTCTGTGCTTCTCATTAAATATCTATTGACAACCGCATTATTAAATCAACAGTATATGGTTTCAATCAAGATTGATTAATCAAAGCTGGGGCAGCAAGAATCTATTTGAGATTGTTCTTACTATGCGAGGTAAGGAAAAGCCATCTGAGGCAAATTTGTGATTTTGGGCTATACTAAATAAATTGCATAGAATTGAATTGGATATTCATTTATTGGAGGATTGTTGCATTTGTAATGAATTACATTTTTGTTTGGAAACCATAAGCCTAGCTCTGTTAACACACACATTTCACAGCTTGAGCATGATGACATTACTAAAAATAAATTCCATTGGACTTTATTTTATTAAGAGATCTCAGCACTCTGGTGTGTTAAGTGTTATAATCACTGATAGCACTATATATATATACGCTTATATATATATATATATATATATATATATATATATATATATATAAAACTAAGATTATTATTCTATTTAATATTGGTAAATGGACCATATCTTCTATCCAGCTATTCATCTGGCATCTCCAGTGCAGTCAGTTTACTCAGGGAGCTCCATGATGGACCCAGACCTGGCTCTAATGTGTCATCCTTTGTAACGAAATTCCTTTGCTGTATTTGTTTAACGTTTCAGTACGTCAGTGTGTGTGTGACTCACTGATGTTAGGTCTGTGAATGATCAGGTGATCAGTCTCTGCCATCAAGCGAGGGCTCAGGCTGGTCACCATCCGGTCAATACTCTGGACCACGTCCATGGGGCCGTTCACCACCTAAAAGACACGGAGCACAGACCTCTCAGCAGCAGTACTCATCGCCCCTGCCCTGAAGAGCACAGCTGGCCAAGCTAAGGAAGTAGGGCTACATTTCAAAATGACCATTCAAATGCCGCATCATGAGAAAATGCTTTCAGCGTAGATAACTCTTTGCCAGCGTTTATGCACAGTTTGGCTGAAACACAGTTCAATAGATTGGCCTGTAGTGGTGGGTGCAACCGCGGATGTTCCCTTTTGGAACCCCTCTTTCTAAATTCAATATGCCCATCTAAGAGCTGAGCCTTGGAGACAGAGCTTTGAGCAGTGCGAGGGAGGTTTGTGGATGAGTACAGCCTCAGTTTTTCAGAGTGCTGCTCATCCATTGAGTCTGGGCTGAGGTGGCCTTGGAGCGCTGAGAGGCCTGGGGGAAGGGAGCCAAGCGCCGAGAGACACGCAACACTTGTCATAAGGCAACCTCATCAAGTTGCACACATCAATAGTGCAGAGGCCGAAGTGACAAAAAAAGACTCGGTAAGAGAACGCAATGTACCAACTGTGAAAGCATGGTTTCCTCTCTGAATTCTATTTTTGATCAGAAATTCAGAATGTGAAAATTGGAATATTAAGCTAATAGAGACGTATGGAGGCTGCTGTAACATTTGACAACCGGGTTCTACTATTCTTGTGGTAACTTCATCATTTGGCTGATTGGTTGTTGTATATGAAATATAGAAGCACACTGCCCTCTAGTGCTTTAGAGCAGAAATGGCAAAAATATCTATCTATCTCTCTATCTATCTATCTATCTATCTATCTATCTATCTATCTATCTGTAGTACACCATTCACTTCACATATCACACATATATATATATATACTTACAATAAAAGGCTTGGAAAAAGCTCCTGAACTAAGAACTTGAAACACGAACTAAAACAGGCTTGCGTTGCATGATTCACAGTGAACTTACCTGATCGGAAATGTGATGCAATGTAAATGTAATCAAACCCAATAATGAGACCAATGATGTAATACCATGTCTGATAATGTAATACCTTTTGACATGAAATGTAATTCTATGCTCATTTCCAGAGCTTTACATTTTGTGCTTGATGAATTGAAGAATGTTGAATATGTGAAATGAAAGAATGACCTTTGAGCCCCAGACAGCCACAGCACACATGGGCGGAGCCTGGGGTCATGCAGCTCAATGCTGGCTTCCCTCCATCGTGCAGTTTCGTAAAAGTAAAAAAGCTTCTACTCTTGTGTTTTCAATCGCTTTGTTATATTTCTCTTATCATCCTTAACATTTCAAAACAAACAGCACCACAACATGGATTCTTTCCAAAAGCCCATAACTTGCTCAAAATTCGTAGTTTATCTCTCAAAGATAAATATTTATGTCAATAACCATATCAGGGTAATCATCACATATCAGAATGACAAGTCCTTGGTAATTGGTTACAAACAACATGGTCAAAATGCTTTGCCATGATGTCAATATAACAGCACTCTAAGTAGTTTCTGATACTAAAACTATGGATAAAGTTTTGATAACAATGATGTAAAAATGCACAAGGCTGCAATTTGTCTGTTTGGTATAAATCAATTTCAACAGTACAATGTTTCACATTACTGTATGTGGGAGATTGATTCAGGGGATTGAACCTGATTCACATTTAATAATTGGTTTCATGATGTGCACAAGTGACTCGATGCTGTGCAGATTGAACAAAAAGTTTTGAGAATTTCAATTCTGATCTGAGAAATGTACCCAAGTGACTGAGGAAAACTTCTTCAGGTCAACTTTTTTCTTCATTTCAAATTTCATTTGAACCCCTTTTTGAATGCAGACATGTCATAAGATCAGGAGGGGCCAAGGAAACCCTTTATTCAATGAGAGTCCCTAAAAGAACACTTCGAGGAGATTGAATCAGCTGTTTGTCGCTCGCTTGTGTAACATAAATCATCTTCTGCAGCTTTTGTTGACTTCTGATCTAACACCCACTCTGGTCGAAAGGACCAATCAGCATGAGTGTGGGCGGGTTCAATTCCCAATGATAGGCATTTTAGTTTAATGTATCTTTACCAGATAACAACGTACCACTAGCCGTCTGTACAATTCTACATGAAGTGTTTACATTTCCAAACATGAAATCAGTGAGGCTCACATGACACATCCTTTAAGGCAGTGACTGGGCTGTAGAAATACTTTCTGCTATTTACCAGTAGATCTTCAAAATGATATTCTCTCATTCTTCGGAAAAAAAAATCTAAATCTATGATATTTCATGTCAGATGAAAATACAATGCACAAACTGCACAGCTTTGCAAAGTACATGTCCAAGTAGAGTGAGGAGCCACACCTGCACCAGGGCTACAGAACAGTGGGACTATGCAGTACTGAGTATGTGCTACCTCTTTGATGGCCTGCCACTTGAGGGCGTTGTCTTCATTGATGACGCTGTCAGCCACGCTGATGAAGTGCTGGCTGAGCTCCTGGACCGGGTCTCGGCTGTGGTAGGGGGCTTCGGTGAGGTGCTGAGTAGGGACGTCAGCAGCCAGAGACAGCAGCTGGATGATGGACACCATGTCTGCTGGCTGCAGTCCCTCCCGCTGTGTGTCCTCCAGGGCCTGGACAGAGATGTCCAGCAGGGCGGAGGCCTCGGCCAGGCTGCTCAGCCCTGACGGCTGCTGGCCCAGCCCTGCCTGGGTGTGGAGACGGAGACACTGGGTTCAACAGAGCTACAAGACCGCTTTCTTTTATCCTCTTGTATCAATTCCAAAACTTTTTACTGTTTAATTCAGTTTTATTCTGAACATTACGGAGGGATCTATCTCTTACATGCTGGATAGAATATAGCTTATTTGATCACATATCTGTTCACATATCATGTTTCAGTACTGTTGGGGACCCGAGACGATTATTTTAGAATGTTATGATACATGATGATACATTTAGGTAATACTGTAAATTAATATATTTAGTTAAGCATTATTTGGCATGAAAATTAGCTATGAATATTAGCACAAAATATTAAGTTTCTAATAAAAAATATTGTTATCCACACCAGTGGTGTAAGGTAGCAGGTAGCAGTGCACTCGATTATGATGGGCCCCAGTGCACACTAGTTACTAGTTATGAAGCACACACACACCATTAGGCACACCATGTGCTCAGCTTTATAGCTCACTGATAGTTTTTTTTTTATAGTTTATGTAGAATAAGCATATCATTTAGTTATAGATTGCTTCTGATTATTTTACAAAACAATTAAAAAAGGAAGGAAAACCATGAGGGAGATGGGTTTTCCTTTTTAAGGACCTATGACATCATGACACATGTAGGCGTATATCTCAGGGAGCAATCTGAATCATTTGCAAGGGCCAGTTCTCTGTGCAACACATTATTGGAGGGCCCCTCCACCCCAGAGGTCTCTGTGAAACCATGTTTATTTAGACACTTTAAAAAATGATATCAAACACCCACATGTCAGACGGACAATTGAATTTGTTATCATTGCAAAATGGTGTAGACCTAACCAAAAAAAGAATGAAAAAAAAGAACAATCAATCTCTTTTACATAGCATCAAATCATCATCATCTCAAGACACTTTTCATACAGAGCAGATCTAGACTGTTCTTTATAAAACATGTCATTTTCCATTCTTAATACACCATAAAACACAGTCTGGCATAATTGAAGACACTACTCTGTGTTAGGTTTGGTAAACAGGCTTAGAAGTTAGTTGAAAGAAAAGAGCCTTGGAAGACAGAATGTGTAGTAAAATCTTTAAAGATTCATCTTCACGCTAAATGAAGATGTTTGGGTTGTACCTGGGTTTTGTTGGAAAGATTCATCAGATGGTTCATAAAGGCCGTGGGCTGGGAGTTCTGAGAATCAGTCATCTGCTTCATCTTCAGGTAACGCTCTGTGCCAGAAACAACACAACACAGTGTGATGATGCAATGGCAGGATGCTCTGCTGCTCACAGAACTCCTTCAGCTGGAAGAGTTCAAACTGCTGACGGGTCCAGAATACAACACTGACGTCCAGCAGAGTCGGATCTCTGACCTCCTTGTCAACAGGGGGATTTCCCTCACTTAAGGCTCAGATATTATAATTCAGTTACAGCAGGCACACATTGTATACTCTTTGCCTTTCTTATCTAACTCGTAACCTTTCATTCGAGAGGTTACTGTCGCTAAGAGGCCAACACTGTACCTCCAAATTGAAATGACATATTGAATACTTCACATCATGTATGTACACATCATGAACTCCTTTTTCAACATTTCAGATGGTCAGTTTACTTATGTTAAGTTTTTATGCCATATGCATGGCCTATTATGTTACAGCAGGATTATGAAGAAGTAGTCATTTCACAGTATCCACTATTATTGTAAGTTAATGTTATTTCTTTTTTTAAAGGAGGTGGTAATAAAAGGGCTGTAGCCAATACTAGGAATCAAATGATATGATCGATGATTGATAAAAGATTATGATAAAAACTGGTTGATAAAAGATATAAATCTCACATATATCTTTTGTATGCACTAACTTTCTGAATGTATTTGTGTTTTCACTAATTTGTGTCTTATGACTGATGACATGGGACTGATGTTCAGTTTTAGTATCTTTTCAGAAGAACATACATGAAAAACGTTTTCCTGGCTATGGCCCCGGGTAGAAATTCATGAATTGACCTTGATAAAAAATCAACTCAATGTTCTCATTGCATTTGTATATTCAACATTAAAGTGAATGTTTGAGATCTTATTTATATATAGTTTTTGTCTAATAAATACCATCATGCAGGCTGCACCATAAATGATCCAGTGTATCCAATGTATCCAGTCACCATTACCACTCATATTTTATCCCTCTGTCCCCCCCTGGTCTGCTCTTGTGGACAGTGCATGAGGCTCACCTCTTCTGCTCCTGCAGATGAACAACAGTGGATCAGAGCAGTCTGTCAGGCCGAACAGTGGGAGCTGATCGGACCATCCCTGCAGCGTCCTGCAGCCCTGCAGCTCCATCTGCTGGTGCACCCCTGCTCACATATTCACACACACACACAGTGACACACAAAACCTCAAGAGTCAACTTGAGTCTGTCTAAATGCCTTCACTATTAAATAATATACACAATGGATCAGCAAATCAAATCCGATTGGATTAAAAAGAAAAATGGCATTTAGGAACGTTGAGGAACACCAACAACTGAATGTTTTTCATGAGAAAAACCCTGACCGCATGGGTCCTTTAATAGGAAAGGAAACTCAGACAGTGGGGGAGTTATTGTTCACCGCTGCATGGAGTTCTGTTCTTCCACATGCTGCCCCCGCACTGCTGGAGCTGTGGGAATCCCCTCCATCCCCTCCTTCTCTCTGACTCACTGTTACTGCCCTTCATTTTGTCGGTCAGTCATCCTGTGTTTCTGGACTGTTCAGTCTCACTGTAGTGTCACCAAAATCACTAAATGCATCAATGTTCTCCTCCTGGTTATACTACAATGCTTATTTTGGGGTAAATCATTTTACTGTTTGTTTTTTTTCTGCAAGATATTACCCAAAAATCATGCAAAAGAATATTTTTTTGCAAAATAAGCATTGTCGTATAACTCGGAGGAGCAGATTGAGGCGTGCAGTGAGTTTGGTGACACTACACAGCATAACAGTGAAGTTATTGAATATTTTTCCCAATAGAAATTGACCAAAATAGCACAAAATAAGTGTTGTAGTAAATAGTAAATTGACCTGTACTTGTATAGATCTTTTATAGTCTTCTGACCACTCAAAGCTCTTTAACACTACATGACATCATTCACCCATTCATACACTGATGGGAGGGGCTAAGGAGCCACCTGCCCATCAGGAGTAGCTACCATTCACACATCGTAGAACAGCTACAGGAGACATTTAGTATGACCAGGAGGAGAGGAATTGATGTAGGAAGTGCTTTTAGGGACGCCACACTGCAACTGAATATTGCACTTTGTAGACAGTCCCTGAGCACTTGTCTCACAGCCGGCATAACTCAGAAAACTATTTTATTTGTCCAGCTCAGAGAGGCATCGTTTGTGTTTTACCAACTTTACGCTTACGAGTTATATCCAGAAAGACTTTATCAGGGAATATCTTTCTAACTATCTATCTTTCCAAACTATACCTTCACTTTTCTCATAAGTATTTGTACCTGCTCTCCCTACTCCAAGAGCACACAGTACTCCACACAGCCAAGTATCATGACAGGTTGTCAAGAAATGCAATATTTTGGTATCCAACAAACACAGGACTTTCAACTCCAAGACCGTGTTCGACGCTAGCAAAAAACAGGCTAAAAACTAATTTGTCTAATGGAAAAAAAGAACAGCCAACTTCTTATTGTTTGTTCGCACAAAATGTAGAGAGTTTTCGCGCGGTAACATACACGCTCAATGCAGAGACTCGAATAGACACAAATGAAGGCTGGGGAGCACAAATGATGGCACGTGAATGAGGCTTATGCGGGATATTTGCTCCATTCGCTTATATGCACCAGATTAATTATTTCAACTTGAGCAAAGAATTTGCGTGGCGCTGTGTTGCGAAAGCGTATCAGCATTGAGATTCTCCTGGCATCACTGACGACTTGACACTGTTCAATCAGAAATGGCGATCCGTAAAAAAAATGTTAGCTACTTGTGGGCACTTCGAGCTCTGCGATAGTACCTCATATTTAAATAGAGACATGCATTGACATCATTATGTAGTTATTTATATTACTTTTTATCCGTTAATTGCAATTAAATCACAGCTAAATCTATTTATATAGGCTTCATACTGCTGTAGTAAACCTCTTTGGCTTGCCAGATACACTGAATACTTATGAACTTGCCTCAACTTTCAACATAGAGTTTGTAAAACTTGCCCCCACCAATGAAGCCCCTTGCCTTTTTTTAAACAAGGGTTATATTTGGTCTGAATAGTCATTTACTTTCGTCTTTCCCCTTATCTACAGATACATTAGTTGTGTTCTCCGTATTTAGGCACAAGGCAATTGAATATAACACAGACATTTGGTGGGCCATTTGGAAAGGATCAGTCTTAGTCACCCATAATGAAATACTGACTTGAATGAGGTATCCCCTGAAATGGGCAATATACAGAATGTGATCTTACCAGGGCAAAAAAGAAGGACCTGAACCTCTTTGACCATTGGGTGGCTGCTTAGGTAGGCAAGATTCCAACTGAAGAGCACCTCCTGGGTTATGGTTGAACATGCGTTGAGAGCATGGACATGCCTTGTTTCCAGAGACATATTCCAAACATTAAGGTCAGTGATATTTCCAAAAAAAGGCTCTGTGAAATTCCCTCCAAATGAATCTTGGTCCTGACCCAGTATAAATATACCATCCCCATAGATATTCCTGGTAGAGTCTGTGCCTGAGCCCATGTCCTTTCTGTCCCCATCCACATAGATAGCCCAGTGGCCACCGCTCTGGAGCCATGTGACACATATGTGATGCCAAGCTCCGTCGTTGGGGAAGGATGCCTTATACGGCAGGTGCTTCCCGTGGATGATGAGCGCAAGGAGGATGCGTCCCTGCACATCCACCTGGCCTCTTAGCTGGAACTCATTGGTAAAGACAGGTGCAGCGTAGGAGAAGATGGTGGACACCTCATTCCACTCTGGGTTCCACTGAACTCGAACACACACACTGACGGACGACAGAGTGGGAAAGGACACGTTGACACGAGCAAAGCCCTCATGGGATTCCTTTGGGAAGTTTAGAGCTGAGAACTGTACATCTAAACAAAAGCAGAAGAAGTGGTCAGTGATCAAAGTGTTTAGTATTTCTTTACTTGCAAATATGTTTGAAGGTCCACTGATTGCACTCACACTGTTTGGAGAGGGCCACAGCCCTAGAGGCTGCTTTGCTGGGATCCCTGACCCAGATAGGTGAACGATGTCCAGTCTGCCGAAGCAGCTCCAAGACTCCCTCCTGGTCCTCTGACTGTTCAAGGGTGGCAAGGGAGCTGAACTGGCCTCTGCAGAATGTGTCGGCCCTGGAGAAGGCCAGTGAGTCATTAGCCAGCTGGAAGGCCCAGTGAGAAGTCAGATGGACCGGTCTTGATTTCCCTGGAGAGTCAGACACAGAAAACAATCACGATAAGCATGAATGAAAAATAGTAACGCACCAATCAATAACATATAAAAAAAATGTTTTAATGGATAGAGTGGATTGAAAAGAGAAGTCAGTATTATAAATTGAATTTCTGGCCACTACAAGTGATTAACAGTCTCACCATGTGCCTCCCCCACTCTGTCTGGCCCAGCATGTGTTGGCTCACTCTCACATACCACCTACAGGAGAAAAAGTCAAGTTTACTTTTTATTTCAACAGTTGCTTTGCAGCATTTGGCTGTAAGCAGCATCCAAAAATTGGAGTTTGTCTGCCATTTGAAAATAGAAAGTTATCAAAACACAGTCATCGTTATGAATTTAAAAGTTGATGTACTGATTCGCATTTTCAAATAAAACGATGCAATCTTAAAACAAATAACAACATAAACAATTTGAATGGCTCTTCATATATTATGTAGTATATAATGGTTATTACCACAAATAAGAAGAGTATGAGTCCAGCTTGCAGGGCTCCAGTCATCTCTAGACCAGTGGAGTTTCAAACTGAATTAGACCACTTATCTTACCTAGAAAATTATATTTCCGCTTCAATTTTGAAAAAGTCACAAAGTGTCTACAATAACCTATTAGCGTATCACTCTTCAACAAGCAGTTTTCCAAAATTCTGGAGTTAATGTCCTGATTCATTGTTGCCCTGTCCCCATTTTTCTTTGAAGCAGCAGAAAGTCTCTTTGGGTAATCTGGGAAGGAACTCCATGCGTGGTATGATCAAACCCGAATCTGGTCCAGACTCCTCAACCAGTGCCTCGGCTTGAATATCCAGCATATCCAGCAGAGTTTCTGGTCTCCTGACTGGGAGAGAGCCAGCAATCCCAGTGCGTCTGTCCAAGAGACCCTGTCGGTCTCCTGCCTCCCTTCAGACCCCAACCCCTCCCTCCCTCCTTAGTACCCTGAAGCCATCTGCCTTTGTCATGCAAATGTGGTAATTTTTTAAAAGAACCCTACTTACGCAAGCAGTGTCAAGCATTTTGCACAGAGAGTTCATCAAGAGCAGCAGGGCGGCTGGCATTTTTACCACATAGCCGTTCTTTATGCCTACTATAGGAATCTCTAAAGTTAATTTGAACATCTGGTTCATTGATGTACTTCATAGTCAATAAACGATTAGTTTTACTCATTTATTCAGGGTACATTGAACCATAAAGTTTTCTGGTTGGCTTTCATCCTGTGGTTTTGTCCAACATGCTTGAAAAGCTTTTGTATGCCTTTTGACATCTGCATTCACAATATGTCTGGCACATGCTTTTCATGGGCATTTTCAGATTATCAGATTGATGACTAAGTAAATGTTTAGTTCACAGAGTTAAACATATTGGTCCTAAATCTAGATTTGGGCTAAAGAGAAAGAAGCTAAGGTGGTAACACCATGGCTGACTAAAAAAACACCTGTTGTCAAGCAAATCACTAACTTTCCATCGCTGACATACATATTGTGACTCTTAAATTTAAACTCAGCATGACTTATTTAGTATATGATGACATGGTTTGAGTTGTTATAGTATAACTCCAACTGGAAATTACATTTGTTTTGTTTTCACTACAGTATTAAGTTACAGAGTTTGAGCTGTGCCGACTGAATAGTGAAGCTAGACATTATGAACAGAGTTAGTAGCAATCTTTGTTTAAAATTCTGTGACAATGGAAATACAGCAATTGGAAAGGGACTTGTGTATTGAAATAATATTTATGGTAGAATATACTGTGATGGATTTTGGAAATACTACTTTGGTTGATTTTTCTCATGATCATTGTTTTTAAGGCATTTATTTAGGCAAGCAACTAAGGAAGGCAAATACCTGCTGTTTGAGTTATACCGAACTAAGAAACCTTAACTTTAAACATGTATCTTTTATCCATAACTGACACTCTTTAAGAACATAAATCCCTAATTGTACTAGCAGAAACCTTTTGGGATCTGTAGTTCCCTACCCATTACTCTTCAGTGCAAACATTGGCCACTAACCGCTTGGGTTTTCCCAACGTCTAAGCTTTGATCGAAGGAAAAAGTTGTTGTTCAGTTCGAGGAACAGGCGACAGAAGAGGAGGGCAAGAGGGAGGGCGGTGTACCGGACTCAGTCTGGAGGAGCCTTTGTTCTTTTGGGTTCTTGTCCAGTTTTTCACACTGAGAGAGGATACCTGGGTGGAATACCAATGACTGGCTTTGTCTCAATCAGTTTTGTCTGGATCACTGGATTCTGGGCATTAGGGATGTTTAGGCTCGACTTGATCAGTCTCTCTCTGAGAGTCTGTCCAGACAGGTGTATGTAAAGCCACAAGAGGCAAGATGTTCTTGTTAAAGGATTATGCTGGTGTGATAAAACATTGTACTCACTCAAGGTAATTGTGGAGTTAGCCAAATTTAGGTGAACAGAAAAATGGAACAGTAAAAATAGAAAAATGCAGAGTAAAGCTATTTGTACTGTGAAAAGTTAAAGTATGGAGAAGTGCACAACACTAAATTCTATTTTGTATTGACAAAGCAGTACCATGTCTCCGTGATGTCAATTTAATCAATACATTCACATCAGCCAAACTACAAAAGAGCATATGTTTTCTCTTATTTCTAGTGGTATCTAGTACGACAGCGAAATAGGGCCATTGTAGTTAAACCACAAATGTGGAGGGGGTTAGTATTGCGCAAAACTTAGATTAAAGCAGTAAAGAAATTCCAAACATACAAAATAACAACTTGAATATTCTCTGAGAGTTTGAAAACATAAATTTGAAATGTAGGAACACGCCTAAATTAGTGTTCCGATAAAAGGTCCTGAAATATTCTATACTTGTTCTTTTATGAACACAATGCTGACATTGGTATATTGTACATTACTGTCATGTTAGACCTGTTGTAAATGTTATTGTGCCAATGGGTTATCACATAAATGCTAAAGGTTGCTGTTTCTGTTGTCCTCTCTGACGGATGTAGTGAGGCGAAGGTCCTGAACAATATGTGTTTTCTCTTTCTGTATTCATTCATAACTATAAATAACTAATATAACATATTTTACTTTCAGCGCTCATGTTACTGCAGTGTGTGAAGGTTGATCCAATTAGCTCCATGACAAAAAATTATCTCACAGAATATTCAAGTTTTTTTTCTCATAAATTAACGATTTTGATCTCAGCAAATATTTAAGTTTTTATACTTTCTTTTTTACTTACTTCTACTTACTTTTTTGTACGTTTTTTTCTCTTGTATTTTGTAATTTAATTATTTATTTATTTATGTTCACCTAAATGGCCCCAATACACCGTTGTAATTGTGCAATCAAATTCATTTTGGTTATGTTTTTCAAGGTTTTGAGATATTTGTTTGAGATTTTTGCCTCAATACAATGGTAAGTGGAATTTAGTTTGTTATACTCGCAGCATTTAAAGGTATTTTCAAAGAAATTAACAGCTGACACACACACACATACACACACACACACACACACACACACACACACACACACACACACACACACACACACACACACACATGGAAAGTCATGGAAAAAGCTGCAGTACCACATGAAGTACTCGTCTTTACTGAAGTAAAAATAGAAATACCACAGTGAGAAAATACTCATGTTCAAAATCTTACTTTCAGAATAATCAGCTACATTTACTGTCAAAAGTAAAAATACTAATAATAATAAGAAAAGCATCACATGACATAGCCTACATAATAATATCATAAAAACATATGAATGAAATACTGATTCTACCTGAGTATTTTCTATTTTAAATAGTTTAAGTACATGTTGTTGATAATCCTTCTGAAATGTTGCAGGTATCTTTACTCAAATGTTTTGACATACTTCTACTTTTACTTAAGTAAAGGATCTCAGTACTTCTTTTACCACTCTATATGATAATAATGCAACATATTATGAGATCATCATGTGTGAAAATAAGGCAATCCCATAAATGAAGTAGAGTTGTAGTATGAAGTATAAGATGGAAATGCTGAAGTAAAGAACCCCAAAAGGACTTGAGTGGAGTACATTTGTAAACCTAGATTTTTCTCATTTATAGAAAGTACCAGGGAGAGAAAGACCTGTGCTGACGAAGACACAACACAGAAGAGGAAGAGGGTCTCTGAGTCTGGTTCTGGAAGCACAGGGGCCAGAAAAAGAAGAGGCACCTCTGAGACTGAACCCTCGGAGGAGGGTGTCAAGGTGAAGGGGACAAAAAGAGAAGTCACTGAAATTGGAGACGGATCTAAGAGACTGAGGGTCTCTGAACTGGATCAAAGACACGAGGACACCACCTCATCCTCATTGGAGGTTGCAACACCCAGGAAGAAGGGGGACTCTGACACCACATCCACCTCAGAGGAAACCAGCAGACAGCAGTTCCAGGCTAAACACGACCAGCTTCACCGCTGGGTGAGGGAGGCCACGGGTTGGTCTACGCAGATCATTTCCCTGTGGCAAAACAATACAATCCCAGGGACAATGTCATCTGACAAGGCTTTGCTCATAATAGGAGGATCAATCAAAAAACATCTCACACCGGGACATCAAGGTGGAAAACATCTTGATTGGAAGATGCTCTGATGTTCCAGGCTTGTGGCCGATTGACCTCGACCTCAGCTGCTCATCATGACCTCATCATACAGGATCTTCTATGGTATTTCAGCCCACATCCCACCAGAACCTACAGGGTACGAACCCACCACAGTGTGGCAACTGGGAGTGGTCCTGTACGACATGCTGCAGAGAGACACACGATTTGAGACAGAAAGGTTCCTGAGCAACAAACTCAACATCAACAAGGACGTGTTTTAAAATTGCCAAGACGTGTTGCGCCTGTGTCAGGCTGTAGATCCTCAGCAGTGTCCCACTCGGGAGCCTTACCACCGAAGACCTCTTTTACCATGAGCCACATGCATTTGTTTTATGGTTCAATGAGCTGACAAAGAGTTTTTACAACTACACACGTGGTGTGTTCTGAAGATACAAATCTTAAATTTAAGGCATTTTGTTATTGTTTTAAACAAAAAAACACCGAGCATGTGGACAGCCAGTCATTGTTTGAAGTTTGCAACTTGTTTCTGCTGCCCACAAAACCAGCTATTACAGGTGTAACTAAACTATCTGTCAAGTCTGAATAAAGCCATAAGTAAGATGTATTTAATAGACACCTATCTGAATGACAAAAAGCCAATACTTTAACAGATAGATTCCTAAAAAGGGGTTCGGAACCCTTTTGAAAAAGAAAGAAACACTGGTTAACACCAACACTGGTTGTGGAGTAGCACATTTCTTGTAAACCTGACAGCTGTGAAAACAGGGAGGTGCTGTAATGGGTCAACTCTAATCCAGTGAACTGTGTCATAAACACAGGCAGTCAACAGAAATGCAGAGCAAGAGATGCTCAGGCATTTCCCTGTGCGTCCCAGAGCAACAAGTTCACATTACATGTTGAAACGGCCCTGACCTACTTCACTACATTAAACGTTTGGAATATTTCTGTTGTGAAAAGAAAAGGTCTAAATCTGCCCAATGTGTCCTTGGTCTGCTTACACTAATATGCTTGGATGCATTATTGTCTACACTCTTATCATATGTACAGACATAACAGCAATATATCTGGAGGCTGGAGTGAAAGTAAGGCAGTTGTGTGTGTGTTTATGCATACAGAGTGTTTCTTTACACAATCTCACGATTACACTCTGAGCTCAGCGTGCAAACAGTTGTTCAACGCTCTTTTACTGGCTCCGAGTCAACACTACACTCAACACTACAGTCAACACTACAGTCAACACTACACTCAACACTACACTCAACACTACAGTCAACACTACAGTCAACACTACACTCAACACTACAGTCAACACTACAGTCAACACTACACTCAACACTACAGTCAACACTACAGTCAACACTACAGTCAACACTACACTCAACACTACACTCAACACTACAGTCAACACTACACTCAACACTACACTCAACACTACAGTCAACACTACACTCAACACTACACTCAACACTACAGTCAACACTACAGTCAACACTACACTCAACACTACAGTCAACACTACAGTCAACACTACACTCAACACTACAGTCAACACTACAGTCAACACTACACTCAACACTACAGTCAACACTACAGTCAACACTACACTCAACACTACAGTCAACACTACAGTCAACACTACACTCAACACTACAGTCAACACTACAGTCAACACTACACTCAACACTACACTCAACACTACAGTCAACACTACAGTCAACACTACACTCAACACTACAGTCAACACTACAGTCAACACTACACTCAACACTACACTCAACACTACAGTCAACACTACAGTCAACACTACACTCAACACTACACTCAACACTACAGTCAACACTACAGTCAACACTACACTCAACACTACACTCAACACTACAGTCAACACTACACTCAACACTACACTCAACACTACACTCAACACTACAGTCAACACTACACTCAACACTACACTCAACACTACACTCAACACTACAGTCAACACTACACTCAACACTACAGTCAACACTACAGTCAACACTACACTCAACACTACAGTCAACACTACAGTCAACACTACACTCAACACTACACTCAACACTACAGTCAACACTACAGTCAACACTACACTCAACACTACACTCAACACTACAGTCAACACTACAGTCAACACTACACTCAACACTACACTCAACACTACAGTCAACACTACAGTCAACACTACACTCAACACTACACTCAACACTACACTCAACACTACACTCAACACTACACTCAACACTACAGTCAACACTACACTCAACACTACACTCAACACTACAGTCAACACTACACTCAACACTACACTCAACACTACACACTACACGGTTCAGTAGATGAGCAACTGACAGAGCATTCAGGGGAATTCATGTCAAACATTCTCGTTTTTTGGACGCTCATAGTCAGTAAAGCCACATAAGTCTAACATCTTTAACTCGTGTGTGTTGGCCACATTGAAGAGTTGCAATCCTGAAGGAGGCTCCTCTGTAATAAATAGTGCTGTTTTTTCCAGTAATTTCTGTCTTGCTTTTAGCCTGAAGTCAACAAACGCCTTTGGTCAGAGCTCTCTTAATCAACAGACTTGGCCACAGTGAGCAGAAGCTCACAAAAGAGGCTGGGCTAATTGACCTCCTCCCTTTGCATGCTCTTTCCTCCACTGTAACTTCGCTGCTACTGCCACCCAGTGTATTTCCATGACAACCCGGGGATTGTAAGAACGGTATGGAAACGTCAAACACTCGGCGGGCTCGCATCGTCGCACACAAAAGGCCAGTGACCTACATGTGGAGCGCGGCTGAAGGCTTTTCCCAGAAGAACAGGCTCAGCAGCATTAGTGGACGGGACTGAAACACTGTGACCCCCCCCCCCCCAAACCCCCTTTTTTTCTCTCCAGCTGCTCGGAAGCAGAACAGACTTGAAAAAAGTTGACTACTCTAGCATATAAACCAGTTTCATACACTATCCTAATCTTACAGCGCAGTAACATGATTTGAAAATGAAGTGGCTGTAGGACAGAAAAGAGATTTTTATAAATACTTTGGGGAGTGAGTTCTGCATATGTTTCATAACGTAGTAATTGTTTAAATGGAGTCAGTTAATTAACAAGCTTGTATTCCAACTCACATCATCACGTAGAAAACAAACAAAAACTTGTCGTTCACCCAGGAGACCTCTGTTTGTTCCTCGCGTGAAACAAGAAGTCAATGTTGATTTATTTGTCACATAACCTCCGTACTTAAACAACGCCACTTCTGTAGTTACTTTAACCCAAACAACAATCTTGTCCTAAACCTAACCAGGTAGTTTTGCTGCCTAAACCATAACTACGTTTCCTGTAAAGAAGGAAGTTTATTTTGAAAAGAATGTATGCATGGACATTGATACGTGTTGCTGGACCTTTGTGGGAAAACACACAAAAAATGTAGTAACTTTTTCGTAAGCTATAATACAAACCGTTGTATGAAGATACGGTGTGTCTGTAAATCTGAGGACAGAAAATGAATGCAGAATGCTCCCTTGTAAACAAACATTCCTAGCTGGTCAGCAATCGGGGGGCATGTTTGTCTGGCCTAATCTGGCAACAGCAGATAGTCTTTATGGTCGACCCTCGGCCATCAATCAGGCCTGCTACTGAAGACCTGGTCGACAGCAGCAGGGGTCCCACGGTCGCTAGGGAGACCGCCTTTTAAAGCAGTCATATAACCGATAGAGGAAACAAAGAGAAAGGGAAAGACAGAGGGTGGAGGGAGGGACGGGCCAGTCCAGTGTTAGTTGTGTCCTCTTTGGACAGAATCAGGCTTCAGCTTGAGTGAGACAATACTGAGCTGAGTCAACCCCTGAGTTCATGCAGTAACACGAGGTTCACACCGATACAGGAGTTTGCCAGTAGCAGCATTTAATTGAAGTTCCAATATCGTTACTGTTATCCCCCTCTGATAGGATATGATATAGGACAGTTTTGATTGACTTGCATTTTTGTAGAATTCTTGTTAATATTATTCTGACTTTCAGTAGACACTTTATCCAATGCTGAGGCATACGCTATCGTTTTTTGACTGTGAAGGTGTGAAAATGTCAGATTTGATCAGGTTCAGTAAATAAATATCAGTATCAATACCAGTGTAATAAATTGGCATTGATTGAACCTTGATATGTTCGATTTAATCTTAATCTTTTTATTGCAACGGCAGCGCATGCACATGCTGGTAACTCCCATGAATTTCATGTTCATCACTAATGGCATACGACAGAATACATTTATCAACATCTGAAAAGAAAGCGTGGGGATTGGATTAAAGGCAGCTGACTTTGAGACGATCACCACCCACGGCCGACAACCAGCCAGACCTGCCGGACCAAATGCCACCAACCTGCCCCGAAGAGGAGAGATGGAAGCTAAGCTAACCCAGCTAGGACCTGAGGCTACTCCACTACCCAGCATGCTGCTGGATGTCTGATGTTCAGTCGCAGGAAAATATGATGGATGAAAGCAGCGGGAGGTCGGTGACTGTTGAGCCCACATCTTCACAGAGACCTGGCTCCATCTTTTATCCTGGATCAATCTGCACTTTACGGGCCAACAGAAGGACAGAGAGCAGGACTCCGGTGGGACGAGAGGATCTGGACTTCATGATGTTGAGTTTTTAATGTGAAGATGTCGGCCATATTATCTGCCCAGAGAATAGGTTTTGTTGCTGCTGTTTACATTCCTTATGATGCAAATTTATAAAGGAAACAAAAAATCTTCTGATATATATTCTATTGACATGGTAATCATAAAGAAGTAATTGATTTTATTGTAGGACCTCTGACCTATATAGGTAATCAGTCTTTTCAAAAAGGTATTTTTCCTAATAATATGAAAACTGTAAAGGTAATACCAATATTTAAAAATGGAGAAAAGCATTACATGGATAATTATAGACCAATATCCCTTCTTCCTCAATTTTCAAAAATATTAGAGAAATTATTTGTGCAAAAATTGGATCTCTTTATAAGTAAAAATGTATTATTGAGTGAACAACAGTATGGATTTAGGAAAAATAGAACTACTACCTATGCACTATTGGAGATGGTGGAAGGAATAATAAAGGCAGTTGAAAATGATGAGTATTCTATTGGTATTCACGTTGACCTCCAGAAGGCTTTTGATATTATAGATCACAGCAAATTATTGAGAAAACTGGAGAAGTATGGATAAGAGGGATGAAAAGCTACTTGGACAATAGGCAGCAATGTGTGCACGTTAATGACATGCTGTCAGGACTCAGGAAGGTCACCTGTGGAGTACCGCAGGGATCAGTAAATAGTCCAATACTTTTTATACTTTATACTAACCATATTTGTAAAGTTTCTAAATTATTAAAATTTGTCATTTTTGCTGACGATACAAACTTATTTTGCTCTGGAAAACTTTTGAAGAAACTTTTGTTAGAAATGATCAAATCTTTGTTTGACGCTAATACATTATCTCTTAATATAAAGAAACTAAATTCAGGTTTTTTGGAAATCAAAAAGAATTAGATGGGGATATTGAATAAAAAATCTGTGATGATAAAATTGAAAGAGTTTTTGAGAAAAAATTCCTCGGGGTTGTGGTTGATCAAAAAGTAACATGGAGACAACATATTGATTATATTAATGGTAAAATGTCAAAGTCAATAGCAATACTGTATAAATGTAGAGATGTACTAACTTCTAAGGCCTTGCATATCATTTATTGCTCACTTATACTTGCGTATATATCTTATTGTGTGGGGGTCAACCCATAAAACATTTATAAATTCAACAGTCTTGTTACAAAAACGACCGATACGTTTTATGAATAAGGCTGGTTACTATGGTTACTATGAGCACACAAATCCATTGTTTATGAAATCTCATGTTCTGAAATTTTATGATTTGGTATATTATAAAATAATGCAAACAATGTTCAGAGCAAAAGCAAAGTCACTGCCAGACTGTGTACAAAGGTTGTTTTCAATACATGATTGTAAATATGATTTGAGAGATGTTTGTAAATTTATCGTACAAAATGCTAAAAAAGGGATTAAAAGAAGATGTATCTCTATCGTACGAGTTAAATTATGGAACAACGCTAAAATAAATGTAAGAATGTGCAACTCATTTTTGGTTTTCAAAAGGATTGTTTATAAAGCTATTTTTGAGGGTTACAGGTGTGAATGAAATATACATATTTTTTTCTTTTCTTTTTTCTTCATATCTAATTATCTTGAGGGTTAACGTTACTCAATTGATAAGAATTTAGGATAGGAATATATAAGCATTATGCTTCTGCCTATACCTTTTCAGTCATATTGTTTACTAGATTGTATATATACTTTACTCATTGTATTGTATGTGATGACTGAATAAAAACACTACTACTACAAATTCAAAAATTGCACAACAGGAATGTACTACTGGTTTTGTTTTCTTTTGTTTGTCATATGTTTATTGTGTAGTGACTGGACTAAAAATGTATTTTGTTCTGCATACATGTTGCATAATGACAATAAATTATCCCTGAATCCTTGAATACTGTGCATCTTGTGATCTGTGTTGGACAGTAACATATTACAATTTAATAATATATGGGGTTTACGATTATAAATGTGGCAGTTACATTACAGTTAATCCCAGTAATGCTCTGCTAATTTGATGTTGTGATGTTTGTCTCATTCACTGTCTAACCAGGAATTAAATGGGACAGTTCAGTTGAATCTAAATTTTGGATTTGTGTGCACAATAGATAGACTGGATCTGGACATGTTAGATTTGCCCAGGGCTGCAGATATGTAGCTAGCTTCTGAAAAAAGAGGAGAAATACAGTCAACTCCACAGTCGTTTTATTTCCATGGTGTGTCTTCTTAGCTAGGTAGCCAATGGTAAGCCTGAACTCAAGAAGAGTTGGTATCCACAGATTTAAGATGAGAATTCTGGAGTGCTGCATGCAACTAAGCTAGAGAGGGTCAGTAGTAGTTGTCTTGTTGTTTTAGAAATATATTTGGATGGCTATTATAAAGTTGCAATGGGATCATAGCTAACATTTAATGCAACAACTCTTAAAGGAACATAAATATTCTCAGCAACATGAGAATCTGGCCGTTAGGCTTGAAGACACCTGGTCATGAATCAAAGTGTTGGACAGACAGACAAATGACTGACTAACACATTTCTTAGCCAGGGAAAAAAATTTGAGCATATATTGAGCTTAGCTTTAACAGCTTATCTATACAGAGGTGCGGGTCGTCCTTCAATCTGAATGCTGGTTTGAATGTTAGTTAGTCCTGATGGGCAGGTAACACCTTACATGGTAGCTCCTCCCATCAGTGTATGAATGTTAGTTAGTCCTGATGGACAGGTAACACCTTACATGGTAGCTCCTCCCATCAGTGTATGAATGTTAGATAGTCCTGATGGGCAGGTAACACCTTACATGGTAGCTCCTCCCATCAGTGTATGAATGTTAGTTAGTCCTGATGGGCAGGTAACACCTTACATGGTAGCTCCTCCCATCAGTGTATGAATGTTAGATAGTCCTGATGGGCAGGTAACACCTTACATGGTAGCTCCTCCCATCAGTGTATGAATGTTAGTTAGTGCTGATGGACAGGTAACACCTTACATGGTAGCTCCTCCCATCAGTGTATGAATGTTAGATAGTCCTGATGGGCAGGTAACACCTTACATGGTAGCTCCTCCCATCAGTGTATGAATGTTAGTTAGTCCTGATGGGCAGGTAACACCTTACATGGTAGCTCCTCCCATCAGTGTATGAATGTTAGTTAGTCCTGATGGGCACTGCAGGTAAAATAATTCAAAGGGGTTTTATTGTTTATGGATTAAATATGGGACAATAGAAGCTTGAAGAGATTCACTCATCTGCCAGTTTTTTTGTGTGACCTTTCTGTTTGTAGGAGATGAGCTTTATGTGTGTGTGTGTGTGTGCATATCATGTGAGCCAATGTTAGTCACTTTTACAGTGAATCCTCAAAAGAAATGGCTGGGAATAGCAAATCCCATGAAGAGAGTAACCTGGAAATGAAAAGAAACAGCTGTAAAGGGAATATGGGAGAATGTAAACCATGAACCTATAGGCCCTATGAGACTACAGTGAATTAATGTGATGGGGGATTTTGCAATCACTGACACATATATGAGGTGGTTTTCTTAATATTTCCTAATCTAAATTTTGTCTTTTTTCTTTTGAGGATAGATATGTTTAGATTCTCCAGGGAGTGTTTGTGTGGCCTTCACATTTTACTTTCCTGTGGTAGAAAGTCTATAAATGAGTATATGCTGTTGTGACTGTACCCAGCACCAATCAACGTCAATTTCGACGTTGATTTTTAATTGAAAACTGGTTGATATTCGGTCTGAACGTCTAAGACCTATCTTCACCATCTTTTCAACATCAACGTGACACAAAACACCAATTTGTTTGAAAATGTTGATGATTTGTTCAGTTGTAGGATGAAAGAGAGATGATATTAGTTACTGTGAACGAAATTCTCCAAAGTCATAATTCACTGGTCAGTGATACTGTATGTGGTCGACACAAAGATGTGATTTGAACGCATTTAATGTTTCACATAAAATGTCATAAATATGGAACTATAGACTGTCTGCTGCCAACAAGGTGCTCACAGGACATCGTAAGGAGAGCAGTGTACATTCTGTCTGTACATTCATGTAAAATACGAGTGTGTGTTTACTGCTGGAACACGCATGTCCAGGTACTTTGGCTCAGACTGCTTCTACAACTTTGAGGAAACTCGGCACCGGACTTGCAGAGCGAAGTGAACGAGCTGAAGGAATAAACTTGAGGCTTCACACTAACGAGGCAAGGCAAGGAAAGTTTATTTGTATAGCACATTTCAACAACAAGACCAATTCAAAGTGCTTCACAGAAAACCATTAAAAGCATCAAAACATAATGCAAAAGAAAAGAAGATTTTTTTAAAAACAATTAAGAACATTCATTGAACATTAAAAACAGTCAGTAAAACATTAAAAAGCTAAAAATACAATAAAAGTTGCATTGCAATTTAAGAATTAAAATACAGTAGTGAAATGCAGAAATTGATTAAGATCCTTGAATCTGGTTCAATTAAAGGCAGCAAACAGAAGAGTCTTCAATCTGGATTTAAAGAGCTGAGGGTCTCTGAGGGTCTGTGATGGTCTCTGAGGGTCTCTGAGGGTCTCAGCAGACCTGCAGCTTTCAGGGACCTTGTTCCAGATATGTGGAGCAGAAAAAATTAATGCTGCTTCTCCATGAGTTCTGACTCTTGGAACAGAAAGTAGACTCGTCCCAGACTACATACTTTGTAGGTATTGAACTACTCTATTCCAATAATGTAAAGCGATGAGCAACATTAGTATAATGTTATGCTGCTCACACTGAAGGCGAGGCTGCTAGCTTGTAGCATACTGCAGCATGGACCCACAGCAAACATAAACAGGCATAAACTGTCTTCATGGGCTGTTGCTGTAGCCCAACATTTATAAAATGTAGTTTTTAGGCCATTTCACATGTAAAATACATGGCAGAAAGCAAATGGGGCTGAACACGTGACTGTGTCTTAGTGGTGAGCAGTGTGGTCCTTCAATCAGAGGATCGGCCGTTCGATCCCCGGCTCCACTAGTCCATGTCGATGTGTCCTTGGGCAAGACGCTGAACCCCGAATGTCTCCTGTAGCTGTTCTACAGTGTGTGAATGTCAGCTACTCCTGATGGACAGGTGGCTCCTTAGCCCCTCCCATCAGTGTGTGAATGGGTGAATGATGTCATGTAGTGTTAAAGAGCTTTGAGTGGTCGGAAGACTAGAAAAGATCTATACAAGTACAGGTCCATTTACACAGTTTAAATGTGGAGGAAGTAAGTTCAAACAAAAGTGATGTACAAATAAGAAGACGGTCAAAACATTGTTGTTTGGCATACAGCAATATACAAACAATATAAAGTATTAGACTATGAAATGTCTAAGTGAGCATCTTTCCGTTGAAAAGAGGTTTAAAAATTGTGTTGAAAATCAAAAAAAATTATTGTATTTTGTTGTATTTAAAGAACATTGTTCATGTTATATTTATATTATTGCATGGTCTTCTTTGTCCTGTAAGTGGAAACTGTTGATATGTTACTATGACAACGTATTTAATTGCTACATATTTTACTGTGAGCATTTCGAAGGTTTAAAAGACGTTTTAAACTGGTTCAAAAGTGAAAGTTTTTTCACTATTTGAAAACGTTGATTAAACGTTCACGTTTAGACCATATTTCACCGGGATTTGCAATATTGACTTTCAACTGAGAAATGTGGACCTGATTTCTTAGTTAGCCTCTAAATTGACGATATACTTTTTTCAGCACAGTGTTGAGGATGAACAAATTCAATACGGCAAATACGATCTGAATATGAACGTTCAATCAACGTCTTCAAATAGTCAGTGAAAGTTTGAACTTCTTTTCAATGGTGGCCAGAGTCGTCTTTTCAACGGAAAAATGCTCACTGGGTGCCGTACTTTAGTACAATTTGAGGTACTTATTTATGCTACTTTAAAATGTTACCCAGTTGCCAGAAAGGTTGTCATTGTACGCTTCTGCAAAATACAGGATACGTAGAATCCGAAGAAGTTTCATTGATACGTTTCTTATCAGCCTTGTATCATGCTTGCAGAAATGCACAATGTCACGTTGTGAAAACAGTTGTAAGGTTTAGACAACAAAACTAGTTGCTCAAAAAAAGAGCGTAGGTTGTGTTCAAATAATAGTGTAACAACGCAACGTCGCACAACGTACGGACATAACAACGTAACGTCGCACAACGTACAGACATAACAACGTAACATCGTACAACGTACGGACATAACAACGTAACGTCGCACAACGTACGGACATAACAACGTAACGTCGCACAACGTACGGACATAACAACGTAACGTCGTACAACGTACGGACATCACAACGTACGGACATAACAACGTAACGTCGCACAACGTACGGACATAACAACGTAACGTCGTACAACGTACGGACATAACAACGTAACGTCGTACAACGTACGGACATAACAACGTAACGTCGTACAACGTACGGACATAACAACGTAACGTCGCACAACGTACGGACATAACAACGTAACGTCGTACGATGTACGACTGTAACAACGTAACGTCGTACGACGTACGGACATAACAACGTAACGTTGTACAACGTACGACCGTAACAACGCAACGTCTTACGACGTACGGACGTAACAACGTAACGTCGTACGACGTACGGACATAACAACGCAACGTCGTACAACGTACGGACATAACAACGCAACGTCGTACAACGTACGACCGTAACAACGTAACATCGTACAATGTACGACCGTAACAACGTAACATCGTACAATGTACGACCGTAACAACGTAACATCGTACAACGTACGACCGTAACAACGTAACATCGTACAACGTACGACCGTAACAACGTAACATCACGACCGTAAATAAACAACAACCACCACTTAAAACAGTAAAAAAACAGCTACATCATTAGAATGCTGTACTATATCACCAATAATCATCCAATAATATACTATAAAAAAGTGCCTTCCTGCATGATGAGTAAATATTTTTCTGATACTACTTCTGTACCTTTACAAAAATTTTAATGTGTGACTTTTAATGGAGTATTTTCTTTGTGGTATTATTTTTTCCATTTGTTTAGGTTGGAATACTTTTTCCATCTTTGACTCATATTTTTCAGAAAACAGCCTTATCTCACACTGCTACTCATTTTGATGTATATAATGAATGTTTATGATACAAAATGACAAATAAAACGTGGTATCTTCTATTTTGCCAAAACAAAAGTGGATTAATGAACTGATAAAGGTCATTTTTGTCCCTTTTTCAGATATGGTGTAGATAAATATAGAAGCTCATTGTGGTAACTCTGCATTTTGGCATACTGACACCATGTGGTACAATGTGGCACAGCTTTGCCACGAGACCACATTAAACCACAATCTTGCTTCATTTCTCTCTCGGTTCTTTTTGCGCTCAGGAAATGATACATTTCAAGACACCCACCCACTGTTTTCCCCACTTCTGATGCATTGTGAGGTCATTCAAATAGTTTCATATGTCTTTGTATGGGGTGAGAATAATTTTTCCTCTTCATTTTTTATTTTTATATTATCATTAATTTACCTAATTAATTCTGTCAAGACTGAATTGTTTGCAAAATTCTAATAATCATTTTTTATTTATTATTTCAGAACGTTCCATCATTAATAAGATCAATAAAAAACAACCTTCAGTATGAGCTTTATTTTTTTCTTCCAACTAAATAGGTTGTATTTTGTATTTCATCTATAAACCCCGAAAACAAACAACCAGCAGCCTTCGGGTGTTCTTGAAAAAAGAAAAAAGCATTTTAATGTACTTCCATTCTTTTGTTCTTTTCATTAACTTTTATACCACCCCCAGATAATTTGTAATGCTGGTCAGGAGATGTGCACTTAAGGATTTGAGTTTTCATCACATTTTCACCATGGTTGGCTTATACACCAGGTGTGAAATCACAAATTCCAGTTTGCTTGTCCACGTTAAACTATGTATCGAAGGTGAATGCAGACAAAAAACAAAGAAAACAACCTTCTAGTGTCAAACTCTGCACAGAGAAAGAAAGATTTTGCGAGTCTAAATAAGGTATCACCTCCAAATTACTCCAGTTTACAAGTGCTACGTGAATCAAGACAGTCTGATCTCATCCAGTGTTCCTAGCTGTACCTATGAAAAATAATGCGCCATAATTCATAGACATCCCAAGAAATAATTTTATATGTAATCCCCGTAATCATGAATGAGGAAGTATAAAGATAGAAGGGGCTGTGGATGGGTCAAACGAATAGGGATCTTTCAAACAGCAAACCGCTGTCAAATCAGCCCAAATCTAAAATCAAATTCCGCTCAATACTTTATCAGCGCTGTCTGCACCTCAGAGGAGAAAGAGGGCCAAACTACAGCGGTCAGCTGTGGAGCACACTGGAGCTGTTGGAATTATGATCATCGGTTGTAGAAATCCAAGATACGACCATTTAGCATAAAAAATAGCAGTCAGTCGTTTTTAATAATATATTCTAATACAGTATATTACAGTATATTACCTAGTGTGATTTTAGTTTTCATATAGTTTATGTGTGTATAAATCGCTGCAGTGAACACTGGAGGACGTACTTTTGGACGTCCGTACATTTCCTCATTTGTACGTACGCAAACATTTAGTGTTTAGCAAAGTTTTATAAATGATAACCCAAATCATTAATGCTAAATCCAATCAACACCATTGTTTGTATATCCTTTGAGGTACTTCTTACTAAGTTAAAATAATTTTATAGAAAGATTTTATATCAACCACCAAGGCCTTATTCACATTTTATTCACATTTTTATCAGAGTTTTTTTACCTTTCTTTATGACATACTGACACAAATGGACAATCTTTTAATCGTGGGTCATTTTAGTATTTATGTTAATGACCACTTCAAGCAACTCAGTAAAATGTTCTTTGACCTGATTGATTCTCATTACTTCTTTACTGTTAAGGTTACACTGTAGGAAATAGATAAGCCACTCTGAAACCTACACTATTTACCATTAATGAACTCGCTGAGAAACTTGAGTCTGCTGGAAGCACATTAGAGATGCAGCGCTGCCTGAACAAGTTAACTGACAACCTCAGTCTTATATGGATGGACACGTTTAATTCAGTCACCCACACAATTTTATGAAGGACCTTTTCCAATACTGGTTCCACCACTACTACAGATAATAAACAGCTCTCTTATCAGTGGAATTGCATCTGCATCTTTAAAATCAGGAGTTATCTGCCCACTCAAAGAAACATAATCTGGAGCCCAATCTAATCAACAACTTTCCAATCACAAATCTCCCATTATTTTCAAAACTTGAAAAAACTGTTGCTCAGAAACTCATAAATCAGCTCACATCTAATAACTCGTATGAACCCAATCCGGCTTCAGAAAATTCCACAGCACAGAAACCACTCTGACAAAAGTGATAAGTTACGTACTACTCGTTTCCAACTCTTTCTGTATTGGTGCTTCTAGACCTCAGCACGGGTCATATTTTTTTAAAATGATCCCAAACTGTTTTACACAATAACTGTCGACCACAAGAGGTCAGTTATGGTGTGCCACAGGGAACTGTGCTCGGCCCTATTCTTTTCTCTATTTATATATTGCACCTAGGTACATTAATCAATACTAACAAACTATGATACACAACTTTACATCTCCATTAAGCCTGGTGCCTGTCTTCATTTGGGGAAACTGGAAGAACTCATATCAGAAATCAAACAATGGATGTCATCAAACTTCCTTCTTTTAAATGCTGAAACAACTAAAATGCTAATTATTGATCCAAATTCTGGTTCCACAATTTCACAAAGCCCTTGCATTATAAATCGTAGTGTCCTATTTGATCCCAGTTTCTCCTTTGAAAAGCACATCAACAATATTTCTGAGACTGCATATTTTCATTGCAGAGATTCATCCCATTCTGTCCATTTTGCTGAAACACTTGTTCATGCGTTTGTCTCATCGAGGCTTGATTACTGCAATAAACTATTATATAGAAAACTACAACTTGTACAAAATACTGCGAGGTGGATATTAACCCAAACTAGAAGATGTGATCATGTCACCCTGTTCTTGGCTCCCTGTACATGCTCGATCAGATTTCAAGGTCCTACTTTTATCACCAGCCTACTCATCACCTCTAGCCACTCGTCATATCCCTACGCTCTACCCCCTCAAAATGCCGGTCTCCTTACTATTCCAAAAATAAATAAAACATCAGTAGTCTTACTAAGCCCTCCTTTTTTTGGAATTGTCTCCCTACCAGAATTCGAGAGGGTACCTCAGTCAAGCCATTCAAAAGTAAACTCAAAACACATCTTTTTGCATTAGCCTTCCACCTCACTAATGCTGCTACTGCTTTTATTGTATCTATTGTGTGTGTATGTTTGTAATGCTTTGTATTTACTTCATCTTACTTCACATTTTTGTGTGTTTTGCTAATATCGTTTATTGCTGGTTCATTATATGTGCACTCCTTTGAGGCATGCTTTGTAATATAGGCCACAGTGTCAATATCTTAAGTTAATTTAATTTACAATGTAAATTAAATTAAATGTAATTTACTTTACAAATGTCCCCTGCAAGTCTCTCTTCAACCACTAGATGATGCTCCAGTGTAGGACTTGACAGTGTACTCAATATGTATACTTTCTCTGTGAGTGCATACGTGTGTGCCCAGGAGAAGCTGTCAAAACATCCATCCCAGTTGTCCCTGCAAATCTCTGCTGATCAGAGAGCAGACAGATTGCCTGGTGCCGTTTTACCTGCAGTCACCTGCAGTCAGCCTCCGTAGAGATGACTGAGATGGAGGCAATTACAGGAGCAAGCAACGGGAAACAGATGTGCAATTATGAGAACAGAGGTTTGCACTTAGCCCCGCTCATTGCCCCAGCGTCGTTGCAGCAATCCACAATGCAATCCACAGCAGCCAAATCCACAAACAGCTAATTAAGTCCTCATCACACCTAGAGAGCTACACGCACTGATCATCACAAACACAAGTCAGAGTCAAATCCTCTGCTCGTCACAAGGTGCTTTAGCAGCACAGTCACCTTTCATTTCTGATGGATTTTCAGGGACCAATAAACTGAATCCAAAGCATGCTTTCCCCAGGCTGCCGTGGTGGAGGTCAAAAGCTGTGCAAATGAGTTGGTACCTTCAGACTGAGGCTGCCACCAACTAATATTTCTGATGATAATCATTATGTATAAATTTCACAGTTTTAAGCTAAACATTGTAATTCAGTCATTTTGTAAAAAGGTCTTTTAAGTAGTAGTTACACAGTCATGGCACATTAATATTCTCCACTGAAATGTATCCATCCATCCATCCATCCATCCATCCATATCTTCTGTCTTACAATATGAAAAGACACTGCACAGAAAGCAGACTATGCCCACCCTATTGCCAGACCAGAGCATTGATATTAGGCCATTCTAAAAATCTCTAAATGTTTTTAGAAATGATTTATTTCAATGATATTTAGATAAAACAGCGTTTATTGTTGGTCTGTAACTGGACACCATCTCTGGTTGGGGCATGAAGGTTGGATACCCTGCATGCTCACTCTTTACACCCTTAATTCCACTCTCGCTCCAGTACATAAAGGGTACACTACTGCTTGCATTGACTTGAATGTTGGCATTGGTCGGAAATGGTTGTAAATAGTGGACTGCAAATTCCAGTATGACGATAATTGACATCATGCTGCCTGGGCAGGTCAGTCGGACACAGGGCTTAAACATACACAAACTGCAACATGTATCTGAGTTTAGCCAACGGATTTAAACCTACGGGGGAGCTCATGGATTGATCAAGTGTCAGGGCCCCCCCTGGCCTTCACCTCCAAAATGTCACTCAAAGAGACACCTACAAACCAGTAAGAGACAAATAATGACCACAAAGAAACATAAAACGACTGCAGTGAGACACAAAAAGACTATAAAGAGAAAAAACACAGAGACACAAATACAACTGCAAAGAGACACAAAACGAGACACAAAGCATCTGCAAAAGGACACAAAATGACCACAAAGAGACACAAAAAAACAACAAAAAGAGACTAAACAACTATGTGTGCCTTGCTCCTATGTAGAGGCGGTGGGGGCTTTTGCATGACTGTGCCCAGGGGCCCATTGTCTCATAATCCGCTCATGGTAGTGTTAACCACTGATGTGCTGTACTCTCCATTAATTACGATGAAAAACAAGCATGATTACCATGTTTACGTTGCTTTAGAGATTTACTTAAGAGATTGTGAGGTTGGTCTTCACTGCAGGTTAAAGGCTACATCACTCTAGAGCAGGGGTATCCAATTAAAATTCAACAAGGTCCAGTTCGAGAGAATTTCCTCATGAAAAGGTCTGGAACATCACAATAATAACTTGCACTATGATTTATTCCGGGGCTGCACGGTGGTGTAGTGGCTAGCACTGTCACCTCACAGCAAGAGGGGTCTGGGTTCGGTTCCCGGTCTGAGCGGTCCTTCTGTGTGGAGTTTGCATGTTCTCCCCGTGGCAGCGTGGGTTCCCTCCGGGTTCTCCGGCTTCTTCCCACAGTCCAAAGACATGCAGCTCAGGTTAATTGGACTCTAAATGAATGTGGGTATGAATGGTTGTCTGTCTCTATATGTCTGCCCTGCGATGAACTGGCAACCTGTCCAGGGTTCCTGCCTTCGCCCAATGTCAGCTGGGATCGGCTCCAGCGCCCCGCGACCCTAAAAAAAAGGATAAGCGGTTCGGATAATGCATGGATGATTTATTCCCATATTGAAGTAGCCAACAATTGTATTAATGTCTGTCATTTTAAATATAGAAAGTTCAATTGAATAATATCTCAACAATATGAATTGTCAGATTTTAAATTGAACTGGATGAATTATAAATAATAGATGCTCTAATAATAAATAAATGTTCTTTCATTTTAAGCAAAATAAGGACTGGATAAAAAAAATAGATAACAGAAAGCTTTTTAAAAAATTTGAGTTTAGTTATGTCAACCAAAAAAGGCACGATATTATATTTTTCTCATCTTCTAAAAAGATACATTTGTGTGCAGGTACTTTATCTGTGGTTATGAAAACCACTTGTTTCAGATCTATTCTCCTCTGTTTACATCATTGTTGGACAGTTAAAGATGTTATGTCAGGATTATGATCATATTGGGCTCTATTTATTTTCTGTGCATTCATTTTGGATGTGAGTGGGTACGT
The DNA here is from genome assembly GCA_016806645.1 of Ophiodon elongatus. Classification (NCBI taxonomy): domain Eukaryota; kingdom Metazoa; phylum Chordata; class Actinopteri; order Perciformes; family Hexagrammidae; genus Ophiodon; species Ophiodon elongatus. The sequence goes on along the minus strand of JACSYO010000878.1, from coordinate 1,112,136 downwards.
TTGCTCAAAAGAGTTGTGCTTTGTCTCGTAGTGGAGCTTCACATCGTTGCTTTTAATAATCGTCACGGTCTCTGAACATGAGACACACTGGTTTGAGCTGCCTTTGGGAAGAATGAACCTATAAGAGTCTGTCCATTCTTGGTCAAAGGCTCTGGTCTCGCTGTCCACATTCCTCTTTTTGGAGCACGCCAAGTGAAATATCTTCTCTGACTCCCGTATTATTCCGACTGTTCAGACTCTCGTCCCGTCTCTCCCGTCTGTTTATATCGCACTCAAGCCACGATGCTTATCAGAATACACATATTTGATTGGCTGAGTAGCATCACGTTATATGATTTACAACACCTGTAATTGGTTGGTGTGTTTCCTGGACCGCTGAACGAGTGCTGTGAAAACTAGAAAAGCTGCGTTAGTTAAAATGTAAATGCTCAGTCAAAATGTAATAATTATCTATTATCTATTGGTTTTAGGTCTGGGTCCAGATACGACGGCATCTGGGTCCGGACCGCAGTCCGCCTATCAGTGACCCCTGCTCTAAATTCTCAGAGAAATACAACCAATTGTTTGTAGCTGAAAGACACAGCCAGCGTATCGTCAACAGTATCTTAGAGGCTGGGGGTGATAACTTGTGACGATGACATGGTGAATTTTACTTTGGTAAGAAGGTGCAGGATCAGCTCTGAGTCGTCCCAATGGCCACACTCTTTGGACCGTTGAAAGCAGCGTTGGAAGGAAGTGCTCCCTAAATAGGGATTTATCTATCTGATCATCAAGTTAATTTAGCACAGAGATGGATTGACTTCAATAAACAGACCACGGTGTGTACCAAATGTACAGCAAATGTGTGCTTTGAGTTTTTCGTAAGATAACTGGCTTTATCTCTTCATTTGGACAAACGACTAAAGACGTGTTTCAAGTGTCACCTCCATGCAATGGAATTTGCGTAGACAGCAAAACATAGATACACACATCAGCAACCTTAGGAATGACACAGATTTGAAATGCTTTTGAAATATCAACTTTGAAGGAGGCAGCCCGAGTAATGGGATACCTGAATTCTCTGTCTGTCTGTCTGTCTGTCTGTCTGCCTGCCTGCCTGCCTGCCTGCCTGCCTGCCTGCCTGTCTGCCTGTCTGTTTGTCTGTCTTTCTGTCTGTGTCTTAATATCTTAGATTATTATCACATAACAGGGTTGCTTGAACTCATTGCTAGCCAGGATGGACTCCATATCGAGTTGAACTAGAGTAAAAAAGGAATGAACTGATGACTGACTTATCCAAGGGAACCAAAGTATTCAGTGTCCTTCAAATGACCTAGGTTGAGTGTCAGTCCACCATGTTTAAAGACAAAAGTGTTTAACCTTTTCTAAATGGTCACCCAAAACACTGCTGTCAGAGCCTCCTCTTGCTGCAACTCACTGCCTCCCTGATCTCCTTCCAAGAAATCTTGCCGTCTCAATGACAGTAATTCCACAAATGGGGATAGCGATGCACACTGTCATACAGTCCCTCAACAAAGGCACTCATGGTGTCGCACTCACTGAGCACTTAGTAAGTAAACAGAAGTATAGTTGTGTGAGGGATAAAGAAGAGAGCTATAGAGAGAGATGCTAACAATCTACGTTCACACCTTTGCTTCTGGGCAAATATGTTATTGCTGGTCCATCCTTCAATTACGATGTCGGAAAGCGGTTATTGCAGAAAATAAGCTCTGTGGCAAAGAACTGTCTATGATACTTACATGTTCAGCTCCATAATCTTCACAAATTATTTCCACTTTTAGCATTTTTTTAAGCTTGAATGCAATCACCAGAAGTAAAAAGCTAATATTAGGCTACAAACCAACTCTACCACGGTCACATGACTTCACATCACCACCAAACCCCAGACAAGTGTTCTAGTGATGACGTTTAGTAGTCTCATTTTGCCACTTGTCGTAGAACAAAACCTTTAAATGTCTTAAGCGTGTGTTAACTACAGAGTTTATTTCAGGCATCTAATCAACAACACATTTAAAAATACACATTGACTTTGAGACAAGGGGACCAGAAGTGCAAAAATGCTGACTCATTCCCAGTTTTGAGACTCATTCCTGCATTGCGCTGTTACTCATCCTGTGTTACCTTGAATTATTGAAGGCAACATTGCTTTTCTTGAATGCCTCCATTGGGAAAGGAGAATCCAAAAATGGTGTAAAAGGTTGATAAATTGAAGTAAAACAAGGCACATGAGACGCTAGTGGCAGAAGTCTTTTAAATAGTAAGGTTTTAGCAAAGATGCATGTGTTCGGGAAGTAGTGTGCATTCAACTGGAGAAACGAGACTTGGATTATACAGCATGAGTTGTATGATTTTTGATAAAGTTTTGCTGTTGATATACCGTTTACTTCAATTCATCAAGGATTTACTCTGTTTTGGGATTCTCCGCTCCAGTTTCCCCAGCGTGGAGGCAGTTTTCTTCAAGAATTCAAGGCAACAGGCAGTGAGTATTTGATATACAAATGTTCATGTTAAGGGTGAAGTATTCATTTAAGCTCAAAACACAAGGTGCCATGTTGAGCTCATGTTTGTGACTGTGTTTCACACTGCAATAAAATATACAGCAAACTCTTCTGCATAAAGCAGCATTTTAAGACTTCACAACAATGCTGTGACCGCTGGTCGTGTCGGCTATTTATATGCTGACACACCTGCACTTTCCCTCTCCTTCTGACTTATGCATGCCCCCGCTGACTGATAAAAACATGGAGGCCATGCGGAATGAAGTGTGCCTCTGCTGATGAGGGAGAGATTGAAGGACCCACATGCGTTTCCTGTGTCTCTCCAGGCTTCTGAGGAGATCTGCTGCTTACTCAGGAGTGAAAGCCTCAAATTAAAGTGTTTGTGCTGACAAAGGACAAATGGGATTTTTCTTTCGCGCAAACGGTGCAGGATTGTGTTGGCTTGCTCAAAGTGTCAGGGAAAAATTGTCTCCTGGTCGACACCTCTAATGAAACATGCGCATGAAATTAAGGCCTGCATATTGCTGCCGATGTTTAGGTTGTACATGTATAAAGAGGTTGGCAGAAGAAGAGGAGGAGGGAAAAGAGAGACATAAGGCAAGATACAAGAAGAGAGCGAACAGAGAAAGAGATGCCGCTCTTCTCTCCTGTGTATAGATATGTCTTTTGTACCCTTGAAGAAGGAGTAAATTGAATATTCATGAGTGAGCATGAATAAGTGCTCTGTCAGCCAGTAGTGTCACTGATAGATGAGGGGTGGACCTGCATGGAGCTCCAATGGCCAGCGATGGTCCTCCATAGAGAGCCACGGAGGCGGGGGCATTAGGTATAGAGAAGGTTTGCCCTGGAAATAGACAGGATAGAGGGGTTAACTTCAATCCATGCATATATTGAGCGCTACCTTTAGGAGGCATGCCACAGGCAGGTAACGCCGATGTTGACTCGACAGTTTCAATCCCGACTGCCTGGGCAGCCGGACTGAACATCAGTGGAGATGGGAGAAAATGAGCCAAAAACTGATGGAGAGATATGCTTTTCCTTTTTCTCACGGCTGGACAAAAGTCTGGGGGTCCCTCCTCTAATTCTTGTTTTCCAGACAGTGAGTCCATGGTCCAGAAACCCACTCTAATTTCCTCTGACAAGTTCTCACAGTTGTTTCTCAATCCCCAGTGTCCACCTCCTCCTCTTCCCCCTTCCCTCAAGAGAAGGAGGCTGACACACACACAGACACCGATCATTTCACCGCTGATATTTTGATATGATAATTTTATTCATGATGCCACTCCTCGGCCGCTGTGCAGCTCGTCTGTACAAGTGTAAATGAGTAGTGTTCCAAATGTAAAATGTTCTGCTGAAGGGGATCAACGAGGCTCTGCGGCCAAAACAAGGCAATATACAAAGTGAGTTCTGTTCCAGTACACAGACTGGCCTGGTCCGCACCAACTCCAGTTAGCATGCCTGGCTCCACCAACATACACCAGATGGCCTCATCCTCAGGCATAGAGAGAGAGAGAGAGAGAGAGAGAGAGAGAGAGAGAGAGAGAGAGAGAGAGAGAGAGAGAGAGAGAGAGAGAGAAACACAAAGAGAGAATGAAAGGGGGAAAGCACTGGTGCTTGACATGCTGGTCCCAGAGGTGCCAGGCTCAGTCAAAGTTATATCTAACACTGGGCTTGGCTGTGACTAGAGCTCATCCAATGTGAAGACTAACTAAGGAAAAGCCTAAATCCCGCAAAACGGACATAGTTACATCTCATTACTCATGAGGACCTTCTGTATGGATTAAACCAAGTAAAATTAACCCTTAAAATGATTTTGGTAAATTTCATCAAAGACGTTCTAGTGGCAGAATACTCCCATCCTTAGGATGGGCTGGAAAAGTTATATTCAATTCATTTACATACTGGGGCACTTATGAGAGACAGAAAAATACAAAAAACATATAGGTCCAAATTGAAGCAGTTGAGGCTGAGATAGCCTGACTTTTATGCCTTATGGCTCAAACACTGAACCCTTCATTTCCCGTGATGCAACTTGACAACGTCTTTCATTCAACCGTCCTGCCTAGTAAATACCAACGTCCTTCAAACTCCACAGCCCTGATTTTGTGACGCAGGCTTTATATGAAAAAATTCTCAGTCTCCAAGTCCAAGATGAAATAACCTTGATGACACCATCACGGGTTATTTAATGAGACTTTAGAATGCTCCTTCAGAATCACAGAAGTCATTATTCAACTGTTTTTATTGGCTTTGTAGAACTCCCCATGACAAGTAAATTTACATTTTAAATTGGTGGAGTGGCCCTTTAACATCAATAAATAACAGTGTCTTTAAAACATTTGTATAAATACCATGAAAATACAACAACAAAATGTAGCCTGGTAGCCTGGGAAGTGAATTTTACTTTTTGTGCCATGAAACCGGAGTAGTGTTAATCCTTTTCAATAAACTCAAAGACACTAGAGAGTTGGGACAGGGGACGGGAAGTAACATAGTTTATGGTAGATGTGGTTTAAAATCAGAGAAACAGCACTGGCAAGAGGCTTCCAATCATCTCAAGTATGGTCTCATTTGTTAAGAGCAGCAGAACACCATTTATTCAGTCAGACAGTATACTACAGTTAAATAAATAAAGTCGTAAATTATGATAAATAGATAATAATTTGTCGAAAAGCAATCTGGGAACCCATCGGGTATCGCCAGATGATGATTTGGCTTTTTATTGGTTTAAAATGAGCTTGTAAACTGGCTACTTGTGAAACAATCAGGTCCTCAATTGTCTCTCAACCCCTAGCACCTAAAATTGCAAATCGGGCTGTAAAGGATTAGCAGCGCATGGAAAAGGTATTCTTGGCCCAGATATCCGCTGGCTACACTGGAAACCCAGAAATATAGACCCTTGTCCCAAGAGGCTTATCCGTCGTCAGAGAAATAGTTGACAATTTCAGAGGGGGCATCACAATTAATCTGATTATAGCATGAGTACGTTGAAGAAATCCACACAGTTGCAGTTATTTTTTAAGCATACAAAAGTGGCAAAATCATATGAGAGTACATGAAAGATGTGAAAAGTAAGTGTCATTTTTCATATTCGAATGGCCGTCCAAAGCCATGATACAGATGGCCCAGTGGCCCCTCCTTACCTCCCACTGCTCTGTTTTCATTCCTCTCTTTTGGTGATAATGTATTGTCTACAGGGTGTGTAATGATTCTCGAGAGCAGTCGTATACCACTAACAGGCACTTCTGTCAAACACATCACCATCGCTGTGCTCATTGATTTGTGTTGCCTTTAAAATGTGCTGTTTCCTCGGCGCTGGGCGCAGTCGTAATTGCATCTTGCTTAAATGATTCAAATAAGGCGGTCTGTTGCTCTTATCTCCACTTCCCCTCCCTCCACTGTCACTGTCACCCTCACTTATTTCATTACGGATTCAGCAGACTTGATAAAACAGCAGGGGTTCCCCATTCCACAGCGCTTAGCCAGCCCGGCCGAGACAAAGAAGTGGTCAAGCGGGGCAACAAATCACACCAAATGGAGCGTTTGCTCTTTGTGCAGCCTAGTTATGGAAAACTGATAGCAGCATCCAGAATACTGAATAGGTGTAATAAATGCTGAAGAAGGGGGATTCTTCTCCTAATTGGGTTGGAGGTTGGACGGGTGGGGGGAGGGGGGGTAGTGGAAGCACCGGCGTTCCCCTTTTTGTATCAGAAAATGAGTTCTGTGAAATAGTCTAATAGCCTGTACACAGTTAAAAGGGGCAGTGCAGCCCCCCCACACACACACACCCCTCCTTCTCCTCAAAGCCATCCCATCCTGTCTTTGGGCTGACAGATAAACATGTTCTCTGCTGGCTAATTGCACTACCTGTTTCTACCCAGTCTCAAGTGACAGGCTAGCTATGTCTACGTGAAGCCTCAGATCTCCCGGACCCCGCGATGCTGCCGTAAAACACTCAAGTATACAACAGCCAAAGTGAGGCTGAGAAACTTCTGAGGGAGAAAGTGTAGGATTATGTACCTTGAAGCGCACTGTGTAACTTTCCAAATGAGCGGCTGAGTTTACAGCTAAAAGAGACAGCTGTCGGACAGGCATTGATGGATTAACTAACATGACAAGTGCAGCAGGAAATATGACAGCACCTGTCTAATGATATCAACGTCAACAAGAGAAAAAAAGCAAGAATTTAAGAGGTAACCAAAAAATGTCGGATCTTAGCATACCAAGTCTACGTCTTTTTACAATGAAATAAAGATGTTCAAATTCAATTTGCAGCCATATACATCAATATACATATGCCGCAGGTCCTGAAAGTATTCCATGGAGGTACCTTTGTCTGAATGGACTGCAAGTGGTCATAAAAGATGCAGGCCCTCAGCTGGACACTGACTCCCTCCAATCAGATGAATAATAGTACAAAGGGCTGCTAAATCATTGAGACAGCTGCTCTGCTCTGCCCAGACTGCTCTGGTCCAGCACAACACTGCTAACAGATCAGTGCAGAGGATATAAGAGGCATTGAGGCCCACAATCCTCAAGACGAAGCCTCAGCTCACTTTCTCAGGGAGCAGTCAAAACTCAGGAAGACTTTCAACCCAAGGGTCTGTGGGGTAGAAAAAGGCTGGTTATTCAGAAGTATCAAAATCGACAACATAACAAAAGTGGGACGCTGTTTGAATCGGAAACTGTGCAATTTTTAGACGTTAAAGGCGTGGGGTCTGATCTGTCCTTTTCAACATGAGAGGGTAGACTAGTGGACAAACTGTCCTCTTTTCTCAGACCCATGATGATCATTCCTGGGGGGAGGGGGGGGGTAGGGGCGATTCGGCTGTCTCTCGCTGTTGAGGAAGTGACCCAAATATGAGGCAAGGTCATTGCAAATCAATTTCATTTAGATGTTAGCTAGGCGAGTGGGCTGTAGCTTAGAGAGAGAGGAAGAGAAAGCATGTTGTTTAAGTAAAACCCTCAAGAACATTATGATTTATTTAAGTGAGGAGTAAATATGAATAATGTATTGGCTATACGGAGCATGAATCTCTTTTGTACTAATTGTCAGGAAGGCTTGCATCCAGTGTGTGAGGGGTGGAGGGGCTGGAGGACCCAGAGATCACAGGGGCGCTGCGGCTCAAAGCCGCCGGTCCTACAGCCACAGCCATTGACTTGCAAATGAGCTGAAGGAGGCTAATTAATGGGGGGGCTAATGAAAGCAGTGGTTGGGCTCAAGTGAAGAAATAATCTGGGACCCCCATTTCACTTTCCCCCGCTTTATCTGACTTTCTCGCTCTCTCCCTCTCCCACCATTCCCTGGCTTCATCGTCCTCTCGCTTCCCACAAGATGGCTCGTGCCATTGAAGTTGATTGCAGAACGCATCAATATGTGAACAAAGTTGTTGGTGGTGGGGTGCAGTGGTGAGTCGTGGTGGTGATGGGGGTGTTAGTGGAATTAGCATTCATTTGAAGCGACCCCCTCTCCTTCTCTCTTATTTATTCTGTAGCTTTTGGCACATTTTCTGGTTCTCGGCTCCCAGGAGGAGAGATGGAGGGAGATGGAGCAGGGTGTTTAAGATGTGTCACAGGCTGTAATGGTAACTTTTGCACTTTTTCTTTCTTGTTTGCACTGGAGAGAGTAAGGCAGCAGTGGAATAGAGAAGTCACCCTCTCTTCCTGGTTGAGTTGGTTGGAGGTTGATGGAGCAGGCTTGGATCAGATACTGTGCCCTGCAGTTGTCTCTCTTTGAAGCAGTGTGACTCCTGTCAGTGCCAGTGGAACTCCCTGTGACTATTAGCACGACTACTACTGTTGTGGAAACGACATAGAAACACACCCTTAAAAACTGGCTCTCACCAGCCATGTCTCCTGCAAAATGACTTTCCCATACACCTAAACTGCACTCTAATGTTTCAAGGGAGTATGAAACAGTTTGAAACACGTGGTTAACATTGCAAATTGAAACTAAACAAAAACACTATAAACCTACTTTTTTATGTGTCAGCAACACAATACTTTGTTAACGCGGGACACACACACGTGGGCGACTGTGGCTCAGTGGAGCGCAGGGTCGCCCTTCAATCAGAGGATCGGCGCTTCGATCCCAGGCTCCGCTAGCCCATGTCCATGTGTCCTTGGGCAAGTCACTTTGCTCCTGTAGCTGTTCCTATGGTAGCTACTGTGCCCCTCCCATCAGTGTATGAATGAGTGAATGATGTCATGTAGTGTTAAAGTGCTTTGAGTGGTCGGCAGACTAGAAAAGATCTCTGAAAGTACATGATCATTTACACAGCAGTCGTCAGGGTGAAAGCCCTCTTTAACCATCGACCACCCTGACCGCCTCCGTCATGCAGACTTTTTGGGACTCATTTGAAACTTAAGAGTGATGCGTCAAAAGGAAACATAATCCACATAAAAATGAGATTCCCTCGAAATGAAATTCACAAGACAGTTTTGTTGAATGAGAACCATGGTAGTGCCCACCATTGAGGTCAAAGATGTCTGGTCCACTTTCACTCCTATAGAGCCGAGATGTTTTTACTTTCTTCACACTGAGATGAACAAAAATGAAGCAACTGTCAATCAAAGTTCATTTTTGGGAAGGGAAGAGATACAGGATAAGATAAAGGGAGACTGAGAGAAAGAAGAGGTGATGGAGATGAGAGTGGAAGATACAAACTCAAACAGATGAAATAGATGAGATAAATAAGGCATATATCATTTGAGTAAATTATTTGACTACACGTTGGCAGGAGCGAGTGAAAGTGAAGACTTGTTCATTTTTATTAAACATAGTCAACATAAATGTTCAGATGTTTTCTGATAATTTTTGCCTCCTCTGTATTTTCACATGTTAGCGTGGATCAATCACTGCAACATTTGACCTGATTGTCACAAATTACTGCTTTAGATAATTTATGCTCCTGTAACATGGCTTTAAAGCTATTGTTATACCAATAACGTAATGTCTAGGAGACAGAGCAGCAGTCACTTAGAGTGTAGAAAATCATCTTAGCCATTTGCTAAAATATAGCTGCCATGGTTCAATGGTCACTAAGCAAAAACAGCATTTCACCACTGTCTTTTGAAAGTCATTTTAAACTTTTACCTGCAAAATCAGCTCTGTGGTTTACTCTAAAGAACCCATGTCACATCTGTGGAAAACACTACATTGATATAATATTAGTGATCATGAACAAACGACTGAATGAACACGTGAAACAGACAACAGTGGTCAAATGTCATCGACCAGGCATCGGTAGCCTGAGACATTCCCCTCTAACAATAGCCACCATCTTTGAGAAGGGACAGGGTTTACCATCTCCCCCCATATATGAACACTTGAGTGACACCTGAGCCAATTCCATTTATTGAATGAAGAGTCACTTGAAATCAAGACTTGAATCATAAATTTGATAACTTAAAATCATAAATAACTTGAAACTTGACTTTGACTTGAACAGCAATGATCCAAGACATGAATTACATTTTTAGCACAAACTTGCCTCAGAGTGCTTTACAATCTGTTCTACATATGACATAATTTGTCCTTGGACCCTTGCATCAGATAAAAATAATAATTTTTACCCCAAAAAATGGGAGAAAAAAGGAAGAAACCTTCGGGAGAGCAACAGAAGAGGATCCCTCTCCAAGGATGGTCAGAAGTGCAATAGATTTCATACAGAAGGAGAGAGAGAAAAGGAGAGAGGAGCTCAGTGTATCCTAAGCTGTCTCCCAGCAGTCTAGACCTATAGCAGTATATCTAGGGGCTGGACCAGAGCAAACCTGAGCCAGCCCTAACTATAAACCTGAGCCAGCCCTAACTATAGACCTGAACCAACCCTAACTATAAACCTGAACCAGCCCTGACTATGAACCTGAGCCAGCCCGAACTATGAACCTGAGCCAGCACTAACTATGAACCTGAGCCAGCCCTAACTAAACACCTGAACCACCCCTAACTATAAACCTGAACCAGCCCTAACTATAATCCTGAGCCAGCCCTAACTAAAAACCTGAACCAGCCCTAACTATAAACCTGAGCCAGCCCTAACTATAAACCTGAGCCAGTCCTAACTATAAACCTGAGCCAGCCCTAACTATAAACCTGAGCCAGTCCTAACTATAAACCTGAGCCAGTCCTAACTATAAACCTGAACCAGCCCTAACTATAAACCTGAGCTAGCCCTAACTATAAACGTGAGCCAGCCCTAACTATAATCCTGAGCCAGCCCTAACTAAAAACCTGAACCAGCCCTAACTATAAACCTGAACCAGCCCTAACTATAAACCTGAGCCAGCCCTAACTATAATCCTGAGCTAGCCCTAACTATAATCCTGAGCCAGCCCTAACTAAAAACCTGAACCAGCCCTAACTATAAACCTGAACCAGCCCTAACTATAATCCTGAGCCAGCCCTAACTATAAACCTGAACCAGCCCTAACTATAATCCTGAGCCAGCCCTAACTAAAAACCTGAACCAGCCCTAACTATAAACCTGAACCAGCCCTAACTATAAACCTGAGCCAGCCCTAACTATAAACCTGAGCCAGTCCTAACTATAAACCTGAGCCAGACCTAACTATAAGAGATATCAAAGAGGAAAGTCTTAAGTCTACTCTTAAATGTGGTGACTGTGTCTGACCCCCGGACTGAAAGTGGAAGCTGGTTCCACAGAAGAGGAGCTTGATAACTGAAGGCTCTGGCTTCGAATTTTTTTTGTTGAACGTTGGAATCCTGCATTCTGGAAGCGCAGCGCTCCAGTGGGGTAAAAGGGTACTATGAGATGCCTAAGATATGACGGTGCCTGACCATTTAGGACTTTGTAGGTAAGGAGAAGGATTGTAAATTCTACTCTGGATTTTACAGCCAGCCAATTCAGAGAAGCTAACAGTAATAATATAATCTATTTATTAGTACACATGCAGCATCGTGCTGGATCAACTGGAGAGTCTTAAGAGTCTTATTAGAGCAGCCTGATAAGAAATAGTTGCAATACTCTAGTCGAAAAATAGTAAATGCATGGACTTTTTTTTCTGTCATGTTTTCAGACAGGATGTGCCTTATTTATGCAATATTACATAAATCAGACGTACATCCCTTGAGCCTTTTTTTTAGCCCCCTTAAAAGGTCCACAAAGTCTAAAAAAGCTGTGCAGTTAACGTTTTTCCTGACAACAGTTATACATTAAAAAAACACTTTAACAGTTAAACATAAAAAAAAACAAGTTAACAGTTATATATTAAAAAAACACTTTTTACCTAAACAAAGTTTGGGACTAAGATTTGACTTTACAACCAAGACTTGAGACTGAAGACGTAAATGGAGGGTAAATGGACTTGCGTTCTGACCTCAGTGTTCAGTGTTTAGTGTCTGTCCCAATGACACTGCAACAATCGATCTGAAGGAGCCGGGGATTGAACGGCCGAAGATGACCCGCTCGACTTCAGAGCCACAGCCAATATGAACTATGGACAATGTCCAGAGAATCAGAGCCTGCAGGACGACGGCCGGTTCCTAATTTGGTAATTTGCTGTTTCTTGAATTTGTCCCTTGAGTTGGCCCTTACCCACAGAGTCCCCAAATCTCATTTACGTCCCTCATCTTTGTGTAAATGAGCCTTCTTTCTCACGCAACGTCATCAACATGCCCACTGACTCGTGAAGTAAGCAGCTCAATTCAAACTTTGTACAAGAGAGCTTTCAGGGTAATTTCTGTTAAATGTCCAATCCGTCTAATTTAGATATTTGCATTCTCACACACAACTGTGAGATAAGATAATATAGATAAGTTCAGGGTTGCAGTGTGAGAAGGGGCTTTACACAGGACTTGAAGAAACACCTCTGCCTGAAAGCTTAGATCTGCCTTTGAGCTTGGATCATTTTGTCATATACTGTATAGCTTGTCTCATATTCAGTGTAAAAGCTCCAAGTCACTAGTGAAGCAACTGTAAGACAAATAACCCAAAAAATGTATATGAAAAGTAAATAGTAAACACACCTTATTACTTTCCACAACTGATTACTGCACTGCTACCACTACTGTGACATATACTGCTATTGTTTGTGTACTCCTACTACTGATAGCGTGACCTCTAGTACCGACTAATGCTGCTGCTCTTACTGCTTCCATTGCTACGGCTATTACCACTTGTATTACTTTATAACTAGTACTACTTTTACCACAATCGCTGTCAAAAATATATAATGTCATATATGTCATAAAATATTTTTTTCGCAGTGCTAATAATTCCACTATTACTACATAACGTTAAAGCGCAAAATAAGCATGCAGGCAATAAGAAATAAGCAAACTGGCAGCAGAGTGCTTGAATCCTCATTATATACTAGAGCTGGGCGATATGGCCAAAATCTTTTATCACGATATATATGTATATATATATGTATATATATATGTATATATATATATAAATACATATATATATAATTTTTTATATCTTGAAATTAGATATATCAGGATATATCATGTTTTCTGGTAGTTCGATAAATTAACAGTCTATGTGAAATAACCACATGGTAAAACATAGTTTTGTATATTCCTTTGTGAATTTAGTCAGTGTCATAATGTATCACGATATCTCAATATATGATTCCATTGAAAGACGCTATATTATTGTGCTGGATTATTGCCCAGATTGACTACATATCCCTTTTGACCACAATGGGGATTGCAATGGCAGAGTGTCCTTTTCCATATTTCTGCTTGTTGACTGCATGGTAAGTGGAACTGCAGAAGTAAAGTTACATAATTTTGTAACTTCGCAGAAAACTTTCCTCCCCAAAAGTCCCCCCTTCCTTTCTTTTGCACCTTTAAACCCTGCGGCAATCCCGTCAATTAAAAGGAGTGACATCTATACCTATCGTACCATTAGTCCTCAGCTGGAACTACAACTGCTACCACTGCTACCTTTTCAAATACAACTACTACTTGAAAGATTTGAACTTCACAACACTACATGTGTGAACACTTTCCTTTAAATGTATCTTTTTTCAGTTTATTCAGTAGCTTTTGGCACATTTTCTGTTTCTCCACTCCAGGAGGAGAGATGGAGGGAGATGGAGCAGGGTGTTTAAGCTGCATGACAGGCTGTAATGGTAGATTCTTCACTTCTTCTCTCTTGTTTGTACTGGAGAGAGAGTTAAGCAGCGGTGAATAGAGAAGTCACTCTCCTCCTTGTTGCCATGGTTGGAGGGTGGAGGCGCGTGCTTGGATCAGATGCTCTGCCCTGCAGTTGTGTCTTGTTTTTTTGAAGCGCTGTGAGTCCTCTCAGCCCCCCCGCGGCCCCCGGCACTGCCACCGTCTGCAGGGTCCTGCTGTATAGAACCATGCCGCTCTTTGAAGATATGGAGCAGAGCCTTCTCTGCTCGACCCCTGCTACTGCCACAGGCACTCACACATTCATAGATATATACACATGAATGGTTACACACCAACTCACACTCAAACAATCAAAATTTGTTTCAAAATATTTCAAAATCAGTCTCAGCTTGTTACCCTTTGATGTGTACTCATGATCTGACTCCCACCCTATCAGACCTCAGTAACAAGCAGCATTTGGGGCTATACAGTGGCAGCCTCCTCACACAGCTTTCTTTGTGAGGAGGGACCAATCTGAATACATGCTAAAGTTTAATATTGCTCACATCACTGCTGCTGTAATTCAAGTTCCAAGATGCAATCTGGCCCAATTGGAAAGATTTTGGCAAATGTTTGGTGTGGTGAGTACTTGTAAGGCCATATTAGACGGCTGAATAATGTTAAACTTGCTTTAATATTCTTATATTAACAATGGATCAAATTACTCTGTGTAATGTGAAAGGAGTTGCTCGTGGTGATAATCGCTCTCATCAGAGTCTTTTTCAGCAGAAGGAGGCAGCTGTTTCAGGGAGAAAGCTCTGATGGTCCCACTGCCTGGTCCCGGTCGGACGCCTTCTCCTCCTCTCTCCTCCTCTGTCCCCCTCTCTCCTCCTCTGTCCCCCTCTCTCCTCCTCTGTCCCCCTCTCTCCCCCTCTCTCCTCCTCTGTCCCCCTCTCTCCCCCTCTCTCCCCCTCTCTCCCCCTCTCTGTCTCCCTCTCTCCCCCTTTCCCCTTTCCCCCTCTCCCTCTCTCCCCCTCTCCCCCTCTCTCTCTTTCTCTTTCTCCCTCTCACTCTCTCCCCCTCTCTCCCCCCCTCTTCCTCTCTGTCCCTCTCTCCCTCTCCCTCTCTCCCCCTCTCTCCCTCTGTCCCCCTCTGTCTCCCTCTCTCCCCCCCTCTTCCTCTCTGTCCCTCTCTCCCTCTCCCTCTCTCCCCCTCTCTCCCTCTGTCCCCTCTCCCTCCCTCTCTGTCCCCCTCTCCCTCTCTCTCCACCTCTCTCCGTCTCTGTCCCCATCTCTCCCCCTCTTTCCCCCTGCCGACCGAGTGTTACCTGTTCCGAGGTCTAACGGACCTGACGATGGGGTGCGCTCGCTGTGGTAGGGGTCCCTGTGGTTGGGTAGGGGTCCCTGTGGTTGGGTAGGGGTCCCTGTGGTTGGGTAGGGGTCCCTGGGGTTGGGTAGGGGTCCCTGTGTTTGGGTAGGGGTCCCTGTGGTTGGGTAGGGGTCCCTGGGTTGGTAGGGGTCCCTGTGGTTGGGTAGGGGTCCCTGGGGTTGGGTAGGGGTCCCTGTGTTTGGGTAGGGGTCCCTGTGGTTTGGTAGGGGTCCCTGTGGTTGGGTAGGGGTCCCTGGGGTTGGGTAGGGGTCCCTGTGTTTGGGTAGGGGTCCCTGGGGTTGGGTAGGGGTCCCTGTGTTTGTGTAGGGGTCCCTGTGTTTGTGTAGGGGTCCCTGTGGTTGGGTAGGGGTCCCTGGGGTTGGGTAGGGGTCCCTGGGGTTGGGTAGGGATCCCTGTGGTTGCACGTCCCCCTTGTGGCCTGCTGAGTGGCCAACCAAACCAAGCCAACATCACTACCTATCAATGACCGAATGAGTACCTTTCTCTTTGCCGGGTGCAGTAGCACACACTACCTGACTGTTCATAAATTACAACTTCAGCTACAGTCAAAACGCGTTGGGCATATTTCATGGCACATGAGCTGACAGGTTTGGTGGTAACTTTTGGAATCTGATATAATGTTTTTAGGAATAAAAGCCATTGTTTTACAAAACTCACTGGCTTTTGAGAAAACCCAAGACATTTCAGAAAACATAAAAATAAATCGTAGTACAGGCCCCACACAACAACATTACAGAAAACACGACATTTTAGAAAACAAAATATTTCAAAACAAATTCAAAAATCAAAAGAGTTGCTGCCTCTCACAGGTCGGGATGATACTGTAGGGAACTAAAAGGACCGAATTCACGGGGCCCCTTTAAGAGAAGGGGCGTAACCCTGGTGACAAGGGGGGTTAAAGGGTAGCAGGAAGTGAATGTGAGGGAGGTGTTTGTGGATGGAAATAAACGGCCACATGGTGCAGCCAAAGGGAATACTCGCCTCCTCGTTTGTTTCCACGCTCCTACATTGGTGACCCTGACGTGACCAATGTAGGAGCGTGGATACAATTAAAGTTTATTGTTTGTAGTAGTGGAAGACCGCCTTTATTCTGTTTTCTTAAGATAGCCTACTAGATGCCAGTTAATTGGTATAAAAATAAACATTAATCAATAAGCTGTAGACATAAATACCTAAATTGCTTCTTCATCGGTGCTTCTTAAACTCTCAACTGGTGAGTCAATATTTTGGAACAAATTTAATTGATAACACATGAATCAATACTATCTATGTGATCTATCTGATTCCATGTAATCCTTTTAATTTTTATATGGTTCATTGCTATTCATTGCAACAAGTTATTTATCCTTTATTTTGTCTGTTTAGTAGTTTAGTGTGTAGTTAATAAATATATATATATATATATATGTGTATATATATGTATATATATATATGTATTCTTTATTAAGAAATTGATTATTTGATTTATGTGGATATGAAATAACAAGTCACTGCACACCATGTCAAGAACTCTGTAGTGACCTGATATTGAGGCTTAATTGATTAATATACATTTTTAAGTTAATTTAAAGTTTTCCCTGTTTTTAAAAGATTCGGTGGCATCATAAATTGAATCTAATGTTAAATGATGTTACTTAAACCAATTGTTTCTGATAGCTGAAGCTCCCACCTTTTCATACAAATTTATTGGTTTAAGATTTTAAATATTAAGTTATTTATCGTTCCATATTTTGATATTAATTATACATTATTACATCTGCTACAAGCTATTACGCTACATTTTTGAACGTGGGACATGAAGCAAACTGAATTGCTTTATTGTATAAAGAATCCCACTGTGATCAAGGAATAAAAGGTGTTTGGCGATGGAAAGAAGAAGAGTGTCTGTTTGGAAAACCCTGTGAACGGCCATGTACAGGGGGCGCTGATTTCCTCTAACAACAACGATAGATAAAGTATAACAAGAGTGATATAAAACACTATCAAACGTTCCTTCTCTCAATATATTTTCGCCTTACATTATTCAAGTAAAATTGATCACTGCCTTGTTTGTTTATTTGCCTCAAACAGCCAAAGACGTGAGCATAAGTTAGCTGCAAGCTAGCTAACAACGGACACAGCAACCGTGTGTGTGTGTGTGTGTGTGTGTGTGTGTGTGTGTGTGTGTGTGTGTGTGTGTGTGTGTGTGTGTGTGTGTGTGTGTGTGTGTTCAGCCTAGGACTGACTTCATAATTCACAAGGAACCCCAGTTCTTTCTCTTGTTTTCCTTCCGTGTCTCTCCTTTAATATTTCATCTTCCATACGTCTTTAAGAATCATATTCAATTATTGCTGAGCTCTAGGCAGTAATACACTCAGCTGTATGTGTACTGGTAGTTACATTAGCTTCTAGCTGAGAGTCAAAAAACTCCTTCCAACATACTTAAAGTGAGCAAACTTCTTTACCTCCAATGTGTCTCTGTTAGCGAGCCTGTTGTGCACTCAGCTGTGGATCAATAGTGGCCTACTACCAGCAGGGTGCTTTTAATTATAGTGAGTGAGGCGTTAGAAAGTAGTTAATGGTATTATAAAACAGGTGTTTTGACAAAAGGTAAGTCATCGCAACAACAAGAGGTCATTGAGTACTGTGAAGGACCAGGGTACACATTTAACTGGGAGAGCAGGTGAGGTGGAACAAATAAGGATTTTATTCACCCAATAATATTTACAGGTATTATGATGGGGAACAAAATCGGAAACAAAGTGACAAATAAGAATAAATAAATAAGTTCAACATAATTGTGCTAAGGTCTACAGAACTTAGGACGAATCACATAGTGAGGGCTCTATGAAACAAGAGACACTTCAGATCCATCTTCCACTGATGGATATATACGCTGTTGGTGAGTCCATGGTTAATTGAAGGGGAGAGAAGACTTCTCTCCTCAGTGGTGTAGATGTATGTTTTAATGAGTTCTTTACCGAACAGAACTGGGAAACATCACCTTCACTTGGGCCTGTTGCTGTTACGGCTGGTTCCAGCCGTCACAAGTACGCAGCCATAACTGGCCACCTAAAATATAATGCAGTTTGCTGCAGCAGAATGCGAGATTAGCCATGGACAGACACAAAGGTGCACACTCACTCACGGACACACACACACAGACACATGCAAGCAATCGCATGATTTCATCGGGGCGATAATAAGAATTAATAAATTCTACTTTCTGAAAGCCACTGCATCTTAATAACCATCTCTCCGTTTATGTCCCACAAGCGCTCTCTCCTTGCTCTCTCTGTGCTGGGCCAACAGCTGTCGGCTCTTTCTCTCTCTCTTGGCTGTCGGTGCCTCATTTCACATGTTGAATCTCCTCTCTTTCGCTCTCTCTCTCTCTCTCTCTCTCTTTCTCTCTCTGTGTATTTGTTTCATTATCCTGTGTGTGTGAATTATGTGAATCAGTTTTGTTTATTGTGTGTTTGTGTCCTCTTTCTTGGTTACATGGTGGAGAGGGGGTCGTCTGGCTCAGGCCCTAGCTGTTTGGCGACCCCTGGAAACTCCTCCTGGATCTATTTTCTTAACGTTTACATTCTCTGTATGAATTTTGATGGGACAGTAATATTATTAGGTTATTTATTCCGTTCACAATGTCATAACAAACAATGGCATAGTAGTCTATGCCATTTAAAAAGTCATAGTAAATGTCATAAAAAGTCATAGTATATACTGTATCCCATAAAAAAGTAATTAAAAAGAATCATGTCATAAAATGTCATAAGGTTATATGAGATCTGCCTCAGTGTTTTAAATGAGTGTGAGAAAGTCAATGAATTACACAGCTTTTATAGTAGTTTTGAAATAACTGACTGAAATAAAATCAAACTCAGCATTGACCAGCATGAAGAACAGATTGTTCTCACACATCTGCCCCAGGAAGGTCATTGGACAGGACAGCATTTTGGGGCTTTGTTGAATCATGCAGAGATGAGCTAGCAGAGGCCTGGTGTCCAATACACCACAAGTCTCTGGACTTACATACTGTTTCTTCCATCTGGAAAGACTTATTTTTCCTGTTTGCAAAAAAGCAAACAGGAAATCAATGCCTACCATCCAGGCGGATTGACTTCAGTAATTATGAAGTGTTTCAATATAGTGACACAGAAGTCAGTTGCTCACCAGATCATTTTGAGTTTGACACCTTCAGTTTTATGTAAGTGTGCTTTTCCTCTATCAGTTGTCAGGTTGTCTGCATTTGTGGCATGTGTTCCTAGTCTGTATTGCTCCTATTTGCCATAACAGTTTGTTCATAGTTAAGTTTATTTGTCTTTTGTTCTTGGCTCTGCCTCTGTCTGATTCTTCAGTTTTGTTGCCTGCCTGCTTTTGGTATCAGCTCTGTTGCATTAAAGCTAAAGGTGAGCTTTTTACTGATCCTGCCTGCCTGGTGTTCTGCATTTGGGTCATCATTTGAACTCTGAGACTGTGACAATAGTAAAAAGTCATGAAAAAGTCATTTCTAGCTCACTATTTAGCTAATCGTCTAGCAAAGACCTGGGCATTGTACAGCCCGCAGGCCACATCCGGCCCGCGGGCTGTCGCTGACCGGCCCGCGGCACGTCAATGGGAAATTAGGAATAAAACGTAAATAAGTGTACATTATGCACGGAATACAACTGCATTGCTTTTATTTTGCAGGCGACTGCTGCCGTTTTTCTTCTCAATTTCCGTACGTTGGTACGTTGGTGAGTGTGTGCGATCAGCAGCGTCACTGCGATGTGTTGAACTGAGTTTACAGGAGATGTGAGTTAGCTGTCAGCCCTAAAAAATGTATCAAAAGATTGATATAGAGAGTGTAGAGTTTTTAACAAAACATGGACTTCTAAGTATTTATTTACTGAAGTCGAAGGTAAAGCTGTGTGCTTAGTATGTGGAGAACAGGTCGTAGTGTTTAAGGATTACAATGTGAATCATCACTACGAGACAAAACGTGGAGCAACACAAAAATGCTCATTTTTGGTTCAGAAGATGTTGTTTCTCTTTGGCTCTACCTCCATATGTAAACAAACATTCTCCGTGATAAAGTTTAATAAATCCAGAGCTTTGTTCAAGCCCAACACAGACAAGAGTTCTCACACTGAACTGGAAAACAGAAAATGAGGTAGTTGGATTACAAACAGTAGTGATAAAAGTACTAATTTTGCAGAAACGTGATCCCTGTCAGTGTTTTATTATATATGGATATTACACATGTATATTTGTTTGGATCATTATTCCTGCTGCAGATGTTTAAGGTGGAGCTTATTGAACTCCTTTATACACTGTTTTTGAGTTTGGGAAGTTAGGATGGGTTTGAAAAATTGTAATGTGCAAAGTAACTCGTAACTAAAGCTGTCAGACAAATGTAGTGGAGTAAAAAGTACAATATTTCCCTCTGAGATGTACTGGAGTGGAAGTACAAAGTTGAATAAAATAGAAATACTTAAGTACCTTGAATTTGTACTTAAGTAAATATTCTTAGTTACATTCCACCACTGATCATGACATTCACTCTTACCACTTGCAGCTTATCAAAACCATACAATTTACTGCTTTTTATGAAGAGGTTGAATAATATTGAGCAGGATTGAGTTCAGTCTATTGGTCCGGCCCTCAACAACAGTCCCTGTTTCTCATGTGGCCCTTTGGGAAAAATAATGTCCCACCCCTGGTCTAGCATGTATGCAACAGACTGAAGCTAGCCAACTAGTATGCTATGATTCAACAATGCAGCAGCCAACTAGCTCAAGGAGTCAAACTTGCATGCTATGATACTAATGGTGACATCGATGCCACACCATGACTCTGATGTCCTGATTGAGCTGAATGTTTTGATTAAGTCTTTATGTTGAAAAATGTTTTAGAAGAATTCACACCAATTAATTAAGTCTACCATTTTAAGACACATGAGCTAACCGTGTCTCTTTTTTTATTTGTAGCAATAGAAAATAATACCAAAAACAAATTCATTTTATGTCACATTTTCTCTACTGGGTTACTATTTCCTCTAGTTTTATAATTCAATAATTCAAAGTCAGTGTGGAGCTGCAGTGGCAGGAAGGTTTGAACACATTTGGACAGCCTATCCTGATGTCTGTCGTGAACAAACATATGAAGTACCTGCAGTGTGCTGGGTTACAGTAATCACAAGATTAAAGTGGGATTTAACCTTTTTATAGCTGATAACGATGCATTAAATGATGAGCAATGAATGTGTTTCCTGATCTCAGCAACTAACTCATAGATTTCAGTGATATTATTACAGATGGGAATAATGCCCAAAACTGTGAAAATAGGACCCTTTTTAAAATCAAATTGGAATTATCCTCAAAGCTTTGTTCTACAGTACTAATGTACAGTAGCTGCTCCTGACTCTGACTCCTGGTGTGGCCTCTCTGGTGGTTCCCCTCTTCACAGTGTCTCCTGGCTCCTGGGTTACTGGATCATTGGGCTGGTAGAGACCTCTGCCCTGCGATGTCTTCCTGCAGCTCCTACTCCCTCTCCCCAGGTATGTGAACCCCTCCTACCCTTTGCTTCCCAACCCCCCTTGCCCCGTCTTTCCCATCAGGGAGCGGGGGCTGAGATGGATGGCAAGGCGAAGCATAGCCCCCCAGACGGGCTGATTTATGGCGCCTCCTTTCCATCTAGGCAGAGTGGAGGCCCCTAGGGGTCCCGTCTGGAGAGCGCTGGGGACAGCCGCCATCTCAGACCTGATGGCCTCAGGCTCTTAGTCTACCATGATGCCAAGTACCAAACGGTGACTCCAGAATGGTCGCCATTCGTCATATAGGCAGCCTGGGATCTGCCTTAAAGAGCGGAAACACTGAGAGCAGGAACAATGAGACTTCCTCCCTTCCTCCCTCGCCTCTTCCCACAGACATTGATCTTCACTGCAACAATTTATTATGTCACCTTTGCTATGGCTACGATCAGGGGTGGTGGTGGGAAACACCTCCATGCTTTTGTTTTATTGGTCAGTGTGATCACTATAAATATAGCAACATCGGAGGTAACAGAAAACAACCTTTTCTGTGCTGTATTGAAAGCATATGGATACTTCTGCTTTATCTAATTATACCTCTAAGCCTGCGCAGCAACACGATAGCATGTTGTCCTGACTGCATACATACAATGTTAACATTTGAGTAAAGTATGTCATACAGTCAGAGATTAAACCTCACAACCACTAAACTCATTCTACATTTTCAGGAAGCATTCATCTATGCTGTTATCCTTTGCATGATCCATTCTTATTTGACATCAGTCATACACAGTAGGATGTGTTCTAGGAACTAACAACTAAAGTACAAAATTGACAATCACAAGTACATATGGGCATAGATTCCCATATCATCATTTTATAACGTTGTACACAGCAACATTAGCATTCATTTGGAATCGTATCAAATAGTCATTCTCCTTTTAGCTTTGATTTGGTCTCCACCAACTCCTGAGAAAAATGCATGGCTTTTTGTTCCACTTTTAGCTAACTTTGTCCAGCTGTTGTTTGGTCAAAGTTTTTTTTTTGCTCAGTTCATGGGCTAGAAAAGCTAAAAGAGGCCAAAAAGCTCTTTCGAGGTGATGGGGGATTGCAGAATTGAGTGATAATTATCTGTGAGTTTGTAACAGCGAGACATTGGATCCACTGTTAATATGAAAAAATATAGGTTGGTGTTGCTCTATGAAAAAAATAAAACATTTTCATAGATTAATAGCTGACCTATTGGCCTCCCAGAATGCAGAAGTCGTTAATTAAACATTGCGTTATGGTCAGAGAGGTTGTGGCGGATTTTTTCTTGAAAGGAATACTTTCTGTGGGTTCTTTAAAGGATTCATGTGAACTGTATTTACAATACAATTCAAGTTGTTTGCATCTTCTTGCCAGGACCCAAAAATACATTTTAGCTGTAAATACAGTTATGTGTTTTCATAGGAATGCCAGAATCCACTTCAAGCCAGTGCCACACCCTGTGGTCCCTGACAACCTGCAAGTATTTAGCATTCAGTCATCCTTTTCCCCCTATATGTGGGAAATACTTGAGTGAAAGCACTGTGCCAAAATTTGTTGATGGTCATTTTTGAGGCCATTGTAGTCATTTATTATGAGATTGTAATACACACTAAGTTGGTATTTTGTCCACAAGCAAATACTGTAAATTACAATTAAGTCCAATAGAATAACTGCAATCATTGCATATTTCATATTGTATGTACACATACTGTCCACCAACTTAATTACTCCAACCAACCACTCTCTCTGATCTGTCAAGGCGGTCTTCCACTACTACAAACAGTCTACTATCAGCTTCAGGTTGGTATGTGGTTAAATTGGAAAAATATACTTTGAATCAATATTTCTACAACAGTTACAGTTTAAATTTTGAAAATATGCCCTTGAGCTCATGTTTTAATTGTTACATTGAAACATTTCATCAGTATTGTTTCAATGTGCCTCCTGCCAAATTTCTTGCCAAAATATTTACAATTAAATGAGGACTGGGGAACCTGTCTAGTGGTGTGTGGAACAGATTTATTTTAGACGAAGCACTTTGTGAATGTGACTGTTTCCCTCCCTGGGACATTTCACTTAATATATTAGACCTGTAAGTATACGTTCATTAATATTACAAGGCACATTTGACCATTTTGATAGTAAAGATTAAGTCACTAAAAAATTATCCAATTGTCATTTACTTTTTGGAAATGTTCAGGAGTTATCTCATTTGTTTAGTATTATGATAAAAATAAGTTTTCTTGAACTGTATTTACATATACCTGAACTTCATTTACATGCAGAGAGGTGGGTTTCTATCAACCTGTTTTAATGCTAATTTTCAATAATAATAATAAATAAATGCCTAACATAATAATAATAATATTTGCAACTGTAGTCAATGCAAAGTCACATTAATTAGCATTTTGAAATGTGCACTACAATTGGATGGAAACCTTGCTAATATATGTCGTACAAATGTTTTAGGGTGCTTTGCCTGCTAACCGGTTGGGTTTGGTTAAAACAAACTCTGTTTTCCAGGAAGCAGAAGCAGAGTTGTAGTCTTACACCCTTCTCTGCACTTCCATTAGAGCAGTTACCCACCCAAAACTATATAGGGACTGTGTCTGCCCCACGGCCACTTAAATTAATTAAATCAAAAGTAACCAGAAGAGGAGTTGTACAAAATAATCTCATAAAAGTTAACACCACCAACGCAACAGTGCAACAAAATAGGAGAATTAAATGTGGACTCTTAAATATCAGATCTTTGTCATCTAAAGCTGTTTTAGTAAATGATTTAATATCTGACAATCACATTGATCTATTCTGTCTTACTGAAACCTGGCTGTGTCATGAAGAATATGTCAGCCTAAATGAATCAACTCCTCCAAGTCACATTAATACTCACATTCCTCGAGGCACCGGCCGAGGAGGTGGAGTAGCAGCCATCTTTGACTCAAGCCTATTAATAAACCCTAAACCTAAATTAAACTACAGCTCATTTGAAAGCCTTGTTCTTAGTCTTTCACATCCAACCTGGAAAACAATACAGCCAATTATATTTGTTATAGTGTACCGGGCCCCTGGTCCGTATTCTGAATTTCTATCTGAATTTTCAGAGTTTTTATCAAGTTTAGTTCTTAAAACAGATAAAGTTATTATTGTAGGTGACTTTAATATTCATGTGGATGTCGATAATGATAGCCTTAGTACTGCGTTTATCTCATTATTAGATTCAATTGGCTTCTGTCAGAGTGTACAGAAACCCACTCACTGTTTTAAACACACCCTCGACCTTGCTCTTGCTTATGGCATTAAAATAGAACATCTAATAGTTTTTCCACAGAACCCTCTTTTATCAGACCATTACCTAATAACTTTAGAGTTTATACTACCGGAGTGTACACCGTTAGGCAAATGTTTCTACACCAGATGTCTATCTGACAGTGCTGTAGCTAAATTTAAAGAAGTGATTCCATCTGTATTTAATTTAATACCATGTCTCAATATAACGGAGGACTCCTGTACTAACTTTAGTCCGTCCCAGATTGATCATCTAGTCGATAGTGCTACAGGCTCACTGAGACTGACAATGGACTCTATAGCTCCTCTAAAAAAGAAGATAATAAAACAGAGGAGGTTCGCTCCATGGTATAACCCTGAAACCCGCAAAATAAAACAAACATTGCGAAAGCTTGAAAGGATATGGCGTTCCACCAATTTAGAAGAATCTCGGTTAGTTTGGCGAGATAGTCTGAAAACATATAAGAAGGCCCTCCGTAATGCCAGAGCAGCCTATTACTCATCAATAATAGAGACAAATAAGAACAACCCCAGGTTTTTCTTCAGCTCTGTAGCCAGGCTGACAGAAAGTCACAGCTCTGTTGAGCCGTGTATTCATATAGACCTCGGTAGTAATGACTTCATGAACTTCTTCAATGATAAGATTCTAACTATTAGAGACAAGATTAATAATCTCTTGCCCTCAACCAGTACTGATCTATCCTTGGAAACAACTATAAATCCTGATATATGTTTGGACGGCTTCTCTCTCATCGACTTTAAAAAATTGTCTTCAACAATTTCTACTTCTAAACCTTCTACCTGTCTCTTCGACCCCGTCCCGACAAGGCTGCTTAAAGAAGTTTTACCTTTGATTGGCACCTCTCTGCTGGATATTATCAATCTGTCTTTATTAACAGGCCATGTACCACAGTCTTTTAAAGTAGCTGTGATCAAGCCTCTTCTCAAGAAGCCCACTCTTGATCCAGAGGTGTTGGCTAACTATAGACCGATCTCTAACCTTCCCTTCCTCTCTAAGATCCTTGAGAAAGTAGTTACAAATCAGTTGTGTGACTTTCTACATAACAATAGTTTATTTGAGGATTTTCAGTCAGGATTTAGAAAACACCACAGCACAGAGACAGCACTGGTGAAAATTACTAATGACCTTCTAATTGCATCAGATAAAGGACTTGTCTCTGTTTGTTTGTTGTTGTGTGTGGTTGTTTGTCCTTGTCTTGTTAGAACTTAGTGCTGAGTTTGACACCATTGACCATCGCATCCTATTACAGAGATTAGAACATTTGATTGGTATTAAAGGCACCACACTAAGCTGGTTTAAATCCTATTTATCAGATCGATCTCAGTTTGTATATGTAAACGATGAATCCTCGATGACCACCAACGTCAGTCACGGAGTTCCTCAAGGTTCTGTGCTTGTACCAATCTTATTCACCTTATACATGCTTCCTTTGGGCAATATTATCAGAAAACACTCCATAAACTTTCATTGTTATGCTGATGATACTCAATTATATCTATCGATCAAGCCAGACGAACCCAACCAGCTTGCTAAACTTCAAGCATGTCTCAAAGATATAAAAACCTGGATGACCTGCAACTTCCTGATGTTAAACTCAAACAAAACTGAAGTTATTTTACTAGGCCCAGAACACCTCCGAAATTAACTATCTAATGATATAGTTTCTCTTGATGGCATTGCCCTAGCATCCAGCACCACCATAAAGAATCTCTGAGTTATCTTTGATCAGGACTTGTCCTTTAACTCTCACGTGAAACAAATCTCAAGGACTGCCTTTTTTCATCTACGTAACATTTAAAAAATTAGACACATCCTGTCTCAAAGCGATGCAGAAAAATTAGTTCACGCATTTGTTACTTCTAGACTAGACTACTGCAACTTGTTATTATCAGGCTGCTCTAATAAGTCTCTTAAATCTCTCCAGTTGATCCAGAATGCTGCAGCTCGTGTACTAACAAAAACTAAGAGAAGAGATCATATTACTCCTGTATTAGCTTCTCTTCACTGGCTCCCTGTAAAATCCAGAGTCGAATTTAAAATCCTTCTCCTCACCTACAAAGCCTTAATTGGTGAGGCACCATCATATCTTAAGGATCTCATAGTACCATATTTCCCCACTAGAGAGCTGCGCTCACTGAATGCAGGGCTGCTTGTGGTTCCTAGAGTCTTAAAAAGTAGGATGGGAGCCAGAGCCTTCAGTTATCAAGATCCTCTTCTGTGGAACCAGGTTTCACTTTCAGTCCGGGGGGCAGACTCAGTGACCACATTTAAGAGTAGACTTAAGACTTTCCTCTTTGATAGCGCTTATAGTTAGGGCTGGCTCAGGTTTACCCTGGTCCATTCTTTCCAGTCCCTTGATATGCTGCTATAGGCCTAGACTGCTGGGGGACAACTTAGGATACACTGAGCTCCTCTATCCTTTTCTCTCTCTCCTTCTGTATGAATTCATGTTCTATCAATGCACATTACTAACTCTACTTCTTCCCCCGGAGTCTTTGTGCTTTCTCGCCTCGCAGGTTTCCACGGATCGTGGTTGCATCTGGACCCTGGTCCTGCCTCCTGGTTCCTGCCGTGGCCCTGCTGACGCACATTCTTCTCTATTTTACCTTCTGTATGAATTCATGCACCATTAATGCACATTACTAACTCTGCTCCATCCCCGAGGTCTTTGTGCCTTCTCGCCTCGCAGGTTTCTGTGGATCGTGGTTAAATCTGGACCCTGGTCCTACGTCCTGCTGTGGTCCTCCCCGTCACCTACTGCTACTATTACATGAATAATTTCTGTCATGTGAATTGAACGTGTTGTAACTCTGTTATGCTGTTCATTCTGTACACATGACATCTATTTTTGTACTCTGTCCATCCTGGGAGAGGGATCCTCCTCTGTTGCTCTCCTGAAGGTTTCTTCCCTTTTTCTCCCCTCAAAGGGTTTTTTTGGAGAGTTTTTCCTGAGTCGATGAGAGGTTCTGGGACAGAGGATGTTGTTGTGTACAGATTGTAAAGCCCTCTGAGGCTAATTTGTAATTTGTGATTTTGGGCTATACAAAAATAAATTGAATTGAATTGAATTGAATTGAAATTGAATTGTTTTCCTGGTTAGTATTGGTTCATTTTGGCCAGTGTGAAAGCTGTCAATTAGACCCTGGTGCAGAACAAACAACCAAAGCGAGACTGCCTGAAAAGGTGGGTCTCAGAATCCTCTTCCAAGTGGAATCTGGTGCAGGGCCGTTGTTGTTTGAGAGCAAACCAACCAACCACATAATTTTAGGTGATTTTAGCATGATTTCAAAAGCTAAACTACTAATAAATCAATCTGCTGATCATGAAATATATGTTGTGGAAACAATCCTATTTATTTGTATTGGGGCCATGTATAGGATATAATACTGTCTGGTATTGTCCCTGATTAAAAGCAAATCTCCATTAAAAAGTTTGTGACAGCAATCCCACAGTATCCATGGGTGCACGCAAAGGGGCTTCTGTACAGCCCTGTCTCTACCATTATTCACCATAACATACTATTTATGCTAATAATCACTTATTAAACAAATAACATAAACATACCCATCAGAATTACTTAAGTGCTGTATAAATTTCAGTCTGTCAGACACCAGAATTTGATTTCCCCACGTGGGTCCTGATGCAGGATGGCCATTGCCAAAACTGTCCAATCAATGAGTTACCTGTCAGTCTGCATAATGTCATGTTTACTCCTCTTGGTTCTTTTGCAAAAGGTCAGTGTGAACAGGAATCGGACCATAACTAAAATGCATCTATCCCAGGCACCTTTTACAATGTGGGTGTATCAGTTTTTTTTTTTACATTAAAGGTGCAATGTTTAAGATGTAGCTAGAATTTTACTTAAAAACAAAAGAAATAACATAATGTGACAGTGTTAAGACATCTTTGTATGTCTATGAGGTCTGATCAGGTTATAATCAGTGACCAAGTCAGAAATGTACTAAGAAACATTACCATCAAGTGCTTAATGTACTAATATTTTGTTGATTCTGTCTTGTACCGGGAGCCATTGAAGATATTTCAGTTCTGGAGCAATATGTACATATTTAATTAAAATGTCATGATCAACACTTTCCAAAACAGCTGTGAGATCAAGCTATACTCTAAGTTAATGCTATAAATTCTCAGCGAGTCACTGTTGATCTTATGAGAGCTGATTCTGTGCTATGATTGGTTCTGAAAACCAATTGGTATGTATCATATATATTGTGAATTGAAAGGTATTCATCCATTTGTTTGGATTTTCTTCAAGTATTTTTTTTTGTTCAGAAAACGAAGATTAGTCCGTAATAATTAATTACAAATTAATCTAGATTGTTTCTCTTCAACAGAGGTGAGATTACAACATGCTTGAAAGAAGCAGGGACAATGCCAGTCTGCAGGGAGATATTAAAGTAATGAAAGGGATGGAATCAAGAGAACATGTGCTAGACTATGGGCACTGAATTACTTCCTCCAGATCTCCAGGGGTGAGAATGTAAACATTGAGCACAATATAGTATAAGCGTAAATTGATGCGATATGTATTGCTGCAAGAAACTTAGCACATTGGTCATAGAGAGAAATCCATTGGGTGTATATTCACCCCATTCATAAATTCGTTAATTGAAGAGAATAAGATTGAGGCATTATTAGGGTCCAAGCACCGACGAAGTCGGTCCGAGAGGACCCTATTGAAACTGGAATGTTTATTATTATTATTCCTATTATTAGGGTCCGAGCACCGACGAAGTCGGTCCGAGATGACCCTATTGAAACTGGAATGTTTATTAGGGTCCGAGCACCGACGAAGTCGGTCCGAGAGGACCCGATTGAAACTGGAATGTTTATTATTATTATTCCTATTATTAGGGTCCGAGCACTGACGAAGTCGGTCCGAGAGGACCCGATTGAAACTGGAATGTTTATTAGGGTCCGAGCAACGACAAAGTCGATCCGAGAGGACCCTATTGAAACTGGAATGTTTATTATTATTACTCCTATTATTATTATTATTATGCAATCTAACTGCCTTTTTGGGGGCTTTATCATATCTGAAAAGTTGCCAAAGTTGACATGCATATCAGGACGGGTGAAAAATTTGATATTTTTGGGGTCTCGCATTTGGGTAGAAAGAAATGTCTCTATAGCGCCCCCTAGAATTTTTTTTCTTTTGAAAGCCAATGAAATTCGCCCCCAATCACCAATTGACTTGAAATTCGACACACATGTCCGGGACCGGCTGCTCTACAAAAAAGGTATGTGGTAACATTAAGCTCCGCCTACTTAGATTTTCCACCATTTTGAATTTAGTGAAAAACACATTATTGCCAAATCCTTCTAAACGCTGGTTCCGATTCATACAAAATGTTATGTGGTTCATTATTGGTTCAATGTCATCACGAATTATCAAAAGCTTGTTGATATCTCATTGTGTTGAGAACAAAAAGGACCAATCAACTTCTAAGGGGCGTGTCTTAGTTTTCAATCCACGTAACATCCAAATCACTTGGCCTATCATCACCAAATTTGTAGCATATGTCCACATCGCTTCCTTTAACTTACTCTGTCATTTTCATTATATTCAAACACTAGGGGGCGATGCAGTAAATTGCCCAATTTCTGCATTTTAAGCCATTTTTCATCATTTTCAGAAGTTGTACGTGAACGAACTCCTCCTACAGAATTCCTGCAATCAACTTCAAATTTGGTCAGAATGATCTGAAGACGTTGATGATGAAAAGTTATCAAAATGGCGAGTTGTCTTTGAACGGCCTTGACGTTGCGGGGCTCCAAGTATACACCCATTTCTTGCGGTTCACCACAAAAGTGGATGTTGCTGTAACTCCAAGGTACATTATCCAATTTGCCCGAAGTTTCTTGTGCATGATGGTAGTTAAGGCCTGAGCGCATTCCAATGCAAAAAGTTTCACAATATCAGAGCGCCACCTATTGGCAAAAGAAAATGACAAGTTTTATACTCTGATCTATTCCTCCTAGCAAATTCATCAGACCCCTCTCAAAGTTTGTCAGAAAAGCCTTAAGACTTTGATAATGCTTCATTGTGAAGATTGAAAGAAGTCATTAAAGGGCGGCGATGTTGAGGCTCTGAGAATGTTGATCCTTCGCCGTGAACAAATAAACCGATGTAACTCAACTCCACATGATCAGATCCTTTCCAAATTTAACATGTTTGATGAGACTCCAGGCTTGAAGACAAGTGCAGTCCAATTTTTAATCAAAGTCATAGCGCCACCTACTGGTAACAGGAAGTTAAAGCCTCTATACTTTGGCCTGTTTCTCTTTGTAGGTAAATCAGATCGATATCAAATTGCTACCACACATATGTAAGAAGTTCATAATGCCAGCTCACAAAGGTTTTGAGCTTTCGTGTAACGCCGTTGCCGTGACGACCCATGCTTCGCCGTCAACAACGAAGGTACTTTTGAGGTACTAAACACGCTTAAAACGTAACTAAACTTTGCACACACATTAAAAGTCATAAATATAGTTACCTGAAATGATTTTAATGTTTCAGAGTGGAAAGGTTGCTCCATAGCGCCCTCTACAAAACTATGACAAAGCAGCCCTCGCAGTACGTTTGACATAGATAGACAAAATTTAGTAGGCATACGTATCACATGTAGGCTTAAAAGAAAGTCTCTTGGTACCATGCTCTAAACCGTATCGGAAGTCGGCCATTTTGATTTCTGTGGGATTTTTTCTTTCATTTTTGCCTATTTCTTGGCTCTTTATTTGAACGAACCCCTCTATCATCAGATAGACTTCAAATTTGGTCAGTACAATGTAAAAACCTTATTGATTAAAAGTTATCAAAATGTTGTTGTTTTGTCAAAGGCTATTGCCGTAGCACTCACTCTTCGACATGAAAAACAAATATATACAAAAATTTGGTAGGCTTATGTAACATATGTAAACTTGGGACCATGCTCCAAACCGTATCAGAAGCCGGCCATTTTGAGTTTTACATGAATTGCTCATGTTGTCGCGTTGTCCGATGGTCACAGACATTCTCGGCCGCGTGAGCCGGCATCCCGCCAGCACCTCCGACGTGCGCAAAGGTGCGACGACCCGTACATCGCTGCTTGCAGCTTTAATTCTGTTTATTATTGATCAAATAAGATATTTAAGGCTGTCAGGTGAGACTAAGGCTAAGGACACGGAGCATGAGACATGTTTAGCCTGGGCAGTGGCAATTGTGGATCGCTGCATGAAGAGCTGATCTTTTTTCTTCAGATACTCTTGCAGGCAATGGTTGTCTTTGATTATCTTTGAGTAGTCTTGCAAACAATTCTCACACACAATCAATATCAAAACAGCTGGCTAGCTTGGCTACCAGGCTAAAGATGAGCCTAACCGTGCCAGTAATATGGCTGCAGCATCAAAAGCAGCAGTACCTGTCTAGAGAGTGGGGTGTTTTTTGCAAATCTCTCAAGTGGAAGTCTATATCTAGAAAAAAAAGAATCGGAGCTGAAGTAGTTCTGGAAATTTGTTAACATCACTTCAGTCCTTAACATTTACTGACCTATATTCACGATATATTCTATCACTAAAGTCTAAAAATAAATTAATAATGAAAGCTAACACTACCTCAGTATCAACAATATCGTATAACCATTTCAATCTGGCGTTACCACTCACTACTCCACCACTACTGCCATAGTTAAATTCATCAATAATGTTTTTTATCTTCTGCAGATAATGGTGAATCTACAGCTACAGCTATCTGCTTTTAGATAAACTCCATGCTTTTGGTCTTACTGAAAATGCTGTTCTCTAGATTAATGCATACCTTTACAACAGATAACAACTACATGGGTAAAAATCTGACCTGTAGATTTAAGAGGTGTTACCCAGATTTCAACATTGGAAGCACTTATCTTCTTTATATAAACAATTTACCACACATTTTCAATAACTGTTGTATTCAACTGTTGTAACCACAAATTCAAGCTTCTCTTCAGTCTGAGTTTAACATCTTACAAGATTGGCTTTCACATAATAAACTAATGCTTAACAAATCAAAGTCTGGTTCTTGTGTATTTAAATCCAACCTTTACACAGTTTACAATAAAATCTGAAGATTTTTTCTTGGATGTCCCTTACTTACACATCACTGTACAATGTATGATTGTATTTCTATTTTTAATTTAATCTGTCACTGGTGATTTGTATTGATTGTGATATATTTTGGGCCCCCCTCAAAACAAAATGGTACATCCCAAAGGGTTTTATCCTAATGAATACATTTTGACTCAAAAGAGGCTGAGGAGAGCAAAGTTTGTAGGAGGCAAAAAAAACTCTGTAGAGCTGAGGGAAACGGCAGAGTGCATGAAAATTCTCTTTGAGTTTGACATTAACACTAAAGCTAGAGATTGAGATACTACAGTTATCTTTTGGCAGAGGGCAGGGCAGTATTTATATATATGTAATTTCACTGTTGCAGAATATTTGATGAGAAATCAACAATAGCGACCCCAAATAAACAAAAAATAAGAACATTAAAAAATTCAAAACATTGAGCATCCAGACAATGTTTGGTCTGCACATTAAAGAAATATAACCTGAAAATAGTAAAAAGACAATATGGCAAGAATCAGTGGTGTTGTTATCTGTGTTATCAGTGTATTTTTTAAGTGTTATTTCAATTAAAAAGTGCATAAACTGCTGATTAATTCAGCACACTTCCCAATTACAGATCAAACGGGCCTCCTGGGGGCTGCAAAGCCCCAAAGATGGCAGATGCCGTGCACACATTAAGGCATATTTCATATGGCTATGAAATATTGAGCTGGTGTGTGGCGTTGTGGTACGCCTGGGTGTCTGTGTTGTTGGGGCTATATGTAAATCCGGTTGTGACACCCCTGTCTGCAGCAGGAGACTGATATCTGGGCCATGTTGGGAGAAACTACTCAGAAAATGATGCAATCTGAAGCTAAGACGCACCAGACAAGTTGCGTCTGACAATCTACTAGCTACAGCAGAGCAATGCCTGTGCAACTTTGGAGTAAAATGAATGTGAATGCAAGCATTGTGATAAGAAATACATTGATGTAATTAAAGGTAATTAGGCATTTGTGATTTAGACAGAAACTGAACGTACACTTTTATAGGTGGGAAATCCCAGAAACCAAAGGACTATGCTTTCTTTAATGTTGTATCCCATGTTTTACAGATTACTTATTCAGAGGATAAATCTGCTTGTATTCTATATTTTTCTCACTGTCAAAAAATCAATGGGCCCTTTGGCAGACCCAAACCAACAATGTATGTATCTACTAACAAGTACTGTCAGTATATTGTATATATTGTTCTCCAAAAACTGTTATAATAAATGAGCCACACTGTTATACTGGGTAACATGTTCCTTCATTACCAACAACATACAAACAGAAGTTTATTTTGACTCAATTCTGCATTCACTGTTCTGCTGCCAGAAATACACACATTTTAGGGGAAATGAGTCAATATATGAGCTGTTTTTACTGTCAAAAAGGGTACATATGAATTCTAGACCAATCCAGAGTTATAAATCCAAAAACCAAAAGACCTAACACTGAACACACTGACCTATTAGGGCCAAAAGGGCGTAAGTGCACTTTTATAACTATGTTTCCGGCCCTGCACTTGAGCCAAATGACTAACACCACATGTAAGTCAGCTCGGTCAACCATTAGAAGAACAAAGATTTTTAATGCCAAACAAATCTTACTAAGTTTAACACTCGAACTACCGGAATTCTATAACTACTAGAATGACCATGGATCTGTAATGTAGACTCGCTTCATGGTGAAAAGAATATTTTTGTATCACAACGACACTTCACGCCCTCCTCGCTCGCTCCATCTCTCTCTCCCCCCCGGCCGTTAATTATCCGGAAACACTGATAATGTATGAAGTCAATATTACCGTTACGGCAAAGGTAGAACTACTCATAACTCTTTTGTGTTTTTTAATTTAAATAAAATACCAATGTTAGAATAAAATATACACTCATTTAGGAAAAGTCCGGGACCTATGGCTTTATTTAAAAAAAAGTTGTTGCATTGCGAAATTTAAAAACGGTCAAAATAACTGCCTTGGTAGGTGTAGTGTTAAAGGTTAAAGCTAGCATTCCAGCAAGCAGCTAATGGTATGTATCATCAAGGCAGCACTCAGTTACTGTGAAAGTACCAGAAGAGAGATAATGCAGAGGAAGGACAAACAGGGACAGGATATGCAGAATGCAGTGGGCAAGACACAGGACACAGAGAATATAAATGGTCTGTACTTGTTTAGAGCTTTTCTAGTCTTCCGACCACATAAAGCACTTTAACACTACATATCATCATTCACCCATTCACACACTGATGGCTACCATGCGAGGTGCCACCTGCCCATCATGACTCTAACTAACATTCATACACATTCACACACCGTAGGCACAGCTACAGGAGCAATTTAGTGTTAAGTGTCTTGCCCAAGGATACATGGACATGGACTAGCGGAGCCCGAGATCAAACCGCCAATTCTCTGATTGAAGGACGACCCTGCTCACCACTGAGCCACATCTCCACTCGACGTTCCTACTCCTCACACAACTCCAGAGCCTCCAGCTCTGCGTTGATTACATCATATAGAGCAGCTGTCAATCACAGCTGTCAATCATGACATGAACTCCATTTTAATAGCATAAAATAACTAATCTAAACCAAACATCTTTGGGCGTGGACTTTGATTTTATTAGATTAGTTTATCTCCCCTAACACGGAGGGGTGGGATTGGTTATCTAGACTGCAGCCAGCCTCCAGGAGGGGATGGTTTGGGAGCTGTCTCGTCATCCATCTTCAGTCTTCGGTAAGTATCTTATTTGCACATGTCAGCAGACTTTGAAGAAGCAAAACAGGCAGTTGCTTAGTTTTGTTAGATATACAGTATATCTCTTTAGCTTTGTACACTTTGACAGTTTCTCTGTTAAGGAGCCTGCCAGAGGTCATAAGGTAGAAAATAAATATCAATGTGGCAATCTGTATGAATGATAAACCAAGCCATAAATTCTTTTTTTAAAATCGGTTATACAATAAGATATAGACATCTGACCTTCCTCCTTCTTGTGTGGCACTATCACTGTGAATAAAATGTCTGTCATCCTACCTGTACTGGGGTCTTGGCGTTAGTTGACTGACAAACAACTCACGTCACTACTGAGTGACTAAAGAGTCACATGACCAGGCCCGGCAGGAGACATAAATCTGTGGGAGGGCATGAATGAGGGCATGAACCGTGAGCGGGCCGAACGTAAACATAATAGGCAGCACATGTGAGTTTATAGATCAGGCTGATTATACAATTATAAACACATCCTTCCTATCTATACATAGCATTTGCATGTCTAAGTTTGTACTGATCTGGAAACAGTGAAGTCATTGGCAGTTTATATAGGTCAATGGAAATGCAGCCTACTTGGACTGGAGCCTTGGAAATGTAACAGCTATTTTCTGGGGTTCTGCCAAGATGCGAAAGCAATGTCGGACCCGAAGAGCGATACAAGTAAACATGATATAAACATTGGGGCCTAGCCGACTGTTGGGGTGTCCGGGGGGAATTCTACCTTGGGAATCTTTTTGCACTCTTACACCTTTTTTTCATGCAAAATAACCTACATGTCCTAATCATTGAAACATTTCAATGTTTAGCCTACCTCAAAAACTATTATTTACTTTCACACCTCTCCCTGCTGATTTTGACAGTTGGTATTGTGAAGTAGTAGTATTTACAGTGTATAGAGCTTCTGACTCTATGAGGGGGTGGGGTAGGTCAGGCCTCCTGCACTTGGCTAGCGACTTACGTGAGTCACATGGCTAAAGAAACTAACGACTAACATGACAAAATGTCAAAGTTTAGCTTTAGTTTTGCACGCGACACAAACAGTGGTTACTTGAACGAAAGTCCTGTGTTTGTTTGACCCATCCATCACCCCTCCTGCTTGACCTGTTTGGACTATCTTGCTTTTTACTCTAGGTCAGTTGCTTTGACTGCCTAACAATAGTGCAGGTGGGTTTACATTGGAACTACAGTTGAAAGCCTGGTTCGTCACATAAAGACGCTAAATGGTGCCTCGGTGTGTCAGTATCTGACCGACCATCGGTATTTCACGAGTTGGTAGTGAGACCCAGGACACAGATAATGCAGACAGTGGCATTATATGGATTCTATTATATAGCAAAACCATACACCTGCTTATAGGCTAGAGTACCTTAAATCTAGGTTCTACGCAGCGAGTTAAGGTTTTTTGCAATAACATTACCGATATGGATAACACCATAAAACTCAGATTAGTGCACAAATTAAAAAAAAACAACCAACGGGCCTGGAACAAAACAACAGGTGGCCAAATAATAGTTTACAATATAACCAGAAGAGCCCTAATATTACTTAAGACCCTGGGACTATGGCCATTTTGAACGCCCTTCCCTCCCTTATCTATATGCCATAGCACCATACCCTTCCAATCAGTAAACACAATATGAAGCTCATTAATAAGCCAATTGCTCAACAAAAAATGCCACTGCAATTTTAACTGAGCACCAAGTAAACATAATATGAAGTAGGGCTGTACAGAATAGTTTGAGGCAAGGTTGACATTCGTATTCTCAATAAACATTGAATACTGTACAGTTTTTTGTTTTTTTCATGTCTAGTCATTGTTTTGAAATCAGGTATTTCTGCAAAATCACAGATTAGAATAAACTAATATTATTAGTGTTATTATACCAGATTCCAGTGGTGGCTGCGTAGGATTGTTTCCAACTCTTGTGTTCCAAACATTTCCAATAACTCAAAGTTGTAAAGTTAAGTAAATATTAGATGAAAAAAAGTTAGATTAGTTTTTTTTTTATTCCCAACATGTATCACAAAATATTCTGCTTCAATGCATAGCTGTTGCTGTTAAGCCTTTCATAAACTACATTTTCACTCCCAGCCCACACGAAAAGAAAAAAAAGAGTCAAGTACAGGATTGCGACTGCCACTAAATGCAGGTACAGGGCACAGAGTAACTAATGAGGAACATGTAATTGGA
This sequence comes from Ophiodon elongatus, assembly GCA_016806645.1. Lineage (NCBI taxonomy): Eukaryota > Metazoa > Chordata > Actinopteri > Perciformes > Hexagrammidae > Ophiodon > Ophiodon elongatus. The sequence goes on along the minus strand of JACSYO010000878.1, from coordinate 1,074,252 downwards.
GGGAGGGAGGGGCGCTGAATAGGAGAGCGTAACAGGAGGAGGGAGTTAGGCGGGTAATCATGGATATGCGGGAAGTGGCATGGTTGAGGAGTGGTCCTGCGTCTGAAATTTTGCTAGGTAGCTCCAATTCACTAGCAATGACCACACCATCAAATAGACGCCTTTAACAGATTTATTAAATGAAAACGTGATTGAGATGCAAGGCTTGAACTTCGCGTAGCTCGTCCCATGGGCCAAATGCGTCGTGGGGAGCTTCGATAGTAACACAAAAACCCTGGTTACTTGAGAATAGATTGAGCGGAGCTGAGATTTTTACAATCTGAGCGAATGTAGTGGAGGTAGCCATTTGTCCAGACGCTACGGAGAAAGAGGACGGCATTAGTCGAAGTGATGGATGAGGCGGAGAACTTGGAACATCTGAGGCAAGCGAAAAAGGCAGGCGAGAATGTTGCTTCTAAGGTTTGAGCAATGTGAGGATTGTTTTATCTGGTGCGAATGGTGTGAATGCATGCTGACAGCGAGTTAGCAATTAAAGATAGTGGCTAGGATTTTGAGCGGGCTCTTTGCGTAGAAGACCTTTGAGAGGGATGTTAAGGATTAGATTAGATAGATAGGATGGCTGGAGGCCAGGCTCAGGCTACTGCATAATACCCTTCCGAGCTGACCATTTGAACGAAAAGGCAGAGGGAGATAGTTTATTGACGATGGAGTTCTGTTAATCGATGATCTGCGAGACTGGGGCAGGATTTAACTTTAATGACAGTTGAATATGAAGAAATCTGCAAGGAGGCAAATCTTCTGAACTTCTGGATTGAGAAACGAGAAAGCGATGGCGTTAGAGTGGCTCAGACATGACCTGCTTTCAGATGGTGCTGGTGTGTAATAGGGTGCTGGATTAAGCAGCGCTTGTGCTGCATGATTGATGGGTGTTGCGGCGTCCCATGATGATTAGTTAAACAACTGCAAGGTTGTCGGGGGTAAAGAAATGGACTTGCTTGACCAATCGTGGCCCTGTATAATGCAGCTACTATTGGGTAGATTTCGTAGAGTGAAGTGTAAACGACTTAGCATTCACTTACGAGCTCCAGGAGCTGATCTACTGCGAACCGTTTTCTGTCATGGAAACCCCTAAAACCGACAGAGGGAGAGGTGTTGAGGGTCTGTCAGTTGATCATCTTAGTAGACGGTAATGCCATTCCTGTAAGCGAGACAGTTGAGCCAGAGACAGAGTACAGCACGGCTTGAACTTTCCGGTGAGATATAGTTTGAGAGTAAAGAAGCGATTGATAGCAGGGGACAAATAAAGGCTCACCTTTGGGAAATTAGTATATATTATATGAATATATAATAGGTTGAGAGGGAAGACTGGCGTAAAGTATGGGGTGAACTAGCTGCTGCGAAGGCTGTGGAGGAGAGCTGGGTGCTGGCATTACAGTGCCAGTGGCCCTAGCTGACATGAGCTGTGGGGACTGGTGAAGGTGGAGACGGAGAAACCTGGCATCTTGGTGCCAGAAGCCTCGGCTAGAGCAAGCTTCTGTGGTTGCTGGAAGTAGGCGGCGGGGGCACTGGCATCCGCTGCCAGGTGTCCCGGCTAGGTTAACCTGCTGTGTTGGCTGGAACTGGACGGCGGGTGGCACTGGCATCCTGGTACATGGTGCCTCAGCTAGGGCAACTTGCTGTGGTTGGAAGTATTCAGTGTGAGGCATTGGCCTCCAGAGGCCTGGTGCCCTGGCTAGACTCAGCTGCTGCTGTTTCTGAAAGTAGGCGGTGAGGGGTGCTAGCATCCTGGACCCGGGTTCCGCTGTTAAGGCTGGCTGATGTGCTTGCTGGACGTGGATGCTGAGGGAAACTGGTATCCCAGTGCCAGATACCCTGGCTAGAGAGAGCTGCTGTGGTTGCTGTAATAGGCTGCGGACATTAAGGTTCTCCTGCCCATTCTGGCTGATGTGATTGCTTAGAATGGAAAACTAGCAGGCATCCCAGTGCCGGGTTCCCATCCCATTCAGAATCAGAATCAGCTTTATTTGCCATGTAAAGCTGTTGTACGCATACAAGGAATTTTACTCTGGATTTTCCATTCTCAACGTAAATACATGTAAATGGACAAAATAAAAAAAAAGAAAGAATACGGACAACAAAGTAGAACAGAGGTAAGCATAAACATATAGCTACTATGTACAAATATAAATATAAATGTATATACAAAAGTTTATATATATGAACATAAAAATATAACACTGACAGTGAAACAGAGGTAATAGTGCAAAATGGAGGTAATAGTGCAGTAGGACTGATTAATTGTTAATCAGAGTGACGGCCAGTGGAAAGAAGCTGGTCTGGTGTCTGGTGGTTTTGGGTACAGAGCTCTGTAGCGCCTACCAGAGGGGAGGAGTTGGAACTGGTTGTGTCCAGAGTGTGATGGGTCTGCAATGATGCTTCCTGCCCGTTACCTGACTCTGCCCTCCATTCTGGACAAGTTCTGAATGGAGGGCAGGCTGGCACCAATGATCTTCTCTGCAGATCTGATAAGTCCCTTGTAGTCTGTTCCTGTCCTGTTTGGTGGAAGATCCAAACCAGACAGTGATGGAACTGCAGAGAACAGACTGGATGATACCGGAGTTAAACTGAATCAGCAGTTCTTGAGGCAGGTTGAACTTCCTGAGCTGGAGGAGGAAGTACAGTGTTGGGGGGCTCCTCCTGAGGTCCACTGTCATCTCCACAGTTTTGAGCTTGTTCAGCTCCAGGTTGTTCTGACCACACCAGAGGGCCAGCCATTCAACCTCCCGTCTGTATGCAGACTCATCACCGTCCCTGATGAAGCCGATGACTGTTGTGTCGTCTGTGAACAGCCTTACCTGCTACTTCCTGTTTGTCAGGAAGTTTGTGATCCACTGACAGGTGGAGGCTAGCACAGTGAGCTGGGATGATGGTGTTGAACGCAGAGCTGAAGTCCACAAACAGAAGCCTTGTGTATGACCCTGGGGAGTCGAGGTGTTGAAGCATGTAGTGCAGTCCCATGTTGACTGCATCATTCACTGACCTGATTGCCCAGTAGGCAAACTGTAGAGGGTCCAGCAGGGGGATCTTCTGTCTGTGAAAGAGAAGACTCACATCCTCTTTGCTGATCCTCAGTGCAGGTGGAGGGTCGGTTGGGAGAGGTGAGAAATTGGCAAATGGTGATGGTGGTTGTTTGAAGTTAGAGCAGTTGGGGGTGGGGAGGGGGGAGGGGGGGAGTGGGCTTATCAAACCTGCAGGCAAACACATTCAGGTCGTCAGCCAGTGATTATCCACAGTGTGGAGATGGTGTCCTGTAGTTGATGGGGTCCTGCGGGCCTCTCCCCACTGATGCAGGGTCGTTGGCTGAAAACCTGTCTTTCAACTTTTCAGTGTAGCTCTTCTTTGCTACCCTAATCTCCTTTATGAGTGTGTTTCTGGCCTGGTTCTACAGGATCCTGTCCCCACGTCTGTAGGCCTCCTCCTTGGCCTGACGAAGCTGCCTGACTTTTGCAGTGAACCAGTGTTTATTGTTGTTGTATGTGCAGAAGGTTTTAGTCGGCACACACATGTCCTCACAACAACTGATTCGCTGCTACCGTGGAGCATCTGAAGCGGAGGTTGCTGCCAGGTTAACATGTATCAACTCAAAGGAACATATTCTGTAAAAGAATCGGTCGGCCCATCACTACTGTTTTTTAGCTCAGGGATGTGGGTGAATGATCCCTTTAACGCTTAACCCGACGGCCCCATAAAAGGGTCCTGGGAGAAAACGTACATTACATGTTGCATACACAGTGGAAATTTTGTTCACGAATCAAGAACGAATATATTGATGTTGCACATCAGATTAAAGAAAAAAATCTGGGCTACAAGAATTTTACATAATCCAAACACAACTCAAATGACCAACTAAATGGATGACCAAATATTAATTTAACTGAACTCGCTCGCCAAATGTAGCTCTCAAGTGAGGCAGCTTTATGCTACATAAGCAAACGAGATCTCAAACGAAAGCAGGGAGTCCAGGGATTCCTCACATATTTTTATGTGAGGAATTATTTATAGTATTACACTTATAAAATTATACATTTTTAGTATGGGTATGCAATTTTCAAACAGAGGCCTAAAAAATAGTGTAACTTAGGTATATATAATATAAGGCAAGGCAAGTTTATTTGTATAGCACATTTCAACAACAAGGCAATTCAAAGTGCTTCACATAAAACCATTAAAAGCATCAAAACATATTGCAAAAGAAAAGAAGATTTAAAAACATTCATTTAAATATTAAAAACAGTCAGTAAAACATTAAAAAGCTAAAAATAGAATAAAAGTTGCAGTGCAGTTTAAGAATTAAAATACAGTAGTGAGATGCAGAAATTGATTAATATCCTTGGATCTGGTTCAATTAAAGGCAACAGGAAACAGAAGAGTCTTCAATCTGGATTTAAAGGAGTTTAGGGTCTCTGATGGTCTCTGAGGGTCTCCGAGGGTCTCAGCAGACCTGCAGCTTTCAGGGACCTTGTTCCAGATATGTGAAGCAGAAAAAATGAAGGCTGCTTCTCCATGTTTAGTTCTGACTCTTGGAACAGAAAGTAGACCCGTCCCAGACGACCTCAGGGGTCAGGATGGTTCATAAGGTAGCAGCAGATCAGAAATGTATTTAGGCCCTAAACCATTCAGTGCTTTATAAACCAACAGCAGGATTTTAAAGTCAATTCTTTGTTGGACAGGAAGCCAGTGCAAAGACCTCAGAACTGGAGTGATGTGATCCACTTTCTTGGTCTTAGTGAGGACTCGAGCTGCAGCTTTCTGATTGACTTTTTACAGAGACCTGTAAACACACCGTTACAGTAGTCCAGTCTACTGAAGATAAATGCGTGGGCAAGTTTTTCCAAATCCTGTTGAGACATAAGTCCTGTAATCCTTGCTATATTCTTCAGGTGATAGTAGGCTGATTTTGTAATTGTCTTGATATGGCTGTTCAGGTTGAGTTCTGAATCCATAACTACACCTAGATTTCTGGCTTGGTTTCCAGTTTTTAACATCAGTGATTGAAGCTGAGCACTGACTTTCAATCGTTCATCCTTGGTACCAACAACAATTACTTCTGTTTTATCTTTATTTAATTGAAGAAAACCTTCATCATTTGTTTAACCTTAAACAAATGAAAGGTTAAACAATAGTACAATCAGTGTAACCTAATTAAATAACAGTATTAAGTTCATTGACATTAACAGTCAGAATGGTGGTTTACACTATTGTTTTTTTCCTATTTACTTGTGTACTGTTCCTTTAAGAAATGCAACAGCCTTTGTTGCTGTAGCGCCGCTTGCTGGAGAGAGAGGAAAAATATAGAGAGAGAGAACGGTAGATCGCTAGCGAAAGAGAGGTTGCAAACCAGTGAGGAGAAAAGGAATATAAGAGTAAAAAAGACGTTTTGAAGAGTGTATGAAGATTTTATGTTCCTGCTGATGTTGCTGGAATCTGTTCAATTGAGTTTTGAATAAGGATTTGGTGAGTTAAAACTGTATTTTTTACATGTCAAATTAGTATGCTATTTCTTTGTTTTTCAAGCTGAATGTGAAGCCAAAATGGCCGGTAGCTAAACTAAGACGGTTTGAATAAGTTCATATCGTGTAGTTGGTGCATTTTCTTTGTGTAAAGTGAGCTGAGAAGCTACATGCAACAGCCGTGTTCAAGTTTAGCCTCGTTAGCATGGTTCGGTGAACAGCGCCGCCATTTTAGAGAGCGGTTCAGATAGTTAATCTGTATTTAGGTGCTAGTTCTACTAAAGTACTTCATTTTGTGATGGAATATCCATCCATCCATCCATTGTCATCCGCTTATCCGGGGTCAGGTTGTGGTGGCAGCAGGCCTGGCAAGCCGACCCAGGCTTCCCTCTCACCTGCAACATGTTGCAGCTCGTTCTGGGGGATCCCGAGGCGTTCCCAGGCCAGCTGGGAGATATAATCCCTCCAGCGTGTTCTGGGTCTTCCCCGGGGCCTCCTACCAGTTGGGCGTGCCTGGAAAACCTCTAACAGGAGGCGTCCAGGAGGCATCCTGATTAGATGCCCGAACCACCTCAGCTGTCTCCTTTCGATACGAAGGAGTAGCGCCTCAACTCCAAGTTCCCTCCTGATGTCCGAGCTCCTTACCCTATCTCTAAGGCTGAGCCCGGCCACCCTACAGAGGAAACTCATTTTGGCCGCCTGTATCCGAGACCTCGTTCTTTATTTTGTGATGGAATATGTAAGATTAAAATGTCTGTGTGTATTGCACTGTTGTACAACAGGCCAGGTTTTTAGTTGTGAGGATCGCTTGGTGTTTACACACCCGAAGCCGGGAAATGAAGATGGCGAGCAACCCATAGGAGAAATCACTGATTCATACATCTGACCTCCACCCATTGGATAAGGACACCGATTCATATGTTGCACCCTTAAAATGAACTGTCCACGAACAAGTCCATCTTCATTTAGCAACTTTTATTAACTAATCCCAGGTTCAACACAAATACATGTTTTTCCTTCAGCCTGCATCTTTCTTAAAGCGACAGTGCTCTCTTAAAGCGACAGTGCTCTCTTCTAAAGTGCTCTCTTCTAAAGGGTCAATAAAAATAAATGTCTTCCCTTCGCAGTTAGTACTTAAACAGGTAGGTAATGTTTTCAAACATTGGAGTAATAAAATGTGAATTAACCTAAACACACATTTAAAGTAAATTATTAATAATTGATACAGTGGTATTAAATCAGCTAGAGATATGAAATAACATGTTTCAGGGCGCTACACCCTCCCCCACTAAAATAATACAATGTTAGCAAAAAAAAAATTCTCCAGTATCCACATTAGTTTAACGACACAATAACACTTTTGAACAACATTAGATGAGTACTGAATAGTATACAGTTACACAATCATAGATATTTCAATAGCTACACATCTGATGACTATCAGCATGACTACAGGATGAATAGGTAACTATTTATTTTCCTGTCTGGTTGTATTGTCTAAGTCACATATGGCAATATCTACCATTCCAACATACTTAATGTACATTAACATTATACATGCTTTAACGTGTAGTACTATTACTCACAGAATGCCTTTTGTGTCACATTGTTACATTGTAACACCACCTTTTCTGCAAATAACCTTGTCCTTTTTTTAGTTTCAAGAAATAAATTTCTGAATAATGACGGACTTACTGCAACTGTATTACTTAACAGATATCATTCAAACAAATATGCATACTCACATTAACATTAGCTGTGTTTCAGATGGACTCAAACATTTAATTTCCATTCCCTACTTTCTCAGGTGTGTAACACTAGGTTAACCTAACTCATTATACATAAGGATATATCTTGGTTGGCGTGTCCTTGTAGAACGTCTGACTCTCAGATACATGGTCGTCCTCTGAAGACACTCCATCCTCTTTATACACTTGGTGTTCTGGTTCTGGTACTCCCTCAGAATCTGAGTTTTGACTCTGACTCATCTCCTGCTCCTGAAGTATTGTCTCCTCCATTTGACCTCTGTCCTGAGTAGTGTCCTCCTCTGGCTCCTTTTGTTCTAAATGGGTCTTTCAGCCTGAGTTTCTACTCTGTAAAGTTGTTTAGTTGGGGGCTTCAAGACTGGAGCTTGAGGGTTAAGGTGAGTCTTTTGACTATGTCCAGGCACCCACAAAGCATATTCTTCCTCACTTGAACTCTCAGAGTCTCCGTGGTAAGTCTGAGACTTTACTCTTGGTTTTGGCGTGTTATCTTTTTCTTTTTTATGGTCTTTATTTCCTACTTTCTGATATTTGGTGCTCTGTCCATCAGTAAGGTAAGGACAAGGTAACAGAAGATTTCTGTGTAGGATTCTCACTCTACCTTCCCCATCCAGAGGTTCCACAACATACACAGGACTGTTTGATCCTCTTCTGTCTTTGACCACATGTACCTTGTTTTCCCAATAAGAACGGATCTTTCCTGGTCCCCCTCTCTCGGATAGGTTCTAGATTAGTACATGGTCTCCAGGTTCAAGTACCAAACTCCATGCTCCCTGGTTGTATTGTTTTTGTCCTCTTTCACCAGCTTTTCTCATGTTTCCTGTGAGATGTTACAGGCTTCCTGCATTGACCCTCGCCATTTCTCAGCATATCTAGCACGAGACTGTGGACTTGCTCATTCTCTGGGAAACAACAGATCAATGGGTAAAGTAGGCTCTCTACCAAACAGCAGAAAATAAGGGGAAAATCCTGTTGATTCATGGACAGTAGAGTTATATGCCACTTTGTTCAAATAGTCTGTCCAGTTAGATTTTTGTGTCTCTTCTATTGTCCGGAGCATACTCAACAAAGTTCTGTTAAATCACTCAGCTGGGTTGGACTGGGTATGATACAGAGTCGTCCTTGAATGTTGTATCCTACTGTAGCATACAGTTTCTTGAACAACTCATTTTCAAATTCTCTTCCCTGGTCATGGTGAATTTTGGCAGTGAAGCCAAATCTCAAAATTAAGTCATTAAAGATCTTGCGTGCAGCTGTCTTGCCTGACTTATTGGGTGTTGCATAAGCCTGAGCAAACTTTGTAAAGTGGTCAACTATTACCAGAATGTATTCCACAGCCCCATTGCTTCTCTCTAGATGCAGGTAATCTATGGAGATCATTTCAAGAGGTGCTGTGGTTGTTATGCTTTGTAGAGGTGTTCTTGTTTGTCTGTTTGGCTTTTTCTGTTTCAAGCACCAGCATACTTTTGTCACATAATGTTCAATTTCCTCTCTCATTTTTGGCCAAAAGAATCTCTCTCTGGCTCACGATATAATCCTGTCCGTTCCTAAATGTCCCATTTCCTCATGTAGTTGCTGATAGATCAGTGTCTTGAGCTTTTCAGGAACTACAAGCTGGATTCGAGAGTTTGTCTTTCGTCGCTGGATTCCATAGTTTCGCATGTAGTGGTCAGTTCAGGTAACACATCTACATTACATGTGATGGGTTAAGGTCCCATCAGTGTCACCTTTGTTCTAAGCTCGCAGTCCTTCTCCAACTGCTGCAATGTCATCTGGTTTACACTCCTCTGTGCATTCTGCAATTATCTTGTCCATTTCTGCTGGTTGACGGGATAAGAAGTCTGCATCATGGTTGACAGTTCCTGGTCTGTATTTCAGAGTGAAGTGGAAATCTGCTAACTCTGACACCCAGCGATGTCCCACGGCATTTAGTTTTGCTATGTTCATCATGTAAGTCAGGGGATTATTATCGCTGTACACGGTAAAGTGAGGGGCATGGAAGAGATAATCGCAGAATCACTCAGTTACAGCCCATTTGAGAGCTAAGAATTCCAGCTTCCCTGAATGGAGTCTGTAGTTCTTTTCTGTGGGAGTGAGCGTTCGCCATCCGTATCCTATCACTCTCAATGTTCCTTCTTGACGCTGATACAAAACGGCTCCAAGCCCTTCCTCAGATGCATCAACATGTAGCACCAATGGCTTCTCAAGATCAGGATATTACTGGAAGATCTGACAGTGTGTCAACCAGTCTGTCCAACATATGCTGATGTAGTGCTGTCCACTCCACTGACTGAGATGGAGGCAGCTGGGGAGAACGACAGCCTCGACCCTTCTTTATCTGTTTCTTCTCAGTCTTTGGGTGGGACAGCAGATCCTGGAAAAATCAGCAATGAATGACCTGTAGTAGCCCAAGAAGCTAACCAGGGATCTCACCTCTCTGACTGTTTTTGGTTTTCTTTTTTTCAGAGCTTGAACAGCCTCTACCTGGGTCGGGTTAATTTTATAACCCTCCTCTGAAATGACACGTCCCATGAAGCAAACTTCCGTTTTAAAGAGGTCTGAGTTTGATTCCACAGTCCTTTTGCCTTTGCAGCACCTTCCTCACATTCTCTACATGGAGGTCAAAGTTCTTACTAAACACCAAGACGTCGTCAAGGTAAGGCACGCATACCTCATCTCTCAGGTCTCTGAGGCAACCCTCCATGTACCGCTGGAAAGCAGCAGGAGCATTTGACAATCCAAAGGGGATCCTGAGCCATTCATATAATCCCCAGGGAGTGATGAAGGCGGTGCATGTGCGGCTCTCTTCACTGACAAAGCCATGATGGTAGGCTTTACCTTGATCAAGTACTGTGAACCATGAGTTCCCTCCAAGATTTTCCAATATTTCCTGGATTATTGGGATGGGGTGTCGATCAGGGTATGTCTTTTCATTTAGCTGTCTATAGTCTACACACAGTCTGATAGTAGAGTCCTTTTTCCTCACAATCACGATTGGTGATGAGTAGGAGGAGGTTGACTTCTGGATCCATGCTCTGCTGAGGAGGTCTTGTACGTGTTTTTTCACTTCCTCATGCAGGTGACGTGGGATGGAATTGTATGTCTTTGTCACTGGGATGTCATCCTTCAAACGTATTTTAATCTGTATATCAGGGATACATTCAGTGTCCCAATCATCCATTGCGAAAACTTCACTCTCTTCCCTCAGCATCTGTCTCACTTTGTGTTGCTGCTCTGATGTTAGGTGGGAAAGATTGACAGGTGGGTCCCAGAGTTGCTTTTCAGGTTTACTTTCGACTGTTATTTCCTGACATGGTTTCATTTGTTCATTTTCATGCAAACCTGAATTTTCCTTTTGTGGTTCAGATGTGGCTTTTTTATCAACTCCCTTTACAGCATCTACAGCATACAACCAGCCAAGTAAAGTTCTGTTTTGTAGTCTGATATCATCTTCTGTGTTGTTTTCAATCACAACTAAAATTAAAGCTGCAAGCAGCGATGTACGGGTCCTCGCACCTTTTGATACGGTTTGGAGCATGGTCCCAAGAGACTTATTTGTAAGTTTACATGTGTTACATAAGCCTACCAAATTTTGTATATTTTTGTCAAACGTACTGCGAGGGCTGCTTTGTCGAATTTTGTTGGAATTTTGTTGACATTTTGTAGGGGGCGCTATCGAGCCGATTCTTAATGTTGAAGCATTCCAAACATATCATATAACTACATTTAGGTAATTAAATGTATGTGCTATGTTTTAATCTGTTTTGAGCATGTTTAGCCCCTCAAAAACACATTTGGTTTTCATGTCGAAGAGGGAGTTGCTACGGCAACAGACTTCGACGAAACAACAATATTTTGATAACTTTTAATCACTAAGGTTTTTATATTGTACTGACCAAATTTGAAGTCTATCTGATGATTTACCTAGGAGGAGTTTGTTCAAATAAAGAGCCAAGAAATAGGCAAAAATGAATGAAAAATCCCACAAAAATCTAAATGGCCGACTTCCAATACGGTTTAGAGCATGGTACCAAGAGACTTTGTTTTACATGTGCCTACGAAATTTGTTATATCTATGTCAAACGTACTGCGAGGGGTGCTTTGTCAAAATTTTGTAGGGGGCGCAATCGAGCAACCTTTCCACTCTGAAGCATTAAAATCATGTCAGGTAACTATATTTATGACTTTAAATGTGTGTGCAAAGTTTAGTTACGTTTCAAGTATGTTTAGTACCTCAAAAGTACCTTCGTTGTTGACGGCGAAGCATGGGTCGTCACGGCAACGGCGTTACACGAAAGCTCAAAACCTTTGTGAGCTGGCATTATGAACTTCTTACATATGTGTGGTAGTAATTTGATATCGATCTGATTAACCTACTAAGAGAAACAGGCCAAAGTATAGAGGCTTTAACTTCCTGTTACCAGTAGGTGGCGCTATGACTTTGATTAAAAATTGGACTGCACTTGTCTTCAAGCCTGGAGTCTCATCAAACATGGGAAATTTGGAAAGGATCTGATCATGTGGAGTTGAGTGAAATCGGTTTATTCGTTCACGGCGAAGGATCAAAGTTCGCAGAGCCGCAACATCGCCGCCCTTTAACGAATTCTTACAATCTTCACAATGAAGCATTAGCAAAGTCTTAAGGCTTTTCTGACAAACTTTGAGAGGGATCTGGTGAATTTGCTAGGAGGAATAGATCAGAGTATAAAACTTGTCATTTTCTTTTGCCAATAGGTGGCGCTCTGATATTTTGTAACTTTTTGCATTGGAATGCGCTCAGGCCTTAACTACCATCATGCACAAGACATTTTGGGCAAATTGGATAATGTACCTTGGAGTTACAGCAACATCCACTTTTGTGGTGAACCGCAAGAAATGGGTGTATACTTGGAGCCCCGCAACGTCAAGGCCGTTCAAAGACAACTCGCCATTTTGATAACTTTTCATCATCAACATCTTCAGATCATTCTGACCAAATTTGAAGTTGATTGCATGAATTCTGTAGGAGGAGTTCGTTCACGTACAACTTCTGAAAATGATGAAAAATGGCTTAAAATGCAGAAATTGGGCAATTTACTGCATCGCCCCCTAGTGTTTAAATATAATGAAAATGACAGAGTAAGTCAAAGGAAGCGATGTGGACATATGCTACAGATTTGGTGATGATAGGCCAAGTGATTTGGATGTTACATGGATTGAAAACTAAGACACGCCCCTTAGAAGTTGATTGGTCCTTTTTGTTCTCAACACAATGAGATATCAACAAGCTTTTGATAACTTGTGATGACATTGAACCAATAATGAACCAGATAACATTTTGTAAGAATCGGAACCAGCGTTTAGGAGGATTTGGAAATAATGTGTTTTTCACTAAATTCAAAATGGTGGAAAATCTAAGTAGGCGGAGCTTAATGGTACCATGTACCTATTTTGTAGAGCATAGGGAACCGGACATGTGTGTCGAATTTCAAGTCAATTGGTGATTGGGGGCGAATTTCATTGGCTTTCAAAAGAAAAATAATTCTAGGGGGCGCTATAGAGACATTTCTTTCTACCCAAATGCGAGACCCCTAAAATATCAAATTTTTCACCGGTCCTGATATGCATGTCAACTTTGGCAACTTTTCAGATATGATGAAGCCCCCAAAAAGGCAGTTAGATTGCATAATAATAATAATAATAGGAATAATAATAAACATTCCAGTTTCAATAGGGTCCTCTCGGACAAATTTGCTCTCTACTGTTCTGTAATTAGATATATTGGTCTGTGCTAACTCTTCAATAACATTGAACCCTATTATTGGTTTTGCAAGTGGGTTAGTGGTCACCAATAGCGGCACTAGTAGTTCACTGTCCTTGTTTGCTGGTAGGCTGAACTCCATTCCTATCCATCCTTCATTTGGTATCTTTGTCCCATTTGCAGCGGAAATATCCAATATATCCTCATCAGAGCTCTTGCACTGGTCGAATCTCAGCATCTGGTAAGTGTGTCTTTTTTCAGTCCATGTCCACAATAGACACTTGGGAACCTGTATCCCATAACACTGTAGTCTGAACTCCACCAAGGTTACACTGGACAAGACTTGTACGTCCCACTAACTTTGCAGTTCTTTCCTGTTTTCTTGACGATGAGGCCTGACTAATTTGCATAGCAGCACTGTTCAACTTAACATCGGCCACTTATATTTTGCATGTGCTGGCAGTGGTATCTTTTCTTTTTCGACAACCACTGCCCCAATGTTCACTGCTGCCACACTTGTAACAGTGTGTACATCGGCCCTCTGGGTTTGATTTTTCACAGTCCGAGCACTTTCTTGGGTTTCGTACAGCATTACCATAGTTGTTTTGCTTATTTCTAGATGTTCTGTCTTTCTCGTTTCTTTTATGTACTTGGTTGAGACTAGCAACATGTGTAGTGAGGTTCTGCAGGGCTTCACAGATTACTTTATTACCAGCATCAAGTTTCTCAAGTATAGGGTTGGGCTTAGCTGTGTGGCTTTTATTTTTCTTCACACCACTAACCTGTTCAACTTCAATTTTCTCCTCTTCTTCAACCATGGCCACTCTCACTCCTTTTTGTTTGGAGACAGAAAATAGTTTATTCCTCCTCTCCAGTTCCACAGTGTAAGCAGCGCTCATTTTCTCGAGTAACACTTCGTCTTGTAGAGATGGATCCTGCAGGTAAGGCTTGATATCGGTACGTATAGCATCGTCTTGTAACCCTGTCACCAATGTCTGCATGAACTTGGTCTGTATAAGTTCAGGGTTATACTTCAGCCTTACCTTGGCTCTTTCTGATGCAAACAGAACTTTCTGTCTGAGGTCCATAGTGCGGAGTAGAAACAGCATGGGTCAGTGAATGATAAAGTTCTGTGGCATCTTTCTCTATGAAATGAGTCCTAAGGCCTTTTCTTAAAGAGTTCAGTGATAGTTTTTGTCTGATCTCCAAGTAACTCTTTAATCTGACTTCAGGTGCAGTAGACTGGATTACTGCTTCCACAATCTCACCTTCATCATAGCCTTTTTGTAGTCCACGTTGAATCTGTCTTTCAAGGCTGGTGAAATTCAGTTTGTCTTTTTGTCCCACTTCACCAATTTAACCAATAATCTTGAAGTCTTTCTTGTACATGGGATGCAGATTCACGTTGTTTCTGGTTTGTACTGAGTCTCTTCCTGAGCCTGTTAAACTGCTTGGCCTCTGTGATGACAAAGCTGGTTGAGGTGTAGTACCATCTACCGTCGACAGGGGGCATCCCGTAATTGCCTCTGGCTGCCCACTCTTCTCCTCCTCACATTCTCTCCACCAGCGTCATCAGTCTCTTTTCTCAAGTCATTAACAAAATCGTTAGTGGCTAAGAGCACTGAAAATCCTGTATCCTCCACACCAGTAATCTCTTCACTCTCCAGGTAACCTAGGATCAGCCTTCTCAGTAACCGACATGAAGATGTTTTCTCTGCACTGGGCTGAAGTCCTAGCTCCTCACTTAAGGCACTGAGATCACTTGGTGATAAAGTTACAAGTTTCTTCTCCACATCAGCCAGTAGCGATTCCCACTCACTGTCCATATTTTCTCAATCTTTGGATAACTCACAGCTTGAAGAAAGCAAGAGAGCTTCGTTTATTTTCCTTCCATGTGTCTTTTCTGCTGGATCGATGAACTGGTTGCTGCTGCTAGCCGACATAACAAGCTAGCATTAGCTCGGCTACACTCCTTGTCCACCGGATGCCATCTGCTCCAAAAACACACACCTTTTTCCGACTGAAAACTTGCTTGGACCGGGCGGAAACACCAAAATTATGTTGCACCCTTAAAATGAACTGTCCACGAAGAAGTCCATCTTCATTTAGTAACTTTTATTAACTAATCCCAGGTTCAACACAAGCACATGTTTTTCCTTCAGCCTGCATACAGCACGTCTTTCTTAAAGGACAGCGCTCTCTTCTAAAGGGTCAATACAATAAATGTCTTCCCGTCACAGTTAGTACTTAAACAGGTAGGTAATGTTTCCAAACATTGGAGTAATAAAATATGAATTAACCTAAACACACATTTAAAGTAAATTATTAATAATAGACACAGTGGTATTAAATCAGCTAGAGATATGAAATAACATGTTTCAGGGTGCTACACATACACCTGACCTCCACCCATTGGATAAGGACACTGATTCATACACCTGACCTCCACCCATTGGATAAGGACACTGATTCATACACCTGACCTCCACCCATTGGATAAGGACACTGATTCATACACCTGACCTCCACCCATTGGATAAGGACACTGATTCATACACCTGAATCGTGGTCAGACAGAAGCTTCCAGTATTTTGCTGCAACACGCAGTGGAACTCTTTGGACTTGTAAAAGACATAACAAAAGGACTATTTACGCACCAAGTTGTGGTATTGAGTTATTAATCATATGCTGTATATTGATCTGTGGGAATTTTGTATCTTGATTCTATAATAAGTTGTATTTTATTTTCCATTTATTTTGTGCCAAATCGGCAATGCAAATGGGTTGTGTTACTGTAAAATCTAAACTTAATTTACTAGTTAAGTAAACTAATGAGAAGTTAGGACTAAACTGTTAAATAGGCCGAACTATGATAAAATGAGAACTTAGAACTGAGTCAACTAAAAGAGAAAGTATAAGTATAAATATTTATCTTGAACTCAAATAGGTTTAAATCAAACCAAAGTGAGATAAAACAGGGAGAAATATAAATTTTCTGAGATTTTGGTCTTTAGGGAATTTAACTGCACAATTCCTCTGTGTGTATGTGAGGTACGTGATTTGATACCAATATATGTGTATGTACTATTTTTGTACATAAATGAGCCGGCAGTTCAAACATACTCCTTGGTCTGTGGTTATAAACTGCCCCTCTGAACCTAGTCTCTGGTCCTAGCTACCTGCAAATATCTACAGTGCTACAGTAGGTTAGTGGTTAGTAGGTTCTAAAAGGTTAAGAGAGAGCTGGTGTAGACAGAGAATTGAAACTATTGTATTGTTTTCTGTTCTGAGAAATGGAATTCCTTTATCTTTTAGCGACTTTGACGGTGGCTACGGCCCAATTGGAATTTTTTTATTAAGGCCGGCTGTCTGCGGACCTTGCTGGAGCCCAGTGATGCTGCGACCATGTAATGGTACCGGAGTGGTGGTGGTCGATGGCAGGAGACTGGTGATGGAGGAGGAGAACTGTGATGATGACCACATGTCCTCTTTTTTTGTGATGAAGGAGGCGAGCATGGGAGAAATGTTGAGGCTTGCTGGAGTCACTCTTCTGGACATCTTTCGGAATACGGAGAGCAGAATCTCAGTTGCGGATGCAACGGAAACGTTTTCGGCCTCCCGTTGCTGGGTCTGGGTCGGGCTGACTGAAACTTTGGACGTAGTCGTTCTGATTTTGTCTGAATAGATCATCGTTCGATGGGGATAGTGAGACAAAAACTACGCTAAAGATGAGGTGCGTGGATGGATAATGTTGCTTGAATATTGTTAAATTAGGTAGCTCATTTCTCTGGGTGGGGGGAGTGCCTAGGTTCTGGTGCTGAATACGAGAGCAGAACAGGAGGAGTGAGTTAGGCGGGTATTCATGTCAATGCGGGAAATGGCACGTTTGAGGAGTGGTCCTGTCCCTGAAATTCTGCTAGGTAGCTCCAATTAAAGATTGCATTAAATAAACAAAGTCAGGACAAAATGTCATTTTTCACATTGGCTGAAGTTGGTCAAAGGTCAGTAACTCTCCTTGGGTTCTCATCCCTTGATAAGTGTGTTTTATGGAGCACTGTCAATATTCAGCAAAAAGCTATCTTTTAGTATAAATGCCAAGAACAGGGCACACATCAATGATCTAACTGTAAAAAAAAAAATGAAAACCCTGAGCATCGGAACCTGAAATATTGCCTTGTTACCGGCATGCTGGATAATAAACCAGTGCAGAGCGTTTTAAAATGACCTCACAGATGTATTTACATGTGTGGTTTCTTTCCACTCCCTGTGCTGTGCTTATAAGTTTTCAGATGCTGTGCACAGAGTTGCCTGATATTCTTCTTTTCCTAAGTTGAGCATTTCAGTAGCGGGGGCTTTAACTTTCAGTAGTGTCAACCTATCCTGATGATAGCTTCTTACACTGCAAGATTCATGGTGCACATTGCCAGCCTTCCCTCCCTTAGTGTGTCCATAACTCATTTGAGTGTAAGAGCAAACAAACTGCTGTAACAGCTCTCTGGACAGGAGTTTGCCTAGTCCAGTTATATGATGTTGCTCTTCTCTCCCTGTGCCGCCTCCCAAACGAGCCTGCGGCACTTTGTAACCACCACTTTATGTCCCAAAAGACGCCGGACCAATAGTTGCTGAAATCCGATGTGACCATAACACATAAATCATCTTTTAAGCACTGAGAAGAGCAGGTGCGGGCATAAACAGTGTCGACGCTGCTTTCTCAATGATGTAAATAATTTATCAAACCTACACACACACACACACACACACACACACACACACACACACACACACACACACACACACACACACACACACACACACACACCCCACTGTTAATTCTATCCCAGTCAGTATGTAATCCTTAGACGCCATTTTAGTGGAGGGTCTGTCAAGACATGCACACACACACAAAAACACACACTCACACACAGTCAGTGTTTTAGAGGCGGCCCTGTCTGTCGCCATAATGAATCCCACTGTGATCACTCTGGCAGTTGTGGTCATCACTCTCTGACCAACACACACACACACACACACACACACACACACACACACACACACGCACACACACACACACACACACACAGATAGATGCATGCATGTGCATACTCCCCTTACACACACACACACACACACACACACACACACACACACACAGAGGTGCATGCATGTGCATACTCCCCCCACACACACACACACACACACACACACACACACACACACAGAGGTCCTGCTGGCTGTCTGCTCATTCATCATGCGACCCCTCATGGAGTAGCTTGTGGGAGTCTGGGGATGCGATGGAGATGGAAGGACTGAGGAGGAGGGGGAGGAAGAAGAGGAGGTGTGTTGGTGGGGGAGGTGTGTGGTGGTGGTGGTAATGGTGGTGAGGGGGTGAAAAGGGTGTTGGAGAAGGGGGTGGGGGGGTCTGAGCCTGGGTGAGAGAGAGAGAGGGATGTGAGCAGACAGACAGAGAGAGATGTGTCTGCACATGCGAAGGATACTTTGTTATAGAAGAGGAAGAAACCTTATAGCTCTGTGCCTGGGGACTGACTTACAGGCAGAATAGGGAGAAGGGATTGGGGGAAGGCACCCATGGGACCACAAAAAATCCCCCTTCTCCCCTTCACTCTCCAGCAGAAGAAACAGACCTAGCCACCACCACCTCCTATGCTTTAATCAGGCTTGATTTTGGCCATGAAGAGTCTTGAGAAGAATAAGCCCTTTCTCATCTCCTCACCATTATGTTGACGACTGTTTCCTCGTACTCCATCCACCAGCTGATAGACGTGAGCTTCCCCAGGAGCGTTAAGTGCATATCTAAATAGTTGATGAGCGCTAAGCTGCTGGGGGAAAGTGTCGCCGGCGGCGCCTCATTGAACGCCGCTTCTGAGACACCCAGTGGGACTGCTTTAAACAAGCTAGCATCCTGCTGGTAGGCAACCTGGGAAAGGAGATGGTTCCGAGCCCAGCAGGTTCTTCACCTCCCCATTCTTTAAAGATAATTATCACAAGACACAGCTGTGTTT
Organism: Ophiodon elongatus; assembly: GCA_016806645.1. NCBI lineage: Eukaryota > Metazoa > Chordata > Actinopteri > Perciformes > Hexagrammidae > Ophiodon > Ophiodon elongatus. Next base: position 1,055,219 of record JACSYO010000878.1, on the reverse strand, counting down.
TATTCAATTCAAACAATGTAGGTAAAGCACAGATGAATGTGGTGTATAAAGGAAGACTATGAGAAGAGCTTTAAAGGACAAATCCCCCACTGATTCTCTTGGACTGTTTTATACCATCAGTGTGTTACAGTATATTGTGATGTTTTCGATTACTTTTCGGTGATCACATATTCCTTCAACGTGTCTTTGCTGCTTCAGTTAGTTATCTCCCAATACCTTTTGGCAGCCACCAAAAGATGAGGTGAGAAGTACATTTTCAATTTGCACTTTGCCATCTTATGTTTTATTGCCAAATCAGGGACTGACAGACTTCATAATAGCGTCTGCCATACGTTAATTCCTAAAGCAACCTATTTTCTCTTGTGGCCTTCTGATAAATAAAGCAGGAAGTAGATTGACACTGTTTTAACACTACAAAACCACTTTGGAGTAGTTCGGGATAATATTTGGGAGTGCATCTCCCTGTTCCTGGAATTCTGCCTTTTAGGAGACTAATGTGTCGATGATGAAAATGGCAGCTCTAGAAAAAAGTGTTTGCTGTTTAATGTTTTTTGTTTTTACATTTCCCAGAAATACATTACCGACAGCTGGTATTTAAAAGTATTGACGTGTTTTATGATAGATTACAACATGCAGGCATGGTGAAAACTTGAATTCTATCAAAGTGAAGAACAGATTTAAAGTTAATGTTAAAAGTTTTACAAATTACTTTATCCCCATGCCATCATCCATGTTGATGCTCTCAGGTCTATTTAGGGCAACCTGCTTCTGATATGTAAAAGTTGGCTGCAAAAATGGCATTGCATGTAAAACCATGTGTTTAGTTAATCCTATTATTATTTGGAGGAAAAATTGCTGTGCAGCAACATTACTACCAAGTGGGAGGAGTGCAAATATATATTCTCAGATAACAATTCGGTGCAAAATATATATACAATATATACAATGCCAAAAACTGTACGGATAAATAAATACAAAATACAAGCAGGTTTATGGTATGGATCAGTTTAGATTGGTTGCATAAAGATATATTTGTCCAGTTTTAGATCTGAGGTATAGGCAGTGCAAGAGTAAATAAGAGTACAAGTACGGCTGCAACTAACAATTAATCATTGTTAATTAATCTGGCTATTTTTTTTTTTTATTGATTCATTGATAGTTTGGTCTATAAAATGTCAGCAAACAGTGAAAAATGGCCATCACATTGTCCAATGTGACAAGTGCCTGCTTTGTTCAGCCATGTTGCAGATCCATTGATCGTTTCAGTCCTATTACAAACTGAAGAAAGACAATAAACAAATGTTATGGAAGGAATGGACTGAATTGTGTAAGTTTTGTATTCAAAAGGTTGCAGTTCCTTAGCAGTACTCAGTACTCAGTAAGCCTTGGGTGTCAGAGCTTCCCACAAGCACATGCATGCACCATGTTACTGCTTGCAAATTACTGTATGCCACACAAGGAAATGGCCCTTTAACTATATTCATTTTCCTTTCTTATCCATTCCTCATCTTTGAGCAGATTTCTTTTCTACATCTGGTAGCCATCCAACAGCTTTCCTGGTTCAGTGCTGATCGTTGTATGAAGCATCCTCTGTCACTGTGGTGTAGTGACGCTCCGAGTCTACACTTTCCAGCTGCTGTTGCTGCGTGCGTGTCCGAGTGTGTGTTGCCGTGTGCGCTTCATTCTCCTCCAGAGAGCTGGGAGTTGATGCCCACACCGTGGCAGCGCAGAGATGGAGGAGCTGGCTTGTCCAGAATTGATGTCTCTTGAAGGCGTTTTGTTGTTGCTCACCCCTGCACCCAAGGGACCATTAAGCTGAAAATAATTGGCTCTGAATCTCCTCCCTTCATCGATCCTTTAGAGTCAGTGAACTCTCCGAGACACAAGCGTATTCAGAGACAGAGAGAGGAATATACACGCACTCACACACACACACACACACACACACACACACACACACACACACACACACACACACACACACACACACACACACACACACACATATATACACACAAACAGAAAGCTGGAGAGGGAAGTGTGTGTAAGGGGAAAGGAAAGGAGAAAGAAAGGCAGGCACACGAGGGTTTAAACACCAGCAGTCAGCAGCTCAATATAAGGAAGCACATGGCCTTAGAATAGCAGTCACTGGTTCTCAGCGGAGATTCAATCAAGTGAATTTCTTCATCTCTCAAGATGCATTGTTTTTTTGTTTGTTTTAGGAACAGAGAAGGAAGTGGCCTGAACACTTCTGGATCCCCATTTATCTCCAATGACAGTCACACCGGCCCCACAACTCCTCTTTTACCCATTTATAGCACAGGCCAGCTGACGGCCAACAGAGGGAGCCCATGCTATTCCACAGACATGATGTTGTGATGAGGAACGGCACATACCCATCTGAACAAGTCATTTGATACCGCACACAGTCTTAGACTTGTCCTAATATTGAGCAGATGGTAATGGCCTGTTGATGATCTTATTTCCAGTGAAGTCTAACATGTGTTACATGATTTTTTTGGGAGCAAAGATGTACAACAACACTTATAATGCCACTTAAAGCTGCATTCATTGATTTTTGACCACTTGGGGGCAGTGGAACAAGTTGAAAACGCTAACACTAATTAGTTATCAAAAGTTACACACCCAGCAGATGTAGAGCAACATTAGCATTCATTTGGAGTCATAGTTCTGTCCACCTGATGAAAGTAATGCTAACCCAACTGTACGGCGGTGTTTACGGTGTAGTTTTGTCGGCTGTAACTTTTTTTCAAAAGGATCGAAAATTTATAAAAGAAAATTGCTTGACTATATAAAAATGGGTCGGGTTTGTGCAGGGTGACCACTGACGACCAATCAGTCTGAAATGTTTTACCTCCATCTTCTAGAATTGGCTCAGCTTGCTTTGAACATTGATCAAGGTACTACCAAAAAAAGTATCAAGTACCAGGTACTATCCACTAATGGAAAACAAAAGTAGAGCGAGTCAAGTAGAGGAGAGCAGTGGAAAACCAACTCAAGAACAAATATCTGTCTCTTTAGCTGCTAAGTGTTCCACTACAACAGCTAGTTGCTTACGTTGTCTCGACTTTAATGTCGATACTTTATTGATCACACACAGGATATATTTGCAGGCCACAAAACCCAAACGATGAGCTAAAAAAGGCTGAATGCTCTGAATGAGTTGAAGGGAACTGCAGCGGTGGGTGATATTTATTTTCCATTTTGAGGGACCCCTTTTACATTACACAGTTATTTGACACATTTTTCTTTATGACAAATATTGACCAAGGCAGCTTTAATAAACAACAACAAACAATACATATTTTCTTTACATGGTAGAAAACACATCTTTCCCAAAGAGCAAACTACATTTTTCTTGTCATGTGAGCATCGCATTGTCATGAATGTTAGCAAGTTCATTGACTTGAACAAGAAGCCTGTGCAATCATCACTTAATTTAAGGATGAAAACCATTTCAAACCCAGCATTTCATTTATCTCTTTCTTCACTGGTGCAAAGCATGTCTGTGACATTCTTGGACCGAGGATTCAACCAGGGTTGGATTAGCAGCCATAACGTGCATTCATCTTCAATTACCTCCTTCAATCTTCATATAGTCAGGTCCGGATTTAATTAAATCCATATCCATCTGTCTTCATCATTTCTGTGGTTGCTGGAGGAATCCAAGGTGCCAGCATTCCCGTCATCAATACAGGCGGATGAAGGCCGCTCTCGGTGAAGAATTGATGGCCACTGAGGACACAACAGGGGGTGTTCATCTTCAGTATCACTCACTCCCTCTCTGGCCTTTACAATGCAGAGTAGTTCTTCACCATGAATATGAAAAATATTTACATACCCTGTCCATCCATAACGTGACTCCAAGGTAATTAGTTCTCTTCATATTCATACTTCAGAGATGACATTAATAATAATCTTCTGTCCCCACCATTGGAAATAGGTCAGGGATAATTGAATTTGTTTATCGTATTTTCTCCCATTAAGAGTAATCAGATAAGTAGTGGGGTACAGCCCTGTGACAGTGTTCTCCACCACTGATGAATCATCACATTAATTGAAGTTAATGGGCAGAGCGGAGAGCGATGGGATGAGAGAGCAATGGAGGGAGGCTGCATGGATGAGTGCATCGAATGAGTGGCAAAGGGAGGGCCGAGTTCATCCCCCTTGTTCTTCCAGGCCAGGACGAAGGGGCTGCGTATGCACAGGAGCAAGCTGTGTAATCAAACACAAAAACGCCTGCATTAAATATTTACTGAGATTAACTCTTCACAAGCTCCCTGCAAAGTATCTAGGCGGTCCTGTGGGAACGGTGCATTCAGTGTGCGGTAGTCCACAGAGCAATAACTCTATTCCCAGCATCATCCCAGTTTGTTCATGTGACTGCCATGCAACGTTAAAATGTCCTTGTGTTCTGCAAAATATCCGGAGAAAAAGTTCCATTCATGCCATGCACATTTACCATACATTTTTTGTTCAGTTGATGGAGTATTTTTAAAGCACTATAGAGTGTATGCACTCAAAATTCAAACACAACGAAAACAGTGGACAGCAAATGTAGTGCAGAAAAATATTAAATTGTAAGTCAAAAAGCATGTGCTCACCTGATATGCATGAAAAGTCGCAGGACATTATGACTACTATGTTGGTATTTGTTTAATCTAATTTTACATTTCTACAATATACCTTTTATTTATTTACAAAATATATATTAAAGAAATGTCTGAATATATTAGAATTGAATGACAGAAACAACACATTTTCAAGAGAATTCTGAGAACTAAAAAAGGTCGTAGCCCTCTAGAAGTCTTTCGAGAGGGAACCTGTATATATATATATATATATATATATATATATATATACAGGCATTTTTTTAGGAGCCAGCTGCATGTGATATAAGGTGAGAGATGTAATCTTGTTTAGGTGGTTTGCCAATTTCACAGATTTTTGTAGTCCACACAGCATTACATTTATGAGTGATACATTTTGTCATTATTATTATTTACATTCGACCCAAAATTTACCAGGTTTAATAATCACTTCAGTCTGAATAACTTTGTCAGTTTCAGTATGAGTTCTGATCAAATCATAGATCACCTTAAATATGTTTAATAATTTAGATTGATGTATCACTGCAATGATGGTTCACAGGTACATGTGATTAATCATAAACAGCCACACCTGTGTGTAATGGTTGTGCATAACGACAGCTGTTCTGGTATTGTTGGAAAATCTTACCAATGCAACAAAGTCAGTAAAAGTATTGATATGCAAACGGCTGCTTGAGGATGTGTCTTTGCATTTATTTACCTGTGGGAGTGAAAATGGGGCTTGTGGCGTCTGGCCTCTGGTGTCCATTACATCTTTCTAAGGGAGGCTTAAGACACAGAAGAAATGAGTGGTCAGGATTGTCATCTATGAGTTCAGCTCATACTACCCTGAGAGAAAGCTTTGTATGTGTATTTAAACCATTGTGTCAAAACAAAGAACTTATTTCATTCATTGGCTTAATGACTCTCTGAACCCTCCTTGCACGGACTTTTAGGAGAACAGCCAATCACAGGTAGTGTACATGTGACTGTACATGTGACTGTACATGCAACTGTACATGTGACTGTACATGTGACTGTACATGCAACTGTACATGTGACTGTACATGTGACTGTACATGTGACTGTACATGCAACTGTACATGTGACTGTACATGTGACTGTACATGTAACTGTACATGCGACTGTACATGTGACTGTACATGCGACTGTACATGGGATTGTACATGTGACTGTACATGCAACTGTACATGCGACTGTGCATTCGACTACATGTGACTGTACATGTGACTGTACATGTGCGTGTACATTTGACTGTACATGCAACTGTACATGTGACTGTAAATTTGACTGTACATGCGACTGTACATGCAACTGTACATGGGACTGTAAATTTGACTGTACATGCGACTGTACATGCAACTGTACATGGGACTGTACATGCGACTGTACATTCGACTGTACATGTGACTGTACATGTGACTGTACATGGGACTGTACATGCGACTGTACATTCGACTGTACATGTGACTGTACATGACTGTACATGTGAGTGTACATGTGACTGTACATGGGACTGTACATGCGACTGTACATTCGACTGTACATTCAACTGTACATGTGACTGTACATGTGAGTGTACATTTGACTGTACATGCAACTGTACATGGGACTGTAAATGCGACTGTACTTGTGACTGTACATGCGAATGTACAGCTTTAAAACTAATCGTATGCATCTCTGACAATAGATTTCTTAGAAAGACATTATTTGAGGCACAGATCATTGATTCCACACAAAATGATGAGGCAGCACTCAGAATGTGCTGCAGTGGTTAGAACCTTAAAGAAAAATGCTATAGTGACTACACTGAGGGACACAGAGAGCACCTCCGACGTCAAACTTTGTTGGCAAAAATTAGAAAGCAAATATCTTTTAAGGTTAACTGACGTGTAAGTGAATCTCCAAAGCGATGACCATTTAGAACCAAAGATGGAATCAACGGGGAAAAAGGACCAGAGAAAAAAGCCCAGAGGTTTCTGATGAAGCTTGCTGTTAAAATTCCAGACTGCACCACTGCAGTTACCTGACAAACCCAGGCCGAGAAACGCCGCTGCCATAACAAGGCTTGACGGGGATTTCAGGAAGCAGCAACACGCACAACAATCAATAGGCCAGCCTCGGAGGAAGAGCATAGGGGGAGCCAGACTTCACAACCAATCTCCTCTGAATGCATTAGAGCACCTTGCTTCCTCCCTCACTCTAACATGGCTTCATCTAAGTGAGAGAAGTGCTAAAGAGGAAGAGCGTGGTGACAAGTCGTATGAAGAGAGGTAAAGCACTGACAGAGCGAGTTCTTTGTGGAGCGGATCTATGGAGAGCTCGAGCTACACTTCTCTACTCACAGCAGGCTCTGCACCGCTTCCTAGTGGCTCTGTCACTTTCCCTCAGGCTTTGTCTGTGTCTGCTTGTTTTCTAATGTTTCTATTCTTGTGAGAATCAGTTCTAGACTTTTGGATGGAGGACATTTTGGCTGGTCTTCAATTTTTCAATAATTCTCAGGAGCGGACAATAACAGTAACGGACTAAATTAACTATACACTTTGCATTATGATCACAATAGATGAGAAATTGTAATATGAGCATTCATCTAAACTATATAAAACTGTACTGTAGTAATGAGCCAAACCACCAACCACAGAAGGAGGTCACTTGGCCTCATAATAATCACTGCACGCCATTGGCTTTAGCCCTTCATTCCATACCTCTGTCAATGGGACTGTGTACAGATGGCTCAATCGGTTTAGGGTTAAGAAGACCTTCAAACGTGTACGCTATCCCAGCAAGGGAATAGTTTCAACCTTTGTGTCTTTGATGCTTTACCTTTATTGCGCCATGTGTGATTTAAAAAATGTGTGATTGTGTAAAACTTATTAAACAATATTGTCTCTTGGGTCATTTTCAAACCCAGGTTGTTTACTCGGTTGTAATAATTTCTTAGGGAATATTTGAACACAGCAATTGTACCCGAGTGGGGACCGAAAGTGCCACACAAGTGGTTTGGAGCAGTTAGGAATGCGATTGAACGAAACCCAACCTTGATACCTCTGTCTGACCCATCTACAAGGCATACTCTGCAGGTTTGAGCTCAGCCAGGTGCACTTTGAATACTGAGATGTGGATGAGCATAATCACTAGTTTCCAGCAGCTAGCTGTAGAATCTGCTCATTCATGCTGTTTGCTCCAACGCTCACACTGCTCCTCCTAGTCATGCAAAAAAATTAAGCTTAGACGCAAAGGCAGAAATTAGCGTAATAATGTTAAAGTGTCACATAAGCCTGTTGGATCCCGTCTTCTACCAACAGTCAACACTGATTCCTTTTCACCATGAACATGTTCTTTCCGTAACCTGGACAGAGTAGTTTTAGTTGCCTAAATTATACCTTAAATCATATATTTTTAAATTTTCATTTGAATCATATATAAACCTTAACTATAGTGAAGCCAGATCAGAGACCACTCACGTGGCGACTGTGGTTCAGTGGTGAGCAGGGTCATCCTTCAATCAAGAGGATCGGTGGTTCGATCCCCAGCTCCACTAGTCCATGTCGATGTGTCCTTAGGCAAGACACTTAACCCCTAATGTCTCCTGTACCTGTTCTACGGTTTGTGAATGGTAGCTACTCCTGATGGGCAGGTGGCTCCTTAGCCCCTCCCATCAGTGTATGAATGGGTGAATGATGTCATGTAGTGTTAAAGACCTTTGAGTGGTCGGAAGACTAGAAAAGATCTATACAAGTACAGTCCATTTACATGGATCATTTTGAAAGGCACTGAAATAAAACCTGTTTTGTTGTTAAGGTTGAATGACTTGTTGTCTGAGGTAATGCACTACACAACCCATGCCATAATGTAGCTGACAAAAGGTAATGTTTGAAAGTCACTGTTATCGAGGAAACGTAGGTGAACTTTAAGAATTAGCTAATTGATTTTCAAACCACAAGGAAATGAATGGAACCAATGGATAATTGGAATGGTAGGACACCTGCATAAATGCACAGTATATGTGAAACTGTAAAGCATGCATTCATAAATGGTCGGCAAAGATGTGGAGTATAAATCATTTTTAGTTAAGGAGATAAAACTCCTTTGGGAAACCTGACAGATTTACATGTTCACCTATGTTTGCCTCTGTGCTTCCTGTTGTCTCGTGTGGTGTATGTACAGCGACCTCTCTGAGTAGAGTTCAGTAGGTTGCTGTCAGGGACACGGGGGCCCGGTGGGTCCCCTGCAGTGTTGTCTCACCCCAAGTCACCTCAGGCTGACCTCTCCTAAGTAATTACCCCTGTCACTCTGTCACCCCACTCTGTCCCCACCCAAACAACATCATCGCCGTGACGATGGATTTGTTGATGCTACTAATCACTGGCTGCCCTCTGGACAACATGCCTCCCCAGTTCCCCTTCATATCACCTCCCTGCTTATACAAGCTTCTGTGCTCTGCATCCTCACAGCAGTTCCACTAGTTAATATTTGCATAATTTTTACTCGCTAATTGTAGTGGAGAATGACTGTGTGTTGAACGGTCATGGCTGTTGGAGGTGATTTTAATGGGGTAGACACAAAATAATGTGCCCTCTCGCCCTGGTTTGAGCCCGGGCCTCATTAGGGTGATCAGGGTGTGCCAGTCAGAGAAGGCTGCAGTTGGGGTGAGAGGGCACAACACAGCACACTTATTTGTCTTTGGATAAGCATCATGGAAATATTTCATTATGGTCTGCTAGCCTTCCAAAACTTTTTTCTTTTTTTCACAAAATCAGTAATGACAGTAAAGAATTGCTGCACAATGATTTAATTTGGAAAAACTGAAAAAGGACATTGGGTGATTCAGTGCATGCTTACTTTATCTGCTGTTTTCCAAAGGGTTATATTCATGTATTTATGTCTCTCATTGTCTCACATTTTTCAGATTTTTCTCGTGACTTTTGATTAGGTCTTGTGACTTCACATCGACCCAAATAGCACTTCCTTTGTACTCAATTTTTATTTGTCAGAAAATTTGGGCACACTAGGAATACGGTGGTTGAGTTTTCATCCAAAAACAAGCATGAGCATTTTATTAGCATATTTTAACTAAACAGGTTTAAACTTGCCCAATTGATTAGCAATGCTGTTCCTCGCAGGATTAATTATAATAACGTTGGTGGCCCCTTAACCTTTCAACATTATCAAGTCAAAATTAAATAAAACAATCCCAATACTTTGATGTATGACCTCAGTTGCACTTTGTGTTTAATGCTAGCATCAGCAAATGCTTGTCTACTAACAAAGATCCAAGGATATTGTATTGTTATCGTGAAACAAAGGTTTACACAATGAAATGCAGTTATAGCCCATTTATGTTAAACAAGATAAAAATTACTACTACTACTAAAATGAATACAAAAACAGTTTTTTTATTTGCAAGAAGAATGTAAACAGCAGACCGACATCATAAAAACATTGTCCATCAACTTTGACTGTGTTTGAGCATCAAGCATCATGGTGTTAACAGAGTCCACCTCCTCTCGTCCCACCGGAGTCCTGCTCTCTGTCCGGAGTCTGCAGTCTCCTCAAGAATATCTTGATCTGGAGCCAGGTCTCTGTAAACATGTGGGCTCAACACTCACTGACTTTCCGTTGCTGGGTTCGCCTTAAGTCTTATTTCATCCATTTTATGTTCCTGTGACCAGACATCAGCCAGGCTAGGCAGTGCAGTGGCCTTAGGTCCTCGCTGGGTTAGCTTTGCTTTCATCCGGGCTCTCTTACTGGAGCAGTCCACTCCACTTTCAGGGGCGTTAGGTCCGGCAGGTCTGGCTGGGTGGTCGGAAGATGCCGTGGGTGATGATCTTCTCAAGGTTCGCTTCACTTTAGCCAATCCCTACGCTTCCTTGTCCGATGTTGATGTGTGTATCTGTGTCATATTCAAGGATTCAAGGATCATTTATTGTCATTATTAAACACAGGGTTGCACAACGAAATGAAGTTTTAGCCCATTTTGTTACACAAGTAAAAACATGACAAACAAGAAAAACAAAAACAGTAGTACATTCCTGGCAATTTTGAAGAAGCATCAGGAGTAATGTAAACAGCAGCAACTACAAAAAAGAATCTGGGAAACATTGTCCATCAACTTTAACTGTTTGAGCACCAAGCATCATTGACGTAAACATAGTTTGCCTCCTCTCGTCTCCCCGGAGTCCTGCTCTCTGTCCTGCGGTCCTGTCAAGTGCAGCTTGATCCGGGATGCCACAATGGAGCCAGGCCTCTATGAAGATGTGGGCTCAACAGTCACCGACCTCCCGTTGCTGGGAAAACCTGAGTTTTACTGCGACCGGACATTAGCCCGGAGCAGATTGGGTAGTGGAGTAGCCTTAAGTCCTAGCTGGGTTAGTTTAGCTTCCATCTCGGCTCTCCTCCTCTTGACCCAGCGTTCAGTGCCGTTTGGTCCTGCAGGTCTGGCTGGGTGGTCGGCCGTGGGCAGTTATTGTCACAATGCCATACGTGCTCCAGTAATAAACACATCAAGACGACAAAATAAAACAAAAATGTAGCAAAGTTCATAGGAGCTACTGGCTGCTGCCTCTACATGCACCCATAATAACTTGCATAATAAGTTGATGCCTGCATTACGTTCAAGTGACTACTGTTGCCTATAGAGTGGCCACTAGCAGTGCATCCACCCATTGTAAGCATTTTGTCATTCTAACATTAGCATGTATGGTTTATAGAACGTTCATCAGTGTGACGTTATATTTATAGTTATCGTTGTAGTTATTGTTCTTGTATGGATGGCCCTTGAATGATGACATAACATGAGAAACAGAGCAGAAAAAGTGAAACCTTACTAACAACCGGCCACAGTCGCGACACATTCAATATAATAAAACACTTATTGCAGCTTTAAAATGTTAAGACAACAACAAGAATATTTCCCTTCTTGGTAAGTTATAAAAGCTCCAGCAACAGTATCTAAAAACTACTGAAAAACACAAGACTTTTATGTCATGTGTGAGACAAAACGTTGAGTTAGTTTTATTGACGTTATGTCACATGACTGTAGACCTGTGAGTGATGCCGTCACGCCCCTAGCTTATGTTAAATCACGAGCATACTTACCATGATGCTTTTGAAACCAAGTGGTGTTGTTGCCTAAACCTAACCACTACCGTTTCCCAATGTAACCATGTAATACAATGTTAACCACGACCGTTTCAGAATGTCAACCACCCACTAACCTTCATCGTCACCCACGTCACGAGTAACCAGTCCACAAGTTAAAAGATCCATTTGGCTGAGGCGACTGTGTGACTAGAGTCCATCTGCTGATATCTAACACTGCTCAGTACGAAACAAAACACCCATATGCTCAACCATACAACTGTGAGTGTTAAAACCTTCAACACAACAGAGAAGGGTATTCATCAGTGGACATTTCTGAAAACATTTCAGATGGAGTGGTAGAATTCATCAGGAGCCATAATCCCTTTCTGAGATCTAGTCCCAGACGATTAGTAGCAAGATACTTTGTGGAAAGGCCCGCAAACACACAGGTGTGTTTCATCGGATTATATGACTCTGTCTCTGCATACGTGAATGACATCAGCAGGAAAGGAAATCTTTCCATCTTGGAAAATGGTTTCCAACCACATAGGACTCCCAGGTGCGTTTGAATAATGCATCAGACCAGATTTCAGACCAGATTTAACTTTATTGGCATTGCAAAGGAACAACAAAATACAGTAAGCATCTAACCATCGTATATTATATGTATAGAATATGGAGGATATGAAGAACATATGATAAGTACAGTGTGGACAATATTGCTAGGACATGCCATTTACGCTAGCAACAAAATGACGAGCTTTGTGGAGCACAAGCACAACACTTTGAAAATCCCACCTACTTTGCATGCTCTTCCATAACTTTCCAGAACATCTGGTGAGATCTTTGCTGAAGCATTCATAAACCACATCTAGATTGAAAGCTGCATAACTAGAGTGAATATGCCACTGTCAAGCAGATATATAGTTGTGTCCTTTTGATTAATTATTGTACACAGTTTTTTCTGCACATCAACAGGCGTGTTGGAAAGTGACATTGAAAACATTTCACACAGCTCTACGAATTGTGAATCACTTCAAAATTCTCGCTCTGCTTATAAGTCCCTCATGACCATTTTTTCTACTATCACCCCATGCTCAAGTGCATCACTTGTATAGCGCCAAGTCAATACATTTGAAAAACTCAACAGCAATGTCTCTTTCCAGAGATCATGACCTGGTTACTCAAGAGAAACCACAACCCTCATTGTGAGCAGTTTTATGAGTTTTACAAATGTGTTTCTTTGAGCACTACAAGCCGAGAGCCATTTAGTAAGATTAGAGAGATGGCATCTCTATGACTGAGATATAGGCAAACTATGCAACTCACACCAAAACAATCTAGATTAATAAATAGCGATACAGATAAGAGGAAAAAATGTATTTTTGATTTTGGGGTGAACCGTCCCTTTAAAGGGTCAACATGCTTCAAGGTGCTTATCAGATTGTTTAATAGTGTCAATAAGCCCCTCCCCTCGCACTTTTTCTTCATTTTGGATTTTGGTACATTTTTGAAAACCAACAATTCTGCCCACTTCACACAGTGATCGGCCAGGTGTGTGGAGGTGAGACACTAAGGCATAGTTTGAACTCTCAACCTCTCTGTTCATTATTCACCACACAACTATTAACTTACACAACAGCTGCAAACATACATGTAGCAACATGAATGCCTCTGAGGAGAGATTGTGTGTGCACTAATTTGTACAACTGCTTTGTCTCATGTATCAAGTTTGGCCATTCTCAACTGGACATGGTCGGACAACATTTCCAAACTAGTTGGTTTCAAGCATAAAACAACCTTTAGGGTAAAAGGTTGGTCTATAACCAGCTCAGAAACCTAGTTAAAAAAAGAATACAAGGTTCCCCAATCAGCCATTTTCCTGAGTTAAATTCATTCAATCATTTCTTTAGCAAGATCCACACAAGTCACTTTCTACATATCCAGTGCACTATACACTACATGACTTGTACACAGTCATAACCAGCTACGCTATAGTGTATTTGATAAGAAGACAAGCAGGGGGGGAGATGCTTTGATGAGAAACGTCCTCTTCAAGAGGTGGAATGGCTAAAGGTTGATGGTAAATGGACTTGTACTATCTAAGCATTCACACACCGATGGCACAGCCTTTGGGAACAATGTGGGGTTAACTTTCTGGCCCAAGGACATATCAACATGGACTAGAGGTTCCTGGGATCAACCGCCGGTCTTCTGATTGAAGGACGACCCGCTCTATCTTCTGAGCCCAAGTTGCCCTGTGGATGTCTTTTTGTTCTCCATGGTCTGAGCCTCTCACCAGCTCAGAGAGAAAAACCCTTAGCCTTTAAGGCCAAGTTGAACAATAATCAGGTTCATACATTAGGGTTATACAGTTGTTTATGAAGTGGGGAGTGTAGGAATGCGTGCTAAGCTTTGTGTGGGCTGGTGAGAGATTAATAGTTGTGGGGAAGATTGGAAACACATCATCACAGTATGATATAGCATCACTATGTAGATCAGACCTGGGCATTGAACGGCCCGCGGGAGGTCAATGGGAAATTAGGAATAACACGTAAATAAGTGTACATGATGCACATTATACAGCTGCATTGCTTTTATTTTGAAGGCGACTGCTGCCATTTTTTTTCTTCTCAATTTCCGTACGTTGGTACGTTGGTGAGTGTGTGCGATCAGCAGCGTCACTGTGATGTGTTGAACTGAGTTTACAGGAGATTTGAGTTAGCTGTCAGCCCTAAAAAATGTATCAAAAGATTGATACAGAGAGTGTCGAGTTTTTTCTAGGAACTTCTAAGTATTTATTTACTGAAGTCGAAGGCAACGCCGTGTGCTTAGTTTGTGGAGAACAGGTCGTAGTGTTTAAGGATTACAATGTGAATCACCATTATGAGATAAAACACGCGGAGCAACACAAAAATGCTCATTTTTGGTTCAGAAGATGTTGTTTCTCTTTGGATCTACCTCCATATGTAAACAAACATTCTCCGTGATAAAGTTTAACAAATCCAGATACAGATCCTCTCTCACTGACGATCACCTTCTCATATCCACCTCAGACATTCAGCCTTCTCATATCTACCTCAGACATTCTACCTTCTCATATCCACCTCAGACATTCTACCTTCTCATATCCACCTCAGACATTCTACCTTCTCATATCCACCTCAGACATTCTACCTTCTCATATTCACCTCAGACATTCTACCTTCTCATATCCACCTCAAATTGTAATGTGCAAAGTAACTTGTAACTAAAGCTGTCAGACAAATGTAGTGGAGTAAAAAGTACAATATTTCTCTCGGAGATGTAGTGGAGTGGAAGTACAAAGTTGAATAAAATGGAAATACTCAAGTAAAGTACCTTGAATTTGTACTTAAGTACAGTACTTAAGTAATTATACTTGGTTACATTCCACCACTGATAATGACATTCACTCTTACCACTCGCAGCTTATCAAAACCAAACAATTTACTGCTTTCTATAAAGAGGTGGAATAATATTGAGCAGGATTGAGTTCAGTCTATTGGTCCGGCCCTCCACAACAGTCCTTGTTTCTCATGTGGCCCCTTGGGAAAAATAGTTGCCCACCCCTGATGTAGATAAACAAAGGATAGCATTCAGTAGGTAATGATTATACGTAAAATAGTGTCCAGTTTGATAATAAGTTACTTCAGTTAGATACAACTGTACAACAACTGCACTGATTATTGTAAATGTAAATGTATGAATGTATGAATGAAATTAAACTGTGAATGTGTGTGTTAAAAGGTGGCTTAACTCCTTTTTTTAACGTGTTCACCCTGAGTTACATTCAAGTGTTTGACATAGAAGGAAATGGAAGTATACCACACACACATGCACACACACTAAACTGATTTATTGAAAGCAGGGGGTGATGGAGGCGTGGTGGGGTGGGGTAAAATCAATGGCTGTTCCCCCAGCCTCAGTCAGCGGAGAGTTAAAACGCTGTTAAACTCCAGCCGAGCGGACGCGCTCCCTAACCAACCAGCCCCACTCGCATTGATTTTTTATTTAGCTTCCAGCAGTGATATGTCTTCCAATGCACACTGAACACACCGAGCCTCCACAGCCTGTCAGCACATAAATCAGGCCCCATTGAGCCCGGCTTGCCCAGTGTGCAGAGAACAGTCTGTTAACAGAATTAAACTCTTACTTAGTCCCGCTTCCAGAGAGCCGAGTGCAGAGCCGAGTGCACGAGTGCAGAGCCGCGAAACGCTCGGAGAGCAAATCCAACGCTCGGTTGATACGACGCCTTAAAATGAGTTTGCATTTGTTTATCTGTTTGTATGCAGGAGAAAGCTGCATAGTAAAAGTCATTCTCCATCAACATTGACCGTCGTCTGTATTCAATCTTTTGCTGCTGTAGAAGAACAGACAACAAATACACAACAACAAAAGAGTGTCCTGTTCCACACTTCAGCTGTACACTAATGTTATACAGGACATGCTTTGACAGATGTCATATTATCAGTGAGCCTCATCAGCTGTTCATTCTGTACACATGACATCTATTGTACTTCTGTCCATCCTGATAGAGGATCCTCCTCTGTGTCTCTCCTGAAGGTTTCTTCCCTTTTTCTCCCCTTAAAGTTTTTTTGGGGAGTTTTTCCTGAACAGATGAGAGGTCCTGGGACAGAGGATGTCGTATGTGTACAGATTGTAAAGCCCTCTGAGGAGAATTAGTGATTTTGAGCTATCCAAAATAAATTGAATTGAATTGAATTGAATTGAATTCTCTTCAACCATTGTCGGGAGTACTTCATGTAGTAATGAGAGCAGGAACTGCCTGTAGCTCATTGCAAACAAAACCAAGGAGCTGCCGGTGGAGTCACAAATGACAAAACCTCCCAGACTACACCAGTGAGCATCCAGGGAGTGGACATTGAGATTGACCAGTCCAGGCTGGCTCTGTTGTCTTTCCCGACCATTGTAGAAGAGGTGGAGAAAAGCATGACGGGTAAAATATCGGGCATCATGTACAACAACCACATTATATCTACTTTATGGAATCATGAGTGCTATGGGCAGCAGTGGCCAGCTGCTTTGCCAGCTACGAGTGCATCTTCATTTCTGGTACTCATTGTATTGTGGGGAAATTGTGTCCATCAACACCATACATTTAAAAACATTGAGGAATTTGGCCCAAAGTGGGTAAAAGCACTCACCGGCCCCCCAGAGACCAATTTATAGTTCAGTCCCCCCAGCAGTGCTCCTGGCTTGGCGAGGCACTCCATCCATCATCATGACTAGTGTTTGTGAGTGGGAAGACGGTGAGGGATGAAGTCTTTGTTGCTTCACTAGTGACTCCTACTGGTTGGTCAGGGAGCCTGTGCAGAGAAGTGGGCGGGGTCATTCGCACACATGACGCCCTCTCAGTGAAATACTGGCAGTGGAAAAAGCAGCTGGCAGGCAAGAATAACTTCAGAGTATTTGATCATGGAAGTACTTGACCTTTGGGAAAGTACAAGTAACAAAATTAAGCTAAAAGGTGAAATCTAAAAGGTTGTGGAAGTTGAAAGCTCTGAAAGCTAGACCTTTGAGCATAGATTGTTTTGTTGCATATAGTTTTTAGTAGTTTTCATGCACTAGTATGTTCTGTAAGAGAAATCTTTATCTTGCTCAGATATAGAAGACCTACTTTTCTTTCCATGTTGTATGAGAATACATTTCATTCCTTTTTCATGAAGTCCAGAGGTTAGTTTAGTTTATTGGTTTATTAACTGGATCCCCATCAGCTGACGCCTTAGTTAGCCTCAGTTCCACAGATAAGACACAATACATACAAAACATAATCATACAAAACACAATACATACAAAACATAATCATACAAAACACAATACAGACAAAACATAATACATACAAAACATAATACAGACAAAACATAATACATACAAAACATAATACAGACAAAACATAATACATACAAAACAGAATACAGACAAAACATAATACATACAAAACAGAATCATACAAAACATAATACAGACAAAAGATAATTCAGACAAAACATAATCATACAAAACATAATACAGACAAAACATAATACAGACAAAAGATAATACAGACAAAACATAATCATACAAAACACAATACATACAAAACATAATCATACAAAACACAATACAGACAAAACATAATACATACAAAACATAATACAGACAAAACATAATACATACAAAACATAATACAGACAAAACATAATACATACAAAACAGAATACAGACAAAACATAATACATACAAAACAGAATCATACAAAACATAATACAGACAAAAGATAATTCAGACAAAACATAATCATACAAAACATAATACAGACAAAACATAATACAGACAAAAGATAATACAGACAAAACATAATCATACAAAACACAATACATACAAAACATAATCATACAAAACACAATACAGACAAAACATAATACATACAAAACATAATACAGACAAAACATAATACATACAAAACATAATACAGACAAAACATAATACATACAAAACAGAATACAGACAAAACATAATACATACAAAACAGAATCATACAAAACATAATACAGACAAAAGATAATTCAGACAAAACATAATCATACAAAACATAATACAGACAAAACATAATACAGACAAAAGATAATACAGACAAAACATAATCATACAAAACACAATACATACAAAACATAATCATACAAAACACAATACAGACAAAACATAATACATACAAAACATAATACAGACAAAACATAATACATACAAAACATAATACAGACAAAACATAATACATACAAAACAGAATACAGACAAAACAGAATACAGACAAAACATAATACATACAAAACATAATACAGACAAAACACAATACAGACAAAACACAATACAGACAAAACACAATACAGACAAAACATAATACATACAAAACATAATACAGACAAAACATAATACAGACAAAACATAATCACACAAAACACAATACAGACAAAACACAATACAGACAAAACATAATACATACAAAACATAATACAGACAAAACATAATACATACAAAACATAATCATACAAAACATAATACATACAAAACATAATCATACAAAACACAATACAGACAAAACATAATACATACAAAACATAATACAGACAAAACATAATACAGACAAAACATAATACATACAAAACATTATGTAAAACAAAAGTTAAAAATAGTTAAAGTTAAAATAGTACAGTCAGATACAAAGCACAGTCAGAGATGAGGATGCATGAACCGACCCTTTTACTTTCAGCATCCATAAGTTCTTCAAAGAAAGAACAGGAGTCAACATGGAGTTCATCACCTGGTCAGTGGTCTGAGGTCTTTAAGTCTTTTTAAATGATAGAAAGAGGACCCACTTTCTATGTAGATGTGAAGGGCTCATTTCAAACTAAGGAAAACACAGCCATTTATATTTTCAGGTTAGTATACACTACAAAAAACATGGCATTAATGTTTGATTCCATTTCTGCCAGTAGATCCCTCTATTGGCCTTCTTCTCTAACTTTCATCATGAAAGTATATTCCCCAAAATGTCAAACTATCCCTTTAGTGGATGCAGCGCAGTATATGGTCACATACATGTATAGTGTATAGCACAGAGCATTTGTCTGATTGGATGCCCTGCTCCTTCGATTGGTCTGAACACAAAGAAAGTCAATTCTTAGAAACTAAGGAAAAGAGTATGGTAGCTTTACCTTGGATGATCAACTTTTTGAGGGGCTTCTTTATTTTGTATCACCTTTTTTTCTTTCTATGCTCTCATGCCATTAATTAAAACATATGTATTTTTAATTTATTGTTTCCTTGGCTGTTTCACTGTATCCCGGACCTATGCATGCAATGCTAATTATTTGTGTATATAAGAGGCAGACATATGATGAGATCTCTGAAATAAAGGTTTTAAACAACAAAGGTAAATACAAGAATCTGTATTATCGCATATGATTAGCATTTGTTTGCCAATTAAAAAGTTGTTTTCTTAGTTTTACTGCTGTACAGAAGATAAAAGAGGGCGAAAGGCAGATCGGATGCAGCTAATTGAAGCTCTGCTATTCCTGTGGCCTTGGATTCATGCACAATACACCGAGCCGCACTGTAGAATAATCCTTTCATACAAAGTTAATCATGTCCAATGTCAACATATAAAAATAAAGCTCTTAAATCTTATAAGACTCTCAGTGTAATGCAGAGATACAAGAACAGAACTAGTAAAAATGATGTCAGGTCTCAAGGTACACTCTTGGTAAACACATAAAGCGATGCAGGGTATGGAATATGACCAGAATAGAGTCCAGGTTTTTGCCATAAGCTACCAGGTGAAGGTGGGTAAACCTGAAATATTACTAAAATAGAACCAAACAAATGTTAATAACACACAACATTAGACATTCATGAGTGGATTTTAATCATTATTTCAACTGTTGCAATTGCGATATAGTTTTTATTTGCAATATACCTTCTTGATTGCCTGTGAGCAGCGGTAGACTGGCCACCTGAGGGTCAGCAATGAGGTAAGGTAAAGGCTCGTTGTTAAGAACAATGGCTTCACAAATTGCCTGGTTGTAAGAGTTAAGAGCAAGTTAACCAGCTGCAGGCGAGTCTCAGGGCACAAGTTGCCGTAGTAATGGAACCTGACCATTTTTATAAATTCCTGTTGTTGGAAGTGTAAATCCACTGACTGACGACTAGTAACTTTGTTTAAACATTAATAACACACAGGAAAGTCACGTTTCTTCACCTAAAATTGATGCAACTGCCAAGGATACAGGTTGCAGCAGCCTCAAGGCTTCTTCAAACTCAAAACTTTGGACCCTGGTTCCTCCGCTTTAAAAGGGAGGTAAAGGTCCTAAAATTCTAAAAAAGGTTCATGTTTTTTTTACATCCAATGCTGACATTTTTAAAGTGATTGCTTTCTATGATGTCTGCATATGGCAACTACAGTTAATATTAGGGGAAGCTCATGCTTTCATAAAACGTGAATGTTAACTGCATGTCTGTGATGGTCTTGATGCAGTCTTCTACTTTCCGCCTAAATGCTGAGTTGAAGTAATGTGGCTCTTGATAAGAAAGGAGGTAACGCATGTTTAAATCGGTCATCAATACAGGAAGTACAGAAACAAAAAGTAAAATAAGAACAAAAAGTGGCCAGACAATTCAGGCAGAGAAAGTGTGTCTAATCATTGCGAGCACACAGAAGCTCACTACACTTTTTCTCCTAATGATTCACTTTCCTGGAACTCAGGCTTTTCTGCAGGGTGGAGGGTCATACGTTGGCAGAGTCCGGGCCAGTGTGAGCTCCTGTCACCCCAGCAATCACTAATGGAAGTCCCAGCACCCCCTCCTCCGCCTCCCCCGCCCTTCAGAGCAAGGGCACTGTTAGCACACATGTCAAGTCCAGGATGGAACAAGAAGGACATTCTGGCAGAAGAAAAGAAGTGGAAAAGGACCAGTGGCCCATTTGCATACGCCTGTGATCCTAATATATACAGGTTGCCAACCTCCGAGGTCAGAGTTCAGCCCGGTTGCCGGGGCAACTGGGCTGTTCTCCCCATCACTAGCTCGTTAAAGAGCTGCGGGAATAGGAATAGGTCCGCCAACTGTCTTCATCGTGCTGTGGCCATGTCTGTATGCGACCCCACCAAGTAATGAGGACCTCCGCCATGACGGCCAACCACAAGCGCGCACGCACATGCACACACACACACACACACACACACACACACACACACACACACACACACACACACACACACATTCAAAAGAACCACAAAAACAGCATCATTCACAAGCTCTTACACAAAACAACATACAAACCAAAACAATCAAATACAATCAAATGCACATGTACACACACACAGACATACACAAACCAAACTGACAGCATCAATAAGTATGCAAATATGCAGGTATGTACACATGCACAAACACAACTTGTAACCTAGTGACACAAACACACACACAATACCCTGACAGTATCTGGCGACTTACTGAAAAAGTATTTTTCAACAACTCATCTTTAAACCTTTAACCCTCCCAAAAACAAGCTTACAGAGATAGTGTTGCACCTCTCCGTGGCTTTCTTAGCATCAATTAGCATGTTTTTGTGCAGCTGAGCGTTTCCTCTAGTGGGCCGAGGTAAATAAGGAGATGGAAATGAGGTCCGGCGCTCTAATCCAGCCAGGGTGCAGGTCTCACAGTAATCCCCCCAAGAGCTGCTTGGCCTGGGGCATGCAGAGGGGTAATCCAGCCCCCTGAGACCTCATCCACCAGCCTGCTCGCACACAGACACACACAGACACACACACACACACACACACACACACACGCACACACAGTGGAGAGAAAAATTAGAAATAGAGGGAAAAAGAGAGTGAGGGGAGTAGAAAACAGCACAAAGCACCCACTGGCTAAAAATGTAAATTTGGGGGACGTATCCAGATAACAATGTCTAAAATTTCATTAGCAAGTGTTCCAGGTTTTTTTAAGTTATGGCATAGATGAGCTGAATAAAAATGGACACATTTCCCTCTATATTTTAATGGCCTACTGAAGGAAATTGCTTTGTTTAGATCTGCTTTTGCATTTGTTGCAAAAAATACCAGAGGACTAGCTGTCCACTACATCTGGATATCAATTGTTTTGTTTCTGAATGTCTGAGTTTTGGTTTTAAGATTACAGTTTAAATAGCAATGTTTTGTAAGATGGGAAGCTAATTTATTCACTTCAAGAGAGCTGATGTACATGAAGGTATTGTGTTTTATACCATGAGCTGTTTATATGTTGGAAGTTCCCCCAAAACTGTTTGAACATCCATTTGCTAAAATTATGATTGTACATTTCATTGTGTTCCCATTGTATTTTTTTTATTTTTGTTTTAACAGTTGCAACACTACTGAACCGAACCCATCCTGATTAGACTGTATAGCATTTCCCCTGGTCCAACTCCACCCTGGTTTCAGTGGAAAAAATGTTGGCATTGTACGTTTCTTGACCTAAGTCTGTCTTGAATAAAATATTTTGGACTTCCAAGCTTCAGTGAAAATATTTGACAATATTCAAAGCTTTTGTCACCAAACGGTAGAGGCCTGCTCACTGTAGGCCAACTGTATCAATCTCTCTCACACATGCACCAATATGCGTGCTTACACACACACACACACACACACACACACGTAGAGAGGGAGATGGAGAGGGAAAGAGGGAGAGAGGGAAAGGGAGAAAGAGAGAGGGGGAGAGGGAGAGGGAGAGAGGTAGAGAGAGAGAGGGAGAGAGACTATCAAACCTCCTGCTCTTTAAGCTCCTCCCACTCTTTTCTCAGTAAGAGACTCTGATCTCAGTCAGAAAAAGTTGATTTTGTCTCCGAGGTTGTGTAGCATTAACGTGTGGGAGGGGGACGACAAGGTGTCAAATTTCCCTCAAACTTCCGGTCATTATTTACTTATAGTGTACTTTACCATTGTCTAATGAGGACTACATTTTATTTTTTTTATTGAAATGAAAACAGCTACAAAATGTGCAATAATCATATCAAATAAATTAATGGTGTTTGCCCATAAAAGCAAATTTGCTCATATGTAGGCCTATAAACAAATGAATAAATAAATAGACTGTAGCCTATGCCAGCATATTAAATAAAAGACCGGGCTTTGATGAGACTATCTATTCATCTCCTGCACTGCGTTAGAGCACCGGGGACAGCGCGGCATACAAACAGCACTATCCGTCTCAGGAGAACTCATAATAAATAATGTCGATGCATCATGAATAAAGTGGGATTACTATTCCTTATTTCCTTATTTCATGGGCTATGTGGGATTTTGCAAGGTGCATTCAAATTCTGATTTGGACCAAAAATGTGTTTCATCAACATTCTTGCTCACGTGGTTATCAACGTTATGTTTTAACAGCTTATGGCACTTTTTGCCTTTTCAAAGCTGCATTTTCAATAATATTTAGGGTTAAGCAACAGACCTTCTGGGTTAGGTTTAGTAAAAGATTATGTTCCTGTATTTGACCCATCCATCAAGACTTTGATTTCGCAGATTTGTGATATGTAATACACAAACGTAATCCGGGAGAAAAAAAAACATTTGACTATGCAGATTTGTTGTATGGGAATATTTATTTATATTAAAGCTGTGCAATAATACCAATATAGATAACTATCACTATTTTTTTCAACAATAGTATACCAATGTCCATGACTAGTATCAATACATAAATAAAAAAAATCCTGTTGTAAACAGATTTAAAATGTGCTTTAAATTGCCTCAAATCCGTTTGTGTCAAACAAACTCCTCGTCCGCTCCGTAACGCTAGATGTTGCTGCCTATTGCCTTCTAAGCTATGGCCTGTCACATGATCCGGCCAATGTCACAACATGGCGTCTCACAAGCTAGCGTCCGTATACTGTAGAGACGTGATCCCTGATACATGATGGATGTAGCTGTGTAGTGCCCAGGATTTACAACCAGGTGATGAAACGTGTCAAAACATGGCTCCCCTGCAAACAGAGTAGCCCTGACCTGCGATACAGCACGACTAGACCACCGAGTTGAATGTTACGATCACGTCACATTTCTGAGTGGGAACTAGTTTCAAGTGTTTTGCCGACACTGACAATGCACGAGAGCCATACAGGTAGTAACATCGTGGAGTCACTGAAAACTGAACCTGGAGGGACATAAATGGGAAGGACTCAGCCATAGTGACAGACAACTTTACTGAATACACTTTATTTCATAGGATGTTTATGGCATCTACATGCAAGTTAAGTGTGTTCTCCACACGCACGAACACACAATCAGAAGGTTTAAATGAAGTGAAAAGTTTATTTTTCCATACCACAGGCAATTCCTTTAAATCCAAAATCAAGAAAGTCCATCAATAAACAAAGCAGCCCAAAGGAGCAAATGGTTCTTTAAACAAGACAACTTAACACAGCAAAGTCCAGGCTACGAGGTCCTCCTCTTCATAGTACTCTATCCTTTTCCTCCATCTCGCTGTCCGCTCTCATACTGCTTGTCCGGCTTCCTCTCGCCATGTGCTCTCCCCTCTGCCTTTTATGAAGCTCCGCAGCCTTCCTCAATTAGGTGCCTTAAGCACCTGCAGCTTGGTGAGTGATGAGGCAGTCTGGGAGATGTAGTGTCGGCCATGGTGGCCATTTTGGGGTGTGGCCACCGATCATGAGAGGGAATGTAGCGCCCATGTCACCTTGTGATGCCACACATCCCTCTCACCGGGCCTGACGTCCTCGGCAGGGTGAATGAGGACCAGAAGGCATCATGGCGGGACAGGGCATCCGCATTTCCATGGCGCCGTCCCGGCCTCTGAACGACAGAGAAATTAAAAGGCGGGAGGCTTAAGAACCATCTAGTTACCCTGCTGTTTGTCTTTGTTCTTTGCCATCCATTATAAAGGTGAATGATCTGTCACCAGAGTGAACCTCCTCCCAAGCAGGTAATATTTGAGAGTTTCCAGGGCCCATATTAAGGCTAGGCACTCTTTCTCCACGTGACAGTTCTTCTCTCTGGGAAGCAACTTCCGACTCAAAGAATGGGGTGTTCCTCACCTTCCTTGATCTGGGCCAGCACAGCGCCAAGACCCACCTCAGAGGCATCTGCCTGGACCACAAACTCCTTGCTGAAGTTGGGAGCAGTAAGGACTGGTTTTGAACACAGGGCCCTCTTCAGGTTGCCAAACGCTTCTTCTGCAGCCGGGGACCATGTCACCATACGTGAGTATTTCTTGGTCGTCAATTCTGTGAGAGGGGCCGCTATCATAGAAATGTCAGGGATGAATCGTTGGTAATAATTTGCAAGGCCCAGAAAGGACCTCACCTGCTTCTTGGTCAATGGTTTTGGCCAATCTTGGATGGCACAGAGTTTGGCCTCCTGGGGTTTGACAAGGCCCCGCCCGATAGTATACCCCAAGTAGTTTGTCTCCCCGAAAGCCAGCTTACATTTCTTGGGGTTCGCTGTCAAGCCTGCCCGTCGGAGGGATTCTAGGACCTTCTGCACCCGCGGTAAGTGGCTTTCCCAGTCTGGGCTCTGAATCACCACATCATCTAAATAGGCAGGTGCATACTCTTGATGGGGTTTAAGTACCTTATTCATCAAGTGCAGGAACGTGGCGGGAGATCCAAACAGACATCACCCGATACTGCCAAAGGCCTCCAGGGGTGGCAAAGGCAGTCTTCTCCTTTGATACTGCAGAAAAGGGGACCTGCCAATATCCCTTCGTGAGATCCAGTGTGGTTAGGAATCGTGCATTGCCCAGGCTTTCAAGCAGCTCGTCAACCCGCGGCATGGGATAGGCATCAAACTCAGACATGTTGTTCACTTTTCGAAAATAAATACAAAAACGCACTGATTTGTCTGGCTTGTTGGTCAGGACGATGGGGCTTGACCAGGCACTCTTGGACTCCTCAATCACCTTCAACATCTTCCTTACCTCCTCGTCAATTAGCTTCTTGCAGGCCTCCGGCACCCGATACGGCTTTTGGTTCACCGTTTGTCCTGGCTGGGTGTGTATTACATGTTCCACCAGGTGGGTGCAGCCTGGGAGGGATGAAAAGACATCCTGATTCCCTTCCACAAGCTCCTTTGCCTGCTGCAGCTGGTGAGGGGAGAGGTCTGGGCCAAACTGCACTTCGTCCCAGGCAGGTTCTTTTGGCTCTCTGGGGCGGGGGAAGACAATTGAACAACGCCTCTCGATCATGCCATTTCTTTAAGGTTAATATGGTAGATTTGCTCACCTTTCCTCTTCCCTGGTTGCCGTACTTTATAATTGACTTCCCCAACCTTTTCAATTACTTCATACGGTCCCTGCCAAGTACTTACATTCCACTGTGGGCACCAGAACTAGGACTCTGTCTCCTTGGTTGAATTCTCTGGGTTGGGTGGCTTGGTTGTACACTGCCCTCTGAGCCTTCTCCATGTGCTCCTTCACAATGGGAACCACAGTCGCCATCCTGTCTCGCATCACCCCCACGTGTTCAATCATGGTGCGATGAGGACAGGGCTGCTCCTCCCAAGTCCATCCATCCATTTTCCTCCGCTTATACGGGGTCGGGTCGCGGTGGCAGCAGGCCTAGCAGGCCGACCCAGGCTTCCCTCACCCGCAACACGTTCCAGCTCATTCTGGGGGATCCCGAGGCGTTCCCAGGCAAGCTGGGAGATATAATCCCTCCAGCGTGTCCTGGGTCTTCCCCAGGGCCTCCTACCAGTTGGGCGTGCCTGGAAAACCTCTAACGGGAGGCATCCTGATTAGATGCCCTCCCAAGTCTCCTTGGCTATATCTAGAAGGCCCCTGGGTTTGTGAGAATACAACAGGTCAAAGGGTGAGAAACCGGTGGAAGGCTGAGGAACTTCTCTTACCGCAAACAGAAGGTAGGGTAGCAGCTGGTCCCAGTTTCTTCCGTCTTTGTTGATGGCCTTCCTCAGCATGGCTTTGAGAGTCTTGTTGAACCGCTCCACTAACCCATCCGTCTGGAGGTGGTGCACCGAGGTTCTCACCTGTTTCACATGCAAAAGCGCACACAACTCCTTGGAGACTCTGGACATAAAGGGGGTTCCTTGGTCGGTAAGAATCTCCTTTGGCATGCCTACGTGGCTGCTGAAGAGGAACAGTTCTTTTGCTATTTGTTTAGCATTTGCCTTTCTTAAGGGGATGGCTTCCGGATGGACGTAGTCTACTATGACCAAGATGTACTGTGTCCGCGGGCACTCTTGGGCAGTGGGCCCACGATATCCATGCCCACCCTTTCAAAGGGGGTTTCTATGATCGGCAAAGGGATAAGGGGTTCCGGTAAGTCGGTTTTGGCGCAGTGATCTGGCAATCCGGGCAACTGCGGCAGTAGTTCTCTACCTCCTTGTGGACTCCTGGCCAAAAGAACCTCTGCAACATCCTCTTTAGTCTTCTCTACCCCCAAGTGA
This sequence comes from Ophiodon elongatus, assembly GCA_016806645.1. Lineage (NCBI taxonomy): Eukaryota > Metazoa > Chordata > Actinopteri > Perciformes > Hexagrammidae > Ophiodon > Ophiodon elongatus. The sequence goes on along the minus strand of JACSYO010000878.1, from coordinate 1,027,531 downwards.
GCTCCCAGCAAGTGAGTGTGGGCTAACTGCAGAACTGTGGGCGGTGAGGTCGGGGCACAAGTAGTTGCTCAACGACTTGGTCCTTACTTCTTGATACAAGAGGCCATTTTTCACTGCAAAATAAGGGTAGGAATGAGTCAACCGGGTTCCCACCAACGTTCCCTCTAGGACCTGGACATTTACCAGGCTGGGGTCCTGTAACTGCGCTGTTCCATACTGACCTTTTAGGGGTGGCCTTTCCCGAGGGCCATCAGTGTCATCCTCACTTGGCCCAGGTTGTGGCTCGGAATCGTCCGATTCCGCACCACTAGATGCTCTGCCAAGGCTTGGACTGAAGCTGGTGGCGAAGAGCAGGGTTTGGCAACATTAACCCAGGTTTTATTTATTTCATAATGGTTTGACTTACGTTTCCGGGGCTCCCGACTGAGCTTCTTTAGGGCTTCCCTCCACAGCATCCGGAAGGCTGGGCAGTCACGCCCAAATCAGGACTGGAAGGTTCTGATTACTCCCACCTCGACGTTAAACGTGCCCTTCATTGTGGTCAGTTTCACCACGGTGGTTGGGTACTCCCGGGTGTCTCCGTGGACACAAACCACAGGAACGGGGTCGCCTTGAGCAGGGGAAAATGCCTCCAAGACGGCCTCCTGGATCAGCGTCCTGGAACTTCCCAAATCGAGCAAGGCTTCTACATCCCGTGGATTCACAGTTACGGGGCACGTGGGCCGCTGGCGGACTCCGCTGTGGGCATGGGCTCGGCTAGCCTGTCACACTGCCACGAGATGTGGCCCAATTCGCCACAGCGATAGCACTGGCGGACCTCGGGGTTCAGAAACGCTCGTTGCTGCACCGGTGGCCTAACGCCTCTATTGGGTTGGCCGGCATAGGACCTCTTTGGCGACACCCCCTTGGCTGGGCAGGGACAGAAGCCACAGGCTCTTTACGGGGTGGGCGGAGCATGTCTGAGGCCACCTGGTACTGCTTCTACCAACTCGGTTGCATTTGTCAATTTCTGGTGGCTGATTACCCTTTTTTCCTCGTAAGGCAGAGCCCTTAAATACCAGTCCATAACCAGGGTGTCTATAATGTCCACGGGGCGGTGTGTGTCAGGTTCTAGCCACCTTTTCATCACTCTTATCAACTCATGCATTTGGGACCAGGGAGTCTCTCCACTTTGGAAAGACCAGTTATGGAACCGTTAAGCCATGCTAAATTTTGTCAGCCCCTGGCAGCTCAGAAGCTCTCCCTTCAACTGGTCATAGTCTTGGGCAATATTGGCCTCTACATCCTGAAACGCTTTAAGTGCCTCCCCAGATAGGAGAGGAGCCAGGAGTCCAACCCACTGTGTCCTCGGCCACTCCTCTCGCGCTGCGGTCGCTTCAAAGGCATGAAGGTAAGCTTCCACATCATCTGTCACTCCTAGTTTCTGGATGAAGTCAGCTGCCTTGGGTTTCAACATTGGTACCTGTTGGAGCTCCTGCTCTTTTAGTTGATTAGCTCATATTTGCTGTTTCAACAAGGCTGCGCTGATTTCTTGCTGGGCCCTCTGGCTCTCCAACAGCATCTGCACCAGTGGCTCCATTCGGGATTGGTGGCCTGGTGTTTGAAGTCCTGAAAAAATCTGGGTCAATTCATCAATATCTTCACTCCAAATCATCTGCACTGGACCCCACCTGCCCTCATTCTCCACCACCTGTAGTGTCACGGGCGACAAGGGCCAACTAGGGTGGGGCAGTGCAAGAGAGCTGAAAAACAGGCACAATCAGAAGGTTGAAATGAAGTGGAAGGTTTATTTTTCCATACCACAGGCAACTCAGGTAATTCCTTTAAATCCAAAATCAAGAAAGTCATCAATAAACACAAAGCGTCCCGAAGGAGCAAATGGTTCTTTAAACAAGAAAACTTAGCACAGCAAAGTCCAGGCTACGAGGTCCTCCTTTTCATAGTATTCTTTATCCTTTTCCTCCATCTTGCTGTCCACTCTCATACTGCTTGTCCAGCTTCCTCTCTCCATGTGCTCTCCCCTCTGCCTTTTATGAAGCTCCCCAGCCCTTCCTCAATTAGGTGCCTTAAGCACCTGCAGCTGGGTGAGTGATGAGGCAGTCTGGGAGATGTAGTGTCGGCCACGGCGGCCATTTTGGGGTGTGGCCACCGATCATGAGAGGGAATGTAGCGCCCATCCACTACCTGTCCCCTTGTGATGCCACAATATATATATATTATTTTTACAATAATAAAATCTGATTACTTCATAATTTCATAATAATTTATTTAACCCAAAACATCAAACACTTTTTATATAAAAGTCTCAAAACATCCAACAATTAATGACCCTGATTTTCATTTTCAATAATATTTCTAGTGTTAAAATAAAATGAGCTTGACTGCTCAATAAAACATATCTGCCCAGAAAATCCCAGATGAACCTTTGTCCATTAAGCAGACAGTAGCACTGCAGTCACTGATGTCCTTGTGCCGCTGCCTGTTGAATGTACAACAACAGGTTTTATATATTCATTTACCCGCTCTCACCTGAGGCTGCTGGTAGTAGGATCGTCCATTGTCCACGGGTTTGGAGACACAGCGGGCAGGCCTGCGGGGCAAAGCCTTCGCAGGAGGTGGATGATGTGGCTGAGGGAGGGCCAGCTTTACCTATGTACATTCACTGGCCAGAGAGCAGGCATGTGCTTCAAGGCAGTGTAAACAATCAGTATACAAAATGTCCATATGGCTCTCACAGGGCCAGCATGCTGTCTGTCTGCTACAACACCTAAACAGCTTCCAAAAGCATTACAACAGTGTGTGACAGTCAAACACAAATATTTATAGTGTGTTTTCTCCACTGGGCATGCTGATCTGTACATACACTCACACACCTCCATGATACACACATTCAAACGCCTTTTATTGACTTTTGCACAACAGCCAGAATGCTGCTAAACATCAAAAGAATTATTCATTTTTGCTGGGAATTTAACCTGCTCCCTTCCACCTTTAGAGGCCAATTAGTACCTGCAGTGTAATGAGGCTCGACAGCATATGAATGTTCCACATAATTAACACGAATGGCAATGCAACTGTGGTGCAGCTTCTCTGTGAAAAGCTGATCATAAGTCTGTCAGGTTGCCCGTGTTGTCTTGCATTAGCGTAACCAATTCAGAAAACAGTGGAATCGAGACACGGAACGAATCACATTGACTTTTGTCTGACAGGCCGTGGGTGAGTGAGTGCATGTACAGATTTGTCAGGTTACTGAGCGATGTGTGTTAGTGTACGTTGTGTGATTGTGTGTGTGCGTGTGCTTGGGGTCCGTGGAGAGATGGTGTGACTGTGCTGACATGTGTCCGACAGCATGGCTCGCTCCTGGGCTTCTCTCTCACACTCCACTGGCCTGGCTCCCCTGAGCTCCATGCATAATGCAGCGGGCCGGAGACACCGCCCCGCATGATAATGTGCGCGTACAGTACATGCCTGCTGTGTGTTGTGTGTGCTGTGTGTGACAGCAGGAGAGCGCTAGCTGGCATGGCTGCTCAGCATATCCGTTTGTGTGTGTATGTCTGCATGTAATCCACCATAGAATGCACTCATACAATGTTACAACATATTTTTATTCAACACACAGTAGGGGTGTAAAATGAACTGAAACATATCAGAAAAATGATACAAAAGTCAGAGCTACATGTCTGCATGCATGTGTACACAACCACAGGTCTGAACAGAGCTGAACAAGCCGATGTTACTTTGTCCCTCTGTGCTCCGGTTAGTCTGACATTGTTGTATGTTTGTATCCACCCCTCTACTGCTAGCTAGCAACAGACCCCAAATGCTTAGCAATCTACTTCCTGAAAAAAATCCCATATCAACAGTTATATCGGACTCCACTGGACTTTGCCTAAAATCTTAAAATATCACATCTCATACGGCGCTATGCACGGCTCTCATACGGCTCTCACACGGTTCTATGCACGGCTCTCTGCACGGCTCTCATACGGCTCTATGCACGGCTCTCATACGGCTCTATGCACGGCTCTCATACGGCTCTATGCACGGCTCTCATACGGCTCTATGCACGGCTCTCATACGGCTCTCATACGGCTCTATGCACGGCTCTCATACGGCTCTCATACGGCTCTATGCACGGCTCTCATACGGCTCTATGCACGGCTCTCATACGGCTCTCATACGGCTCTATGCAGCTCATACTGCTCTTGGCTCTCATACGGCTCTATGCACGGCTCTCATACGGCTCTATGCACGGCTCTCATACGGCTCTCATACGGCTCTATGCACGGCGCTCATACGGCTCTCATACGGCTCTATGCACGGCGCTCATACGGCTCTATGCACGGCTCTCATACGGCTCTATGCACGGCTCTCATACGGCTCTATGCATGGCTCTCATACGGCTCTTATATGGCTCTATGCATGGCTCTCATGCGGCTCCATGCACGGCTCTCATACGGCTCTCATATGGCTCTATGCATGCCTCTCATATGCCTCTCATACGGCTCTCATACGGCTCTATGCACAGCTCTCATACGGCTCTATGCACAGCTCTCATACGGCTCTCACATGGCTCTATGCACGGCGCTCATACGGCTCTCATATGGCTCTATGCATGCCTCTCATATGCCTCTCATACGGCTCTCACACGGCTCTCATACGGCTCTCTGCACGGCTCTCATACGGCTCTCATACGGCTCTCATACGGCTCTCTGCACGGCTCTCATACGGCTCTCATACGGCTCTCATTACGGCTCTCTAGCTCTATCGGCTCTCATGGCTCTCATACGGCTCTCATACGGCTCTATGCATGGCTCTCATGCGGCTCCATGCACGGCTCTCATACGGCTCTCATATGGCTCTATGCATGCCTCTCATATGCCTCTCATACGGCTCTCATACGGCTCTCATACGGCTCTCACACGGCTCTCATACGGCTCTCATACGGCTCTCATACGGCTCTATGCACAGCTCTCATAACGATAACGCCGTCCTGACCAATGGCAGTCACTGTTAGCTCTATTACACTGTTGCCATAGTTTGCACTGTTAGGAACATTAGCTTCGAGCCGCTGGCTCAGCCATCACCAGAGGCAATAGATATGCTCTGAATTTCATATTGAGCACCTTATACATAAATATAAAAAATAAATAAATAATAAACTTCACAAAACACAAACAATAGGTATGTACATTGTTAGCACAAAACTCATATCTAAACAAGAAAATACAACAATGTATTAGTGATGTGGCAATATATATAATATAAATATTATAAATAAAATAAAAGATCTATTATTCTTTTTAAATCAGAGTCGAAGCTGTTAAATTGCAGCAGAAACTAATAATATTATCGATGCTGAATTGCAGTGTGTGTTATTGTTACACACTGATGAAAAATTGTGCCTTCTCTAAGGAACAATTATTCCTGCAATAAAGGCTTCAGTCGAGCTGAGAAAACACAAATAACAGTGGAATACTGGTTTTCTCCACTCCATATCAAACAGTAGTGACTGTGGTCATTATGGCTATATATAGCTGAGCTGCTTGTGGCCTTCATTAGGCTTCTCATTTTGTGGTAGTAAAGGGCAGCGTGGAGGAGCCACGCTGCCCTTTTACTCTGTGGCACCATGGAGCCGTATGCAAAGGAGCACCCAGACTCTCCTAATAAAGGCCTTCATTTGGGCTGGAGGAGAGATGAGCTGCCAGGCCTGATTCACACTGTAATTGTTATGGCATCATTATGGAATGTCCTTTATGGATAGCTTGGGATAATTTAATTCTTGGTAGAGGGGTCAGATATGCATAAGCCAAAAGAGTTGAAGGGTATTCTACCCCAATCGAGTCCATGTTTCAAGTCTGGCTGACATGTCCCCAGTGGAGGATTTGACATCCGATGTACTAAGTAGGTTGGCAAAGTGCCCCTGGCATCAGGGCACCCAGATGGACAGGGTTTGACCATGATCAAAGCTCAGACACTGTCCTCCATCACCCTGAAGGACACAACCGCAGGCGCCTGGTCTCCTCTCTCCCCCTTACCCTGCACCCACTTTCTTGTCTGCCTCGAAACAGAGCAGCAAAACAGGCAAAGAATAGCACTTGAAGTTTCTGGGAATTTAAGCCAAAACAACATCAAAAATCTGATATAAAAGCAAAAGTGGGAATGCAGGCTTGACTGTGCATTTGAGAAATATCAATAGTCTGGAATTGTCTCAGGCATGAGAGGGAGGAGGGGGATCAGATCAGAGAGCCGTGCCCAGTGAGGGCTCAGTCTGCTGGGGGCAACGCTTCTGGCAAACCCCCTTACCCCGGCTCTGACCTGGAGGATGCCCCGGCCGCTGCACGCTCCAGACACAGTGGGCAGAGAAGCTGCGCTGAATACCAACCAGCTGTCAGCTTCAACACAACAGCAGAAGAAAACAATACAGGAATGAACTGTAAATGTGTGATTCTGAACACTAACCAGAAACGTGAGGATGAGATGATTTTAACGCAAGATAGACAACGAAGTATCTGCAGAACTGGTTGGTAGAGGAGACAAGCTTATCCCTAACAACAGTTTCAGTTCACCAGCATTCGGCTTCTGGCAGTTTCCCACTCTGTCATGTGAATGATAGAATACAAGCTGCTTCCTTGTATCGACATGCTGAGCAGCTCATCATAACATGTCATATCAGTCATTTGGGTTGAGGCAGGGGGAATGGCAGTGACAGCCCTGTACCCAGGTGTCTGAGCCTGACAACTCGCATTATTAACATGGTCCTGGGCTCTTTTAACAAGACCCAGAGTACGAGGTCTGCCGTGATGCAGCCCCCTCAATGCTACCACCTCACCACCCCCGCCCCAGGGGCCCCTAGAAGCAGCCAGGAGACCCCTGACCTATGGGCTCAGCACTTCCTGAAATGCCACACAGCTTCGGAGACCTTTCGACCATGTTGACTTGTACAAGGAATCAATCACACGCTCACTGTCTGGCCCGTTGGGTCAACTCATCCACAGCTATCGACAAGCTGACTTACAGTAAGGCAGCTGCAGAGAGGGGCTGTGGCTTTAAATACAAGATCAACCAGCCATGCCACTGCTGTCGAGGGAAGAGCCAAGAACAACAGTCTTATTTCTGCTTTACAACAATGCAGTTGACAAAAATGATGTCATCTAACCCATGCCCACGACGGGCCACAGGCCCAAAATGTAGGATTGCACTGACAGTCAGTGCTGTCAAACGCGTGGACACGTCTGTGTATGCAGTCTTCCAAACAGAAACACTTTCTTTGGCCATTGCCGTTTTTGGGCAAATGAGATGGAGGGGCCGCGGCTTTGGTGGCCTGCCCACTTCCTGTATGTCAGTCCTGGACTGGACCGGTCCTCCTTAGCAGCGACCAGATGTGCTGCTTCTTTGTTTTCGGATAGCGTGGCTGATGTCAAGTCAGATCCAGTCCAGTCAGGGTGGTTCACCTCACACATGAGGGATTAGATGCAGTTTTACTATTGTAGATTGAAACAATAGGACATTGGGAACCTGAGTTTATGTCTACATTTTTATCAGATTATTCAGAATTGGTATTGTCCTTTAAAAGCTCACACTGGTCAAATAGAAGAATGGGGTATAATAAAGACTATGATTGTAACTGAGGAGTGAAAGGTATTTCATGACTTTAGTTTCATATGTTCAGAAATTCTGTTTTCCACTTCATTTGGGGGAAACCACTGCATGGTTAGCTTTTTCATGTTTTGGCATGAAAACTGCAAAAATGATTACTTACCAGGAGCTTTAATCCAAAGGCCCACTATTGGTAGACCTCTTAGCAGCTCTTCATTACCACATCAACTAGCTTCACCCCTGTTTCCTCTCCCACATTGCCCCGACCTCAACTCCTCTGCGTGGCCCAGCGCAGGAGGAGTGCAACCCACTCTAGTGGACTTCAGTGAACTTCTCTGCCCCACCTCCTTCCCTCCACACCTCCCTCCCTTCCTCCTCCTCTTCCCTCTCTCCAGCTCCCACTTCTGCCGAGCCAGCCGGCCGCATCGATTTCATGTTTGGGCTGCCCACATTGATTTTCATGCAGGTTCATGGATCATACCGCTGCTTCCTCCATCTCAGTAGTACAGTGGGAGGCAAGGAAAATCGTCTTTGACAGTTGCTGCACAGAGATGCAGCGAAGGCCCCCGCAGCCCCGCTTTCACCCCAGCTCGCTCCTCCAGTACCTTCTGTACTGCTGTAGCGCTTCCATCCCTACCTAAACCTGTTTCCTGTCCATCTCCAGAGCCCACAGCCTCTCACTGGCATATGGTGGGCATCAATTCTACTTGAGTGATGAGGAGTTCACTGCAAATGTGGCTCCTGTGCACACTTTTGTGAAATAAAGAGATTACATCTGATACAATTATGACAGCACATATACACATAATAACCCGGTTAAAACAATGAATGACTTATAATCACAATATTCTCTCATTTCACTTTGGACATTTCATTGTTAGTTTCAAATGGCTGCTCTCAAAGACTGAAAGTTATACAGTAGTCCCTAAAAACGAGTGTCAGTATTTCACCTTCCAATCAAATTTGCAATTGTAATATATATAATATTAAGTCATGTTTTTTAAAATCTTGTGTATCTTAACAGCTCCTTCCTGTCTTAACGTTATATGCTGGTACATTACAGGGGTTGTACGTCTAAGCTGCGTGGCTACATACTGAGGCAATGATAAGAATCCAAAGATCAACCAAAGACTTTCATATATCTAGTTGCTTTGTTTTATTTTCAAAGTCAACAACATGTAATATCAAAGGAAACAAAAATCTAATCATCCAACCATTGCACTTTGGACTTTGATTCACCAGGCTGATAGAAACATGACTCCAAAGGAATGATAATTTAGCTTTGCATCTGCTGGATATGAAAGTAGGTTAACACATTAGCCCCGGCAGCTTGATAGGATTAACTTGTAGGCTTGTACATTAGGTACTGTATACACGGCCTTTGATGTGCAGCTTAAATGTGTTATATACACATATGTATATATATATCGTATATATACATATATATGTTCATCATCCGTGCAAGACTGTATGAGACGTTATGTCACGTGACGCTACTGTCTGTAGCTCACGTTACGTTACACGTGTACTTATTATAAGACAAACAGTGATGTTTTTCTAACCCTAACCAAGTGGTTTTGATGCCTAAACCTTTTCACGACATTTTTACAATGGTAACTATATAATAATAATTAATCAACATTATATGTCTACTTCTGCACTGGTATACCAATAAATCCTTCCTTCACAAATATTAAATCCCCACAAGCTAATTGTAATACTGTAGCAAAAGGAATGGAAAGCATTGGATTCCTTGGCAATGAATGAAACACATTCAGAAATCTAAAATGTTATGGTATGCTTTTGAAATGGTAGCAATAATCAGGTTAATACAATTTGAAGAAAATGTGCCTTTATTTGCAAAATCACTGGTATGGTCTTCTATTTTTGAATGAACTTTCTTAATGCAACCTCTTTTGCCCCTATTATTTGGGTGTAGAATGAGATTTGAAAACCGTGTATTTTAAGCCGTGCCTCCATCCCTGCAGTTCCCTGCATCTCCCTCAGAGGGGGTGCACGCTGGCAGATGGGAATGACTTCTCCAAATCCTTGTTGTCGGCTTTACAAACGTGTAAGTGTAGGAGTGTGCAGCGCTGACCCGAGAAAGTGGCAGAAATGTCACACACTTCATTTGTGCGGCAGTAAAAAGCCCGGCTGTCTGGGGAGCCATCGATCTGACAAGTTATTACAGAGGAGCAGAGGCAGGAGGAGGCAGGAGGAGGTAGGAGGAGGCAGGAGGAGGCAGGAGGAGGCCGTCAGGAGCATGACATTGACAACAGCTGGGGCTCCTCTCTCTCTCTTCTCTCACTCTGCATTGTCTCCCTCTCTCTCCCTAACATGTTGTCTTCTCCTACTTCCCCTCTCTCTGCCCTCTTCTTTCTCTTTCCACTTCTGTCTTTCTTCTTACGTTCTACTTCCTTCTCCCTACCACTGCCTCCAAACTTTGACACCTGCCCTTGTTCCATCTCCCTCCCTCTCTTTCTCAGTCTTAACCTCTCTCTCTTTTTCTTTTCACCTCTCTTGCTCTCTGCCTTCTTCTCCACCAGCTATTCCCTCATCCCCCTTGCTCTTTTTACAACTGCTTTCTCTTTTCTTTTTGTGTCTCTGTCTCTATCAAGCCCCCAGTAGAAGCGTCACGTTAGTGACCAAACGGTGGGAATACAACTCGCTGGTCCTTTTCATGATGCCATGGGACCAAAAAATATGTTTTCCCATAGACTTACATTAGGAAAGAGATGTCTGTAACACAAAAGATAATTATTTTTAGGTAAATTAACCTCCCAGTACGAACACATGAATAGCTCTTTTTTAGACCATTAGGTCCAAAAAGTGCACTAATAGCTAAATCCAGAGTTATTTACCTTCCTTTCCTTCCATTCATGTGAATGAGAAAGAGGCTGGACCAAGAGCTGGGGGGCAGTAATAAAGGAAACTCTAGTGCGTTTGCTCTAATGGCTCATGGATGTGGAAGATTTCCAGAAGATCCAGGTAAATTTATCTGAATGATCGGGGCCCCGCCTCACACGCTACATCCAGTTCACGTCATACCTCCATGGTATCTACTCCCAGACTATATCTCACTCGACTTTTCAGTTTGAGTGATCTGGGGTTTTCCATTTCATACCAAGTTCTTCTGACCCAACCCCTTTAAATGGTTGGAGTGATGCTGTTCCGAGCACATATCAGTGTTTCCTGAAACAGAAAGTGAATTAAAAAATGGAGAGAAAATTCCAAGCTACTGAACAATTTCTAAAAAAGAAAAAGTAAAAGAAAAATTGAAGAAAAATTAAACATTGACATTGCATCGGGTAACTTAATTCACTGTTAATATAAAACGATGGATTAATGCAGAGTTAGTGGTTATAACAAACAGGTTGTTATTCCAAAACATAGTAAAAAAAAATACTTGGATTAATAATATAATAGTAGCATATTTCAAATCACAATCAAGTTTTTATTTGGAGAGAAAATATATAAAATCTTGCTGAATATTGGGGCAGTCCGTGTATTTAAGCCCATTAATTTCATAGTCCTATTTCATAGAAATATGTATTGTTATTGTATAAATATTCATTAAAAAGAGGAGTAAAAGGTGTTTGGGGAAGTATTTTCAGGTTTACATGCTTTTTAATGTACTGCATCTGGGCGGGTAAAGTTTGTTTAGAGGCTCAACCAGCAAAGGCGCAGGACAAGATGTGTGTTTGTGTTTTAGATAAGAAGGAGAATTTAGCAGGAAAGCTAATGTGAGTTATTGTTCAGTATGTGGCTCTTGTATTGTGTAGCGGCTGACAGTCAGTGGACTGCCGGTGGAGCTGTGTGGAGCTGTGTGGAGTTGTGTGGAGCTCTGTGGAGCTGTGTGGAGTTGTGTGGAGCTGTGTGGAGTTATGTGGAGCTGGTGGAGCTGTGTGGAGCTGTGTGGAGTTGTGTAGAGCTGTGTGGAGCTGTGTGGAGCTGTGAGGAGCTGTGTGGAGCTGGTGGAGTTGTGTGGAGCTGTGAGGAGCTGTGTGGAGCTGGTAGAGTTGTGTGGAGCTGTGAGGAGTTGTGTGGAGCTGGTGGAGTTGTGTGGAGCTGGTGGAGCTGTGTGGAGCTGGTGGAGTTGTGTGGAGCTGGTGGAGTTGTGTGGAGCTGGTGGAGCTGTGTGGAGCTGGTGGAGTTGTGTGGAGCTGGTGGAGTTGTGTGGAGCTGTGAGGAGCTGTGTGGAGCTGGTGGTGGAGTTGCTTGGAGTTGTGTGGAGTTGCTTGGAGCTAGTGGAGTTGCTTGGAGCTGTGTGGAGTTGCTTGGAACTGGTGGAGTTGCTTGGAGCTGGTGGAGTTGCTTGGAGCTGGTGGAGTTGCTTGGAGCTGTCCAACTCGATTCGGAACTGTTCTCCTACAAAGTAGGAGAAGTGAATAGACTTGGATTTGAACACAATTTGAATACAATGTAAAAATGATCTTGACGCAAATCTGTGCGGTGTGGCGTTATTGCTGGTAGCAGATTTAATAAATAATAATTAATGAAGATCAAAAGTTTTTTTTCATGGTGTACAGGGATCTATTATTTCATATACACACAAATAAAAAGATCAAGTTCTTTATAAATACAATATATCTTAGACTAACTAATGTACATAATGAATCTACCCAACCGAAAATATATGAAGAAACAATAAAATAAACAAAAGGAATGAAATAAAAAATGAATATGATGAAGAGTACAATGAATAATGATGAACCAGAAATAAAATGAAAGGGATTGCAAGTGACCAGGTAGAATCAGCGACTCGTATCGTTCATTAATGTCTATCAATTAAATTTGTCGTTTGACGTTTATACATTCAATTTAGTTTCAAACATTTATGCACGTTCAGCAGCTGAGAGTTTGTGAAGCAATTCCTTACTGGGTCTAATTTTAATCTAATTCATTCTGTGGCAGTTGGTCTTCAGACCTGGTCGTCTTCTTCGTTGAGGTTCGGCTTGAACAGCGTTTCATCGTCTCCATCTCTCTCTCTCTCAGCGGGATGCTGACTCATCTTCTCACCCCCCTTTGTAGCAGCAGGGGTCATGGTGGCATGTTTGCCAGTTTCAAAATGTCTTTCATATTAGTCTTTTTAATCTTCAGCACGATGGCTCATCGCAGACTGAACTGCAGTTATTGACGACTCAGGAGCAAAAGGCCACAAAAGAGGCAGAACCAGCAGAACCAGGAGGGAGAGATTAAGCGCGCAGGATTCAAGGTTATCAATAAGTGATGAAGCATATAGAAACCAGGTGAAGGAAGGCACTTCTTCAGGTTCTTGTTTCTCTGCAGGTCTGCAGGTCCTCTCAGTCTGTGGAGATGTCTTGGCTCACAGTGGGCTATTGAGCCTGCAGATGGACAGAAATGCGGAGTAGGGTTCAGAGATCCCCTTCAGCGTCAAAGTCCAGCGTAGAAGTAGTGAATTTCTTCTGACTTCTTGTTGCTTTATCTTCTTGAGAAAGAAGGTACAGTGTATGGCAGGAACAGCCCCACCATTGCTTGGTAGCCCCTGTCATGAGTGTGTGATGAATTGTAAGTCGCTTTGGATAAACGCGTCAGCTAAATGAAATGTAAATGTAAATGTAAACAGCCAACCACTCCCCTCCTAACAACTATCTTGTTTCTGTCTTTTAACCTTCTATGACTAAATTAATAGTCTTTACATAGTCTTTTCATTTCATTCGTCCATATTTAATAAGATTAGAACAAATGCAAACAAAACAGTTAAAAGAATCAATTTGTGAATGGTTTTGTTACTTTGAGGTACATAAAAAAAAAATATATATATATATATTTATATATATATATAAAATACAAGGACTTACTAAGACGAGGACTAGCATATCAAGTTAAGTACATGTTATTTTGCATCAAGTTTCTTTGAGTTGTTTATTCACTGTTGTGTCTCTGTGTCCCTCAGGAATGTAGATCCTCATAAAAAACAGAAAGGTTGGGTCAATAAACCTCGTAAACTCAGCCTTTACAAAGTTATAGTTCATAAATTGGTTTCAAGATTGACCCCAAGTCTTATCTTGAGTCTAACCACAGATATTTTTATTGTTGTATTTATTCCATTTTAGTTTTAGCATCTTTCCGTGGATGTTGGTGACATTGGCTATGAGATTAGATTTGTCTAGACCCAAAGCATCTGGAATGTTTTTTTTTTTTAGACTTCTGGTTGAAAAGTTACAGTCCAAATTGTACCGTTCATTGATATAGTGCCACCATCTTGGCAAATGGCTCCACATTTGACAAAGCGCTCCCAGCAATACACCCACCAAGTGTGGAGTAGATCTGACAAAAGGTTCTGTAGATATGCCAAAAACACACAGACAGACCGAGATTACTTGCTTTAAAATTAGATACTGCATTTGTCCCTATATCAGTTCAATTGTGCAAATCTCGATGACCATGTGTCTGTAATAATATATTTTTTTAAACGTATAACATATGGCAATGAGAAACCGTGACAATGTGAAAGAGTCACTAGCAGTGATGAATAGGATGATGTATTTTGTATAATCAGGTTATGTTTTATTTGATAGCAGTGGAGCAGCACCTGTGGGAAAACATCCATAGTTGAAACGTCCTTCACATCAAAATTCATTCTGTCAACTCATCTCTACTGGCGAGAGCACTGCACCCTCACAAAAGGTGTTCTATTTTCTGACAGTGACCTTGCCTGCAGGTGAACAGCACCATGCATGAATTTCCTGGCAAAGGGATGAAGGCTTAACCCAACAGCGAGTGCAGGCGTTCAGATAAACCTGCTGGAATCAAACCCACTTGGCAAGATGAGAGAACAGCCTGACCTAATCCAATAGTGTGACAAGTCATCTAATCTCATCAGTATCACTTCAATAAAGAAAAAAACATGGATTGAGTAGATCTTGTGTGTGCCTCTATCCAGCCTAGCCTACCTCCGTGACTACCTGCACTACAGACTCAGCAGCGGAACACTGCATATTGAGTACTTTTACTTTTGATACTTTAGGTGTATAAATCTAACACTTCTGTACTATGACTCAAGTAGACTTATAATGCAGGACTTTTACTTGTAACAGGATAATTTTACACTGTGGTATTACTATTTCAACTTAAGTAAAAGTTCTGAGTACTTCTTCTATACTGATTTGGGCAACCCAGAAACAACGTACTGATCCCTGAAAAACCAGCAGCACCCAGTGTTTACAGTGAGGAGAAATGGGTGTCATTCTCTCTGTTAGCCGATGGCATGGCCAGATGAAGCGCTGTCTTGAAAAGGTAGCAACTTAAGAGAGATTTGTGTTATCGGCTCTAATAAGGGCACCCCTAAGTGTGCACAGCTGCTGGCCTATCTCCGGGAGGTGGATGATCACACAGTCCAGTTGTGACAATGCATCTCTGCGTCATGGAAGCTGCCATGGTTTCCCTGTGAGTAGCTGCACCATGGTTGGAAACCAGGACATGCTCGAGCGCTGTGAGGTCACCAAGATCCTCTCCAAATCTGTCCCACAACAGCTGAATGAATGTTCAATTTAGTTTCCACTAGTTGTGGGACGTATCCCCACAAGACATTAAGTCCCCTGTGGTTCTGTACCCGGGGATGTACACTGCTTTTATGGAAAGCAGGTGCTTGTTTGACCACAGCAGAAGGCTCCTGGCTATTTCCAGCAGCCAGACCGAACGCATGCCGCCCTGATGGTTGATGTCATGTTCTCACCATGACTGGTCTGTTTTTAATTAGAGGAGCTAGTGTTTCGCACAATCAGCACCAAGGATCGCTCGAGGCAGTTTAGGTGGAGGGATAGGGGATTCTTTCATTTTCCATCTCCCACTCTGGACTGGCACATTCCACCACATCCAGAGAGGGATGGGTCCGTGTGCACCAATATGTGGGACGTCACCCTCCTGAGGTAAATCCCCAATGACGAAACACAGGGTTTTTTCCAGTACGCCATGTCTGACTGCAGAGGGAAGCATAGTCAACATTCACCTTTAGTGCTGAACCGGGTTGAGGCAGAGACGGCAGAACCACCTCTGATTTTTATCATGTGGAGTACTTCCAGGCTGACCACCACATGGATGGAAATTTGACACATGTTCCCTGTATCACTGCTATTGACGTCGCTGTTTGCGAGGTGACTGTGCAGCCCGTTTGGACCAGAAGTGGGCCAGCTGCTGAGCATATTTATATCTCAGTCGGGGAGAAGGAGGCACTAGGGCCGGAGCATGTTGAGGCGCAGTGGCTGGAAGGCCCTTCTTTGAGCGAGCACCTCGTTGTCTGTGACGCTGTAGCTGAGGAGCAATTTTGTCCAAAATGTGTGCTCACTCACCGTCACCGCTTGGTATGCTGCTTTGAAGGAGTGGTCCAAACAGACGGCAGCCAACAGCTCCCGTCTGATCTGATGGGGAAGCTGTGCCATGTGTAACCAGATGTTTCTGCAAATTTTGTTTAACATGCTATGGATCTAGACACCGCCACCACAGAGGTCTTCGTGGGGACGGAGAAAGACGGCTTGCTCTCATTGTACTGGTTTTCAGTGGGTGAACAAGTGCTTGTGGTTGGAAGAGAGTATTACCCATAGAGACCAGTAGAGGGTGGAGCCTGTGTGAGTTAGAATGATTTATGTGTCGTGAGTGGGTTCTCTCTTTTTTCTTGTTTTGAAGTAGAAGGACAGGCCTCATAGCCTAAAGCATGGGTCACTAATAGGTGTGCCGCAGTCCGGATCCGGACCCAGACGCCAGTGTATCTGGACTCTTGACCTATAACCGTTAGATAATTGAGAATTATTACATTTTGACGCTTCTATTTTATCCGGCGCAGCTTTTCTGGCCTCGTTCAGCGGTCCAGGAAACACACCGACCAATTACAGGTGTTGTAAATCATATAACGTGATGCTACTCAGCCAATCAAATATGTGTATTCTGATAAGCATCGTGGCTTGAGTGCGATATAAACAGACGGGAGAGACGGGACGAGAGTCTGAACAGTCGGAATAATACGGGAGTCAGAGAAGATATTTCACTTGGCGTGCTCCAAAAAGAGGAATGTGGACAGCGAGACCAGAGCCTTTGACCAAGAATGGACAGACTCTTATAGGTTCATTCTTCCCAAAGGCAGCTCAAACCAGTGTGTCTCATGTTCAGAGACCGTGACGATTATTAAAAGCAACGATGTGAAGCTCCACTACGAGACAAAGCACAACTCTTTTGAGCAAACGTACCCACTCACATCCAAAATGAATGCACAGAAAATAAATAGAGCCCAATATGATCATAATCCTGACATAACATCTTTAACTGTCCAACAATGATGTAAACAGAGGAGAATAGATCTGAAACAAGTGGTTTTCATAACCACAGATAAAGTACCTGCACACAAATGTATTTTTTGGTGGTGTTGGGGCATCATATAAACATATCATTTTAATCACTTAGTAAGTTAAATTCAGTTTTGTAATATTAAGTACTTTATTTTAAGATAAAAAAAAAATTAAAAAGCTTTCTGTTATGTATTTAATTTTTTTAATCCAGCCCTGCAATCAAAATGAGAGAAGAACATTTATTTATTTATTATTGTCATCCGGTTAAATTTGAAAACTGACGATAAATATTGTTGAGATATTATTCAATTGAACTTTCTATATTTGATTTTAGAGTCAGTTGTTGACTACATACATACGTTAATACAACTGCTAGGTTACTTTAATAATTATGGGACTAAATCATCACGCAAGTTCGACATTATTGTGATGTTCCGGACCTTTGCGTGAGGACATTTTCTTTAACTGGACCTCGTTGATCATTAATTAAATTCCCCTGGCCTCAAGTGTAAGCAGCAGTATGAAGACCTACAAATGAGTGTAAAGTGAAAGGTATCCCTAAGAGTAACGAACACAGAGAATTATTAAATGACTCCAAATTAATGATCATCTTGTCCACTGGGTGCATAAATAAGTAAATGTTTGCAAACATGTTTACTGTGAACTTCATGAGGTGATAATATGTCAATATTGTGGTAAGAGTTTGTTGCAGATAGATAGGTTTAAGTAAGATATGTGATTTGTGATGCATGAACTGCCTCAAAAAGCCAAATTCTGTTATTCTTTACTTTTATTAATACTCACTCATGAGCAGTTGTCAGTGTTATGAAATGTATATAAATCATTGTGGAGTGAGACTCTTCATCTCAGCTGCAGTGCACTTGGCAGCTCCTCAGCTCCGGCCGGCCTGTGCATCCAGCTGTCAGACAAACAGGTAGGAGGAACATGTGAGGTGTGGGGGTTGCGGCCCCAGACAGATGAATAGCCCTCTTGATTGACGCTGGCCTTTATGCACATCTCAGCACTGCTGCTGTTCTGACACCAGTCTGTTGCACAGTAATGTGTGATCAGAAGAAAAGGGCACCGGCGGCTCTGATCATCATTCTGCCCAACTCCCCTGTCACAGCCTCCCCACCCTCACGCCAACATCAACTGGACAGAATCAGACTTGACACCAAACACACTCGGCTGAGTCAGCTGAGTGTGGGATAAGAGTGGAGTAAACTGTGGGGCAGAGGAGAGAGATATTGCAGGTGACTTTGGGGGGTTTGAGTTAAAGATAGGACAAGGCAGTTTAGTAACTTACTGTCAAATTTTGTAGCCACTGTCGTTTTTAGCCTTATAATATGCTAATAGTGGGTTGATTGGTATTCCAGTGACATTAAATATATTATCCCAAGATGGTCTTACCTACTTTATGTCATATTTTTAAGGTAACATTTGTCCTTATCTATCATGAGGCAGCATGAATGTTTTTCACAAGCAAAATGACATCACAACTAAAGGGTAAGACCGTATGTAGCATTTATACACTTTATATGAATATTTAATAAGTGGTTTATCACATACTATAATGTAGTTATGAGCAGATATATATATGAGCAGATGTTCACTCACCATTTTTAAACACTTAAACTGCTGGTTTACATAAACCTTCATTAATGTAAAGTTTGTATGTAAAGCTGCAACATATGGGAAAATAGAATTGGAAGAACCAGTCTACAATTCCAGGGTCAGCACGTCCTGGTCCCCTCCTTTGCCTGCCACCCAGCTAACATTGCACCTGACCCCAATGCCTATCCCTGCATCTCCAGAGGGGCAGCTACATGTAGTTCTTTTGGGCTGTGCCCGAACAGCACCAGATGATGCTCTCTCCTAGGTTTGGCATCAGGGGTGGCCCCAGTTTCCCTGTTCCAGCCAAGGTGTTGCAGCACCGCCATAGCCAGTTCATCTTGGGTCTATGAATCATGGCCACGGTTCTCTGCTGGAGAAGGGTGGATTGATGAATCTATGGAATGTAATGGGAAGATGGAATGTAAATTCAAACCAATGGCAGCTGAAACTGTTTTATCATTGATGACTGACCACTGTGATTGAACATCCTGGAAATGCAGGTGTCACATGTGTAGCATTGTGGTGTTATTTGGTCACTAACAGGGAAATAGAGAGAGAGAGAGACACAGCGAGGAGATTAGATAACACAGGTCTCTCTCATCGTTAATGTTTTCAGTAATCACTGTATGACACTGGAAACCACTGACAACAGCAAAGAAATAAAAAGATGCTCCGATGTGTGATAAGATTTCAGAAAACAGCTTCAAAATATGACTGGCAGAAACATAGCAAATGCAGATATTTCCATACAGGGCACAAGGGCTCCCTGAATGGTTTAATGAGTATGTCAATATTTATATATATATATAAATGACCATAGTCACCAGATCTCAATCCAATTTAACACCTGTGGGAGAGTTTGGAGTGATGTGTCTGACAGCGATCTCCACCACACCATTAAATCATCAAATGAGTGAATGTGTTTTAGAAGAATTCTGTTCAGTCCTGAAGTTCTACACACTTGGAAAGGCTATTACACTGAGCACTGCAATTTTTCTAACCATACTACTAATCTTTGAGAAGATACCTATGGAGAAGACACCATCTCCATAGGCCTAGACTCTAGCAGGTCAAAAAGTGGATATAGATTAAGAAGTGTTACATTTACTTTCATTCATATGGCAGATTCTTAGTCCAAAGCGTTGTATAAATTCAAGCCACAGGAGCTTAAGAAGAAGCTTTTGTGATTAAAAACCTCAATGCGGAGTTACACATTCCACCTGACTCAAGTGGCACCAGGGTTGCAGATACATGAATTAATATATATTGTGCCAAGCAAATAACTATTTCTAGAAAGAGCAAGAGAAAGACTGAGAGCCAGACATAGAGAGAAAGAGATATTCTGTGATTAAGTACTCTAGGAAAAGGTAGGTCTGCAAGCAATTCTTTGAAGAGAGAAAAGGATACGGCTGACCAAATCGAGTTCACACTAGTCATCGCAGTGTGCTCAGTATTGAAAGAGAAGACTCAGAAACCTGAATGAGGGAGTTTAAATAGGTGGGGGCTGTGCTGGTGCCACTCTGTCGGCGAGCATTAGTGAATTGAACTTAATGCAAGCAGCAACAGGGAGCCAGTGGAAAGTAATGAAAAGTGGAGCGACATGACCTTTTTTTGGCAGATTGAAGACCTGACAGGTTGCTGCTTTTTGGATGATTTACAGATGTTTTACTGTGAAGGCTGGCAGCTCTGCCAGATGGTCGTCGCAGTAGTCAAGGTCAGAGATGACCAGTGCCTGTACAAGGAGTTAAATGGCATACTCCGTTAGATCTGACCTGATTTTTCTGATTACATAATAGAAATAGGCGGCATGATGGTAATTTTGTAAATGATGGTCCACTTAGAGTAAAATAGACCATAAAGCAGGGTATGCTTTATGGTCTATTTGGGTATGCCGCCTATTAGGGTATGCTTTAGGGCGGGCTACCTTGTGATTGACAGGTCTCTACCAGAGTCGAATACAGCATGTCCACGGTTATATACAGTCTATGAGTACAAAGCAACATGACAGAGTGATGCAACATGCTCAGTGAAAGTTAGTAGATCACCAATCACAACACGCAGATTTCGAGTAGCCTCTGTTCGTGGGAGACAGGGATGAGGACCAAGCACATCGCCTTGTGGTACCCGAGTGGAAAGAAAGTAACTCTTGATCTCCTCTCCTTGCCAAGCCTCTTTGAATAATATCTCTGTGAGGTTGGACTCAAACCAGAGTAGTGTGGTAGACATGATCGTGTGGTTCACTGTATCAAAGGCTGCTGACAGGTCCAGCAAGGTGAAAGCTGTTGATTGGTCCCTTCTCACTGACCAAAGGGCTTCTGACAGACATTTCCTTTGGAATAACTGCTCTTGAAACCAGACTGGTTTGGATCAAGTGTTGTGGAAGTGGGTTTGTCAGCAATTATGCAGTTTGTTGTCAATTGTTTTATGTTCTCCCAACATTATATAAATTGGAAGCTTTATACTAAGTGCTGTATTCAATGCTGCTGTTATAATCAGAGGCGTATCCATCTTGCCAAGAATAAATGGCTGGGGTAACCTCTGATGAGCATTTTCTGGCATGAAAATGGTCACTTGGTCACAAAGATATTAAATATTGGCACCATTAATTAGGTATGAGTGACTTCAGTATTAAAATATTGGTATCAGTTGTCCATCAAAACCCAATTGGCTATGTAATTGTGGATCTTCTCCACAATGACTCAGTATCGGGCTCAGTGAGTTGGATTGGAGATAAAATAATAATAATACAAATAATAATAATTAGAAACTACAGGGTGGGAATGCTAACACTGTGGAGCCCTGGTTAGGTAAAACACTTGAGGTAATTAGTGCTGCCTTAGTATGAAAAGGGTTTCTCCGAACAATACAGAGGAGCACTGAGTGACACAGTCCTCTGTAGCTCAAGAGCCCACTGATGGCAGCACTTCAGCCACAAGAAGACCCTCTGTTGAGGGATAGCTGGCCCTCACATTTTTTCTCTAAGATTCATCACAAGACGGCACAATGACAGATTGGCTCAATAGACTGTGCTCAACTCAAGTGTAGATTTGATCCTTGCAATAGTCATATGTGCTGTGTCAAAATATCCTAGCGCTATACTCCTGCATGCATGCCTTTAAAGCTGCACTTATTGTTATTTCTATTTTAACAATAGATCGAAGAATTTTTTGCCCAGAAAAATATCTGCTAAACATATTTTGTACCCACTGCGATCATTGCCCTGAACAGATTGAAATAGACATGTTGACTCAATGACAAAATGTTTTTTGAGTGTTTTTCTGTGTCTGCTGTATGTGTCATTAGGGAATTGTTCGATATGCACGTTTACGGTAACAACTTTATACTGCCAGGTGATAATATATTAAGTTGTGTATTCAGCATGTTGCACTGGCCAACAAATCAATTAATGTAGGTTTATTTGAGTAATACTAGAAAATACTGGCTTATTTCTGTAACATGACTGTAATTATCAATACAAAAGTTAAATGTCATAAAAAGAAAAATAAATTGATGTTAGCATGGCATAAACCGAAGATATTTTCACTGCAGAAGACTGTAATAATAGACACAGCAGGAGAACTGCGAAAAAAAGTTAACAACTCCAGTCAGCCTTTAATCAACAAATATGTGGTTTTGCTCTCAAAATAAGCCAAAGGTAAACTCTAGTTTGGTAAACATTAAATGGACTCAAAGCACTCAAACATGCACCCTCTCCCTGATGGTGGCGCTACCATGCTGCTTGACTGCAGAAGTAGCATTGTTTTTTTGCCACGTGAAGTTATAAAATGGACATGACGTCTTGATCGCTCTATCACTACTTGCACAACAACAAAGGAAACAGAATTTTCAATCATCGACAATTTAATACTATTTTTTTATAATAAAAAGTAGTTAAACCTATTCACTGAATGCAATGAAAACTGTTCATAGTGAGGGTTAAGGATTATCCAGAGCAAGTGTTGCGGTTTCATTTTTCAAACCTCAATTATTACGTTGGGGGCAGAAATCTAAGAGACAGAGCTCAAAACCTGGACAAATAAATCTTATTGGATGGGTACTGTAAGAGGTGTGTGAAAGTATGCTTTTCAGCAATTTGAAAGATGCAACTCTTTAAAGCCCTCCCAAAGTTGATTTTGATGAGACTGTAGTCCACTGAGACACTTGGGAAGAGTGATATTGACACGGCTGGTGATCGCACTAATCCCCCCGTCAGCGGACAGCCTACTGTGGGGTGAGTTTATCGGCCCGCTCCACACGCCGTGTTGGAGTTAATGTTGGGTGACACTCAGACACCCTGGCTGATGTGTTTTGGCACTGCGAAGATCCCAGCTGTGCATTTACATATGCAATGACCCAGATTAGCATCCCTCCTCACACTCCATCAACACTGATTAGAGTAGCCCAGTTAAAGGAACGCTTGTCCAGCGTGTCCCCGTGACCACAACAACCTCTGCGTGTGACTGTGTACAACATTCTCAAGTTGATGCTCACTGGCTTGACAATGACAGCAAAGTCAGTGAAGTTTCAATGAGCATTGTAGTTAAAGAGTTCATCCCCAAAACCATACATTTTATCTATTAACCAAATAATAATTTTAAGGCTGTAATTTTAGATCTTTATTGCATAATTTGAAATGTATGGGGAGAAATTCAGATGGTAAATGTTGGTCAAAGACATATTATATTATATAAAGAAATCATTTTTTCATAATTACCACCGGTGGCATGTATCCACACAAATAGCTTTGGTTTAATTTGTCTCTGCCATGTTGTATAGTGAAACGGTTTTATTGGAAATAATACTTTTCAGCAAAGAAGTCTCTATAAAAAAAGAATTGTAATTTGGGTGAACTGACATTTAAGACCAAGTCATTCAAAATACTAGGATTTGTTGGTTGCGGTTCGAAAACACAACATTCAAAGTTGTCCCCTCCTCCTCCAGCAGCCAACTCAAATGTGTTTTAGTTTAAGAAAGAGCTTTGTCTACTCTGTGTTTTTCATTAATATAATTATGTTCTGCTTTGTGTCAACCATTTCCATAGCTCCCTGTGTTCATGCTCACAATCTGGCATCTCGCAACGCCCAGAAACATCCCAAACTTCTAGTGGATCAGAAGAGATGGTTGAAAAAGGAGTCTTTTTTCATGGGACTAAACATTGTTTACTCTTTTTTTGGAAAATATAACTGTAAAGTGGTTTTAGACAAACAAATGTCAGAAATAAAATGAGAAATCAATGAAGTTGCAATAAATAATTCAATGCAATGAAAGGATACTTGGAATGAGGTGGAGGGTAAAGTATATAGTTTTAAAATATACAACTTGAACACAGCTGTCATTTAAGAGTTATTTTAGGTGTACCGATTATCTATTGATTGATTGATATTTACACATCATACACTGGAAGGTACTCACGCTGCTCAAAGCTTCTGAGCCCGCTGAACCCCACAAAAGCACATGTGCACCTCCACGGCTCACAGGGTGAGTGTCGCTGTTGCAGAGGAGGGGGAACATGCACAGGGGCAAAGACGCAGCTAGATTACGGCTTGTCATTAGCAGCATATGCTTCCATTCATTAACTAATTGCACTTTATTATGATGTAATTACAACGTCCACAGTGTGTGATGACAAAAACTAAGCTGTGGCTCTCCAGCCAGAGCCACCCCTGCACTCCATGCAGTAATTGCCCTCTCGGCTTTGATGAATAAGGAGATGATTAACCTTAATTCCCAAACAGCATCGGGGCATTAGCAGTGAATGAATTACGGGGAAGATGTGACTAAGCGACTTAATATGGTAAATTGGTTGAGCATCTGAAGTGGCTCCAGTGATGCTCTATTAGCTCAAGGCCTTTTCTCCTGCTGCTACTGATTCCAGGTCTGAGCCTCTTCAATCAGGCTCTGGCTGTGAGTCGAGATGCCGACCGTCCCCGTGCAGCAAAAAAACTAATCATCCACTTCATGCAGGTAAAGATTCAGCCACTACCTCGTATGGGGGAGCCCAATTATGTAATCTAGATAAATTCATCCCGAGCACATGGCATAATGACAGCGAGCTATCTGATTTAATATCCACCTCCTCACACAAACTACATTCAAAATGAGCTCTGAATGGTTGCCACCAAGTCCACAACACGTTCACTTTTAATAGGAGAGGAATTTTACCTCCCATTCTCTTATAGTATCCGCTGCCCAGGAGAAGAGGCTGCGTTTTGGCTGCCTAAGCAAAATGTAGATTGCGTGAACAAAAACTCCACTTGCATGGCAGTAAATATGATGACACTGCAACCTTGTCTTTTGCCGACAACGTTGTGATCCTTGTTTTTTTGATTAAGCAGTGAAAGCAAGGCAGTATGAGAGCGTCGGCAGCTGTGTGGTTAAGGATACTAACGCTGCAGCCGCCTCATCCCCACCTCCCCTCTGCACCTCAGCACTTGAGGAACAACAGGGCTGAAGAGGAAGTGGGGATCGAGAAGGAATGACAACCTGTAAAGGTACTAATTGTGGGCTAAGAAACACAGCTCAGAATGAGTGTGTGTGTGTGTGTGTGTGTGTGTGTGTGTGTGTGTGTGTGTGTGTGTGTGTGTGTGTGTGTGTGTGTGTGTGTGTGCGCTGCACTAAAAGTGTGTACATCTTTTTGCCTAAAGATGCGAGGGGGCTAATTTTGCTTACCAGAACCATTTTTGCTTATCAACAAAAAATGAGGAAAATATGGATCTTAGCTCATTATGGTGTTGTTTATGTTTACCCAAGTAACCCATTAAACCTGGGAGAGAGCCTCCTTTAACTGTGAGCATGTTAGTAATGTGGTCTCAGTCATTGGAGGGGGCTACTCATTACTCTTTAATGTGCTGAATAAACATTTCACAGGCTCACTGTTCCCTGCTATTGTTCATATTGTTGTGAATGCAGCATTTTCTTATTGTTAGACCCCTCCAACAGATATGCTGTGCCATGCATGCGAGCTACAAAACCACAGGGTGCTGGGGGTGGGGGTTAATATATTCTGTAAAAAGAGGCCTCCTAAAACACTTGCTTTACAACACAAGAGTGTTGAGTGACATGATGATGGTTGTCTCTTTGTCAGGGCATCATGTTATTCCTGATTACATGATATTGATGCTGTAGGAGGTTGTCTTTTTATGTTTAAAGGGATACTTCAACATTTAGGTTTCCATACAGGCAGGTACAAAACCTGTAACTCAACTTTTAACCACACAGAAAATGAAGCTGTGTACAGCCATTTGTCAATAAATAGTTCCAACATGGAACTTTCTCTAAAACCACAAATTGTGTTTATGTATGGATTTAACTAATGAGATACAAGTTAGTTAACTCGAACTTTGCTGTCAGACATGCTTTTCACTTTGGAGATCAACCTGCTTCCAAGATCCAGCATAAAGGTGCAAGATATGAGATTAGGAGCATTTTGATTGCCTCTCAACGGCACTCAACATGTCAACAGCATGCTGGGAGCGCTCAGCTAACGGTGCTAACAGCACTAACATTGCAAACTACAGCAAATGTGCTGACAGAGCTAACAGTGTTTACCTGAAGGGGACCCGCACGATGGATGTTACGCTTTACCCAATGACAAACGCTGTGAGGCACGCTCACATGCACTAACATGCACTAACATGCACTAAAAGCATGTGCAGTCGGGCGGCTGTGTTAACAAAGAAAGGAGAAGCACACACAGAGGGAGAGATATGTCATTCTCTGCTCACTCAAATATATCTTTTCATAGACAATAGTTTGCTGCTATATTAAATACAGCTCAGGTTCATAATTTATCATGTCCTTTTTAAAATAATTCATATGAAATTAGAAACAGGTTTTGCTTCCTGTAATCATTTCTCTTGTTCATAGACTGTGTAAAACATAGACGTATGGTCTCAGAAAACGTCAGCCATATGTTTCTGAAGAGCAAAGTGAAGCTCAAAGTGGGTGGCTCCAGCCGTGGCTACCTTGGCAGTGATGACAAAGCCTAACTCTAAAAATGGGCAAAGAAGTGGATGGAGCGTGGGTGGAGCCGAGGTGGGCCGAATTAAGCCTGGTTGCTGAAACACGCCCACCTAGCTTGATGTACCTAAGGCTATTCAGGCTAACAAGCTAGGAGATATGCTACTGTGTTGCTAGCCAGCTAACGTCAACCCTCTGGTCTTGTTGCTTCCGGTTGGTCTCGGTGGATACATATAAACTAAATAATACTAAGGTTAGTTCTTCAATCAGTCAATCCATTTATTTGTCACATGCATCATACAAGGTATCTTTACAACTAAAGTGAAATGAAATCCCGTCAGCTCCTTTAATTTCTGCTGGTTTATAGAAAGTCACGGTTGAATGCCAGTATTCCATGATTCAGCCAGACATTTAAGTTCCTGATATCCCATTGAAAATTGATGCAGGGCGGTGCTGAGGTCATTCAGCGCCAGTCCATAATCCAGCGCCTGCACATTGGCCAGCAGGATTCCCGGCAATCAATTAACTGCACAGTAAGCTATATTATTTGTATGATATTTGCATGAAAAATTAGCCTAAGGACAGCAGAACCACAAACACTGCCAAGAGGTTAAGTTCAGTGACTCAAATTAAATAGTAGATAAATAGTGGCTGTGACGGCACTCACATAAGGTCACTTTAACATAATATGATATAATACATATATATTATATATATATATATATGTATATATATATACATATATATATATATATATATGATATATATATATATATATATATGTACATGTAAAGTTTTTATTAATATATGTATACTTTGAATGAAATAATACTTTGAAAAACGTTTTCAATTTATATTGGCATTGTGAAACTAATCTTTCACAAGCTCAGTGAAAGTCTCAGAAAAGAAACCTTCATTAATCGTTGTTTTCATTTCATTTCATTCATGCATAATCAGCAGCTCATTTGTGATTTTTATTGGAAAGGATTACTTAGCTGTGCTGAATAAACAGTATGTTGTCTTGCAGCAGGAAACAGCAGGATTAACTATAGGTTAAAATATATATATATATACTGTATAAAAATATATAATGTAAAGTGATACTCATAGGCATCTCTAGCAACTTTCAAATGCATATTGAAACCATCAACCAAGTCACATAACACACTGTTCAACAAGTTAACACTGATGTGTTATAAGGTTTTGTGCCAGCCAGAATTAGTGATGAACTCTATTTTACAAATTAGAAGCCAGATAATCTGAGTGCTACACGTTTTTTAATTGAGTAGAATAAGGAGGAGGAGAGTCATTTAAATCAGTGACGCATTATGAACTGTGATTAGTCCCAGATTGATGTTGTAAGTTTAGACAGGTGTTTCTTCATGACTACACTTGCATTAAAAACGTACATGATATATTACGTATTTTGTCAGGCTTGGTCTTTTATTTTTGTGAACCCTGACCTTTTCTTCAGAGCCATCATTGGACTCATATTCCCTTGGATATACCTCCACAGCCCTGTGACATGATGTCTATGTTCAGAAATAACTGATAAGGGAGGATCTTTTTGCAGAAATGGAATATAATAATCATAACTATGTTTTCAGAAGTGTATGATCACCTGAAACTAAGAATTGTTGTCTCTTCATTATATTAGAATAAGCCCTTCATATCTACATAGGGAACGAGTCCTCTTCACGGAGGAACTGTGGTAACAATATTATTAAATATAGTGCATATTCTTACATTATTTTTGAATGGAAGACTCTGATTCTGGAACTCTTTTTTAATACATACAGTCAAGTTTACATCCGTGTATCAGAAGCTGGACGCTTCAACAATTTAATCATCACTTGCAGCTACAGTCTTGTGACCTCTCTTGCTAACCAGCTTTCCTGAATCTCAATCTCGCGGTAGTGTTAAGGAGCTATAACTGACCGAGGTTGGTGGGAAACTAAAGCTTGTCCCCAGCAGTTGCTCTGTTGCGGCCGGTAGCCTATTTCGTTGGTTATTGTGAAAAAACATACTAAAGTCAGCCTCACACCAATTTTCTATTTTCCCACAAACATGGTGCAAAAACTTCTTTACAATAAAGTCAGGGGCAAGAAACAGATTTCAACAGTTAAACCAGATGATCTAAACCACTGTATCTGGAGGTAAAGCTGAAAGTGAACACATGGGAAATGTTGGTAATAATCCCTCATTGCATATGAAAAGTGTGTGTGAATAACATGCTGTTTGCCTATGTTTTACCAACGTGTCTGATGGTCTGTTCATTGTGTTCCTTGCCCCATCAGACTTCTTCTTAGTGACCACATTCCTAGAACTTGGCCAGTACAATACATTTATTCCAGAGAGAATGGATGGTCAAAACTATGAACCTATGTTGACCCATGTTGTATTTCCCTTTGGTTATTAGTTGTGGGCTTCAGAACCACATTCTGGTTAACTAAAAGGGAAACCTGTATTCTCTACAGGTTAGAGAGGGTATCGCCAGTGCAATTTAGATCAGGGGACCGAGCATCAAATATGCATAGATGGCAGGGAGCGGTGAGAAGTGAGGGACATTGAGTCATTGGTATTCTAGCGACTGGTGCAGTCAAAGGTAGAGGGTTGAGGGGGGGGGAGGCTCAGAATCAGCCCAGCAGACCCAGAGCAGCTTATTGGGATAGAAAGGGAGCCCAGTCACTGGGCTTAGACAGGCTCAATGCAGGGCTCAACTCATCACACGCCTGTCAGACAGACACCTGCCGCAGTGAGAGCAGTCACATACAGTACATGCACACACACACGCACACACACACACACAAACACACACACACACACACACACACACATAAATACACCTGCCTACTTACACAGAGTCCCCCATTCTTCTCATGCAAGAGTTTCATGATGCTTTGAGCTACATAGAAACAGCGTTTCCACAACATCATTTTTCCATAATTTCATTTTCTGATGATATCTGTTGGATGGAAAATAGTGAGGGTAAGGTCAAAACAAGTTCAACCACTCTTATTTCCTTTTCCTATGGGTAAATATATTGGAGATTATCCACCAGGGCTGCCATCATGCTTTGGGTGATGTGAGCAGTCTTGATTGAGAGTGGGAGTACAGAGGAAAACATCAAAACATGACACAAAAGGCGTTCTGACCAAGCAGATGCACTTATTACACTGAGTATATATATACACACTACTATATATATATATATATATATATATATATATATATATATATATATATACTCTTTACCATTGGTCTCCGACTGCCAATTCTGTCTCCTACAAAATTATGTTCCCATACAACGAAACTGCACTCTCAATTACTTTTACCTTTCTTAATCCTGAAGTTTGAAACCGTTTGAAGCTTGTAGTTAACGTTGTAAATTGAAACAAAACACAAAAGAATGGCAAAACTAGTCTGTTAGGTATAGTAACAACCAAACCAATCATATTTTGGCTTTAATGGTAAATGGACTGTACATGTATTATGTAAATTTTTTGGTTATGCTTAGGCAACAATAGTTCATGTGCAGCAGTCTCATGGGTGAATGCCCTGTGTTTGTTTTAAACACGGCCTAACCCTACCAAGATTTCTGTAGACTCATTCGTTTCCCTCTAAACATAATTAACAAAATGTTTTCATTATATGGGAACATCATTTTTAGGAGACAGGGCTGAAAATACAGATGACCTACACACAGTTTTGTGCCTAAATGCATCGTGTGTAGACACAGAAGGAGGACTTAAGCTGCTGCATTAAAATGAGCAACTTTTTAATTTCATAAGCTTATTTTTGGGGGAGTTTGTCCTGAACTGATGTGAGGTCCCAAGATAGAGGATGTCGTATGTGTACAGATTGTAAAGATCTCTGAGGAGAATTTGTGATTTATGATTTTGGGCTATACAAATAAATTGAATAGAATTCCACCAGTATGTGTACATTCACTGTTTCTTCATTGCTGCGGACTAAATAAAATAAAATCAACAAGCTTGACTAGCCGCGTTAAGTTCCTGATATCCCATTGCTTTCGTAAGTTCAGCTGCATTGACTTGTGTGGCTGCTTGAGGCTAGCAAATATAATCATCCATCCATCATCCGTTACCGTTACCAGCTGACATTGGGCAAAGGCAGGGTACACCCCTGACAGGTTGCAGGGTACACCATGGACATGTTGCAGGGTACACCCCTGACAGGTTGCAGGGTACACCATGGACATGTTGCAAGGTACACCATGGACATGTTGCAGGGTACACCCCTGACAGGTTGCAGGGTACACCATGGACATGTTGCAGGGTACACCATGGACATGTTGCAGGGTACACCCCTGACAGGTTGCAGGGTACACCATGAACATGTTGCAGGGTACACCATGAACATGTTGCAGGGTACACCATGGACATGTTGCAGGGTACACCATGGACAGGGCAAATAGAGACAGACTACAATACCACCACACTGCCATGGAGAGAACATGTAAACTCCACACAGAAGGGCCATCAAGCCTGGGATCGAAAAAGGGCCCTCTTGCTGTGAGGCGAGAGTACAAGCCACTTCACCCCTGTGCAATGGTTTCAGATGTTTTACATGTTCAGGCTGGTATATTGGATTTGGAGCTAGTCATGGTTTAATAATGTGTAACAGTGATACTGGTTACCACGGATAGGTTGGAAAGAGACATACATTTCTAAAATGATACGTTAGCTAAAGCGATATGTTAGCAAATCATTGACTAAGTGAGATGGGTACGCTGGCGCACGCTGGCTGCCGCTCCTCTTGACACTTTGTTACCGCTTGTGTGATTTATGTGACTTTTTATAGCTATTTTATTCAACCCCATTTTAGTTTGTTTTTTTATGTATTGTGATTGCTCCCTGAGTTGAAATACGACAGACTTTTGCCTACCTCCCGTGTTGGAATACGGTCGGGATAAATTTGAGAGCCTACCTCCCGTGTTGGAATACAATAGGAATACGGCGGACTTTGGACTGATCAATGAAACTGAGAGCCTACCTGCTCTATTGGAGTCGTTGCAAGTTGGCGTGGCTTGTTTTGTGTTCTGTTTTGACATCGGTGCTGGCAATGACGTCATACACCGCCCCGCAGCTGTGGCGTTTGCGCCGCTTCATGGTTCCATCCGACAAGGGTTTTATAGCCCGGAGTGTGGGATTCTGAGAAACGGACCCCACTACATCCATAGAGGTTCGCGCCGCGGTTTCAGCGTGGAATCAGGAAACAAAACAAACCTAGGAGTCATCGTCGGAAACATCGCGAGACTACCCAATACCAGCCACAATGGGAAACATGGAGTGGATCTCAGTGTGTTACGGAGCTTGCAGAGACTTCCACTCCCAGCTCTGTCTCCTACCACCATGGAGCTGCTAAACACACAATCCCTCACTAATAAATCACTTCTCATATACGACCATATTCTGGACAAAGGGCTTGACTTCATGTGCCTAACAGAAACCTGGCATAAACCAGGGGACTACTCTGTGCTTAAGGAAGCATGCCCCCCTGGCTATAACTACATGGAGAAAGCCTGCAGTTCTGGTCATGGTGGTGGACTAGCCATCACGCACCGGGCTGGCTGTGTACCAGCTGCTCTCAAGGTTGCTGTCATCCGCCCCCTTCTCAAGAAGCCCACCCTGGAGCCGGAGGTTTTAGCCAACTACAGGCCTATCTCCAACCTTGCCTTCCTGTTCAAGGTGTTAGAGAAGGTAGTAGCTTCTCAACTTCAGGACCACCTAAAACACAACAACTTGTTTGAAACCTTTCAGTGAGGACTTGGTTCAGCCCACATCACTGAAACAGCTTTGCTCAGGGTGACGAATGACCTGCTGATGACAGCCGATGCAGGATCACCCTCACTCCTCATCCTCCTGGACCTGACTGCTGCATTTGACACAGTGGATCACACTATCCTCCTAGAGCGCCTCCACACCACCATCGGACTATCAGACTCTGCACTCAAGTGGTTTCAGTCCTACCTTTCTGGCAGAACTGAATATGTCTCACTGGGAAGATGCAAGTCTGAACTGCTTCCTGTCTCCTGTGGTGTTCCGCAAGGGTCGGTCCTCGGCCCCATCCTCTTCATTATTTACATGCTCCCCCACGGTCGTGTCATCAGCAGACATAATGTTATGCTGATGACACACAGCTCTACATAAAAACTGCCCCAAGCCCCTCTACAGCCATGTCATGTCTCACCGCCTGTCTTGGGGAGATAAAGGGATGAGCAACAACTTTCTACAGTTAAACAGAAACAAAATCGAAGCCCTCCTTGTTGGCACTCCACACCAGGTTCAGTCATCCTCCATAACTCATCTCACCTTTGACATTCAGGTCATACCCCTCTCCTCCACAGTTACCAATCTGGGAGTTAGGTTTGACCCTCACCTGACATTTAATGACCATATAAAATACCTGTGCAAAACCTCCTTTCATCATCTCAAAAACATTTCCAAACTCTACCCCACTTTAACCCTGCCAGATGCAGAGAAGCTCGTCCATGCCTTTATCTCCTCAAGACTGGACTACTGTAATTCACTTTTCACTGGGGTCACTAGCAAGAACATAAAAAAAACGGACTTAAACGGACATGCACCTCCCTACCTACAAGAACTCATCACTCCCCAAACCTCCACCCGCACCTTCAGGTCCACAAACAGATCGCTCCTTCGCGTCCCCAACACCAAGCTCCACACCATGGGGGACCGGGCCTTTTGCTCGGCAGCACCGCGGCTTTGGAACAGTCTCCCTGACCACATAAGGGCAACACAGACACTGGACTCTTTTAAGAATGGCCTAAAAACCTTTTTATTCAGGAAGGCGTTTTTTACTCTGTGTTAAATCTGTCAGCTATTTCTTTCTTTATTATAGTCTGTTTTAACTATGTTTTTAACTATAGTCTGTTTTAACTATGTTTTTAAATATAGTCTGTTTTTAACTATGTTTTTAAATATAGTCTGTATTAACTATGTTTTAACTATGTACTATGTACTGGCTCTGTGCACTCTGAGATTCTTATGAATGAAAAGTGCGTTACAAATTAAATTTATTATTATTATTATTATTACTAACTGAATGAATACACATGCTGCTGTTGCTGTTCAATGATTGTAATAGTGAATAAGGACCTACGCTGTTTTACAAGAACAGTATAGTTCCTCAATTTCATAGTCTTCTGTCTGGATCTCCAGGTGATGTGGTGGTTCACTTTTACACTTTAGCTTCAATCTCTATCTTTTTAACCTGTTTTCATCCTAGAAATATTCTTCAAACTCAAATTATGGACCTTTCCGTCTGCTTCTCTCTACAATCAATTACAGTTTTCCAAAACATTTGATAATATTTCTTCAGAGAATGCAGTTAGTGACAGTGTGGGCTCCATGGTAGCTATGACAGCTTGTCAAAGTAGCAGCGGGGGGTGTGGCTTAGCTAAATGTCAATTGTGATATGAATTAAATATAAGAATTGACATTACAATTATTTGCATTTACTGTTAAATTTATGCTATAACATTAGATAATTCATATTTTAATTAGGGAAAGACCTGAGTGGACAGTGGATCTGCGAGAATGTGATGCTTTTCTTCTCTGCTGCTGTTTCATCTATTGTCTCAGGTTGAGAGGACAGGTGTGTTTTCACATAAAAAAAATCTGCTTAGTGCTGCTTTAATGACGTCTCCACCAATTTGGTTGCACATCCATGTTGTTGGTGTGTGCACATTGCGGCAGATCGCTGTCAGAGCTACGTTCTGACTGCGAGAGGCGCTGCCACAGCCAAGTGCACACAGCTGGCTTGTGTCACAATCAATTATGGCTCCTCCACTTTCCATAGACAGTAATTGAGCCGGGGGCCCTCACTCTATTTAAAGCCACAGGAGCTCTGCAATTCACATTGTGTCCCCTGAAAAGCTCCATCTCCGCTGATTTCCACCAGCACAAGCCTCCCTGTGGGACCTGGTGGAGGTATCACAGAGTTGGGGTAAGCTAGGGTTGGGCCGGGGCGCTCCAGGCACTGTTGGGGCAGTCTGACAACACCCCACCAACACACAGACATACACCACCCAACAGCCAGCCACCCACCATCCTCACCAATTAGACACAAGATTAAGTAGTCCTTTGCCCATCATCCAGGAATTCAGGATCCACAGTTAAGGCTGCCGTCCAGTTAAGGTGGAGCGAAAAAGTCTCTGGCCTACTTTTCTTGTGTCTTGAACTCATTTTTGCTTAAGTCTGCACTGGCTTTCTTCATCAAGTTTTCCTGGCTATTGTCAAGACAAAACAATGTATGTTTCATTCTCCGGTTATTTGTTGTCAAACCCATAATGTAATACAATATAATGTAATAATCCTTTATCAGACGAATTAAGTGTCTATCTCCAAAGGCACAACTTGTGTTACTCCTTCCACTACAGCTCAAGAGAGAAAAGAACCACAGGC
Organism: Ophiodon elongatus; assembly: GCA_016806645.1. Classification (NCBI taxonomy): domain Eukaryota; kingdom Metazoa; phylum Chordata; class Actinopteri; order Perciformes; family Hexagrammidae; genus Ophiodon; species Ophiodon elongatus. The sequence goes on along the minus strand of JACSYO010000878.1, from coordinate 992,607 downwards.
TTTCAATATTGCAAAAAGGGAGAATTTTACACATTGGTATCATCATGCACATTTAAAGTAATTTTAGTTTTAGTTTAGTTTGAAACTGGTAGTTTTGCATTATATGGTTTAACAGTATTCTAATTACCAACAGTAATCACCAGACTGTTCTGTGGATATTGTTCAGCTCCCAGCGGGACTGTGTGAAACAGAGAGGGGCTAAAAACAACTTTTAATATTCAGCAAATACCTTCCTCTCTGGTTTAATAAAGACTAAAACAACTGTTGTTTTAACCTGTTCTGTGCTCACAACTGCCGCTCTGAACTTTCTAATTAAACTCCCCCTGCTGACCCTCAGTATGTAATCAACAGAATTTTTGCAGAAAACATAAAATCATTCTTTCCAATGCCACGCTGTGGCCCCCATAGCAGAAGCCAGGGAGGTTTGTTTGAATTTGCAAGGGCCTCATCAGCCGATCCCTATAATGACTCCCTCTCTCCTGCTCTGACACTTAGGAAGATGAAAAGCAGGGATCTAAATCACATTAACACGAGCTGACTTATTCATATTTAGGCTGATTTCTGTCCATAATCTCTCAGCTCAGATGTTCACGGGGCTTATTAATACATGAAAGAAAAGGCCTTAGTCTATAAATCTGACATGAAATTTTAAACAGTCCTGCATATCTTGTCTTTCATCTGTTTTAAAGGAACTACCCTTCGTTGGTGGATTAAAACATGGTTGCCACTGAGCACAAGTTAAACGACCAGTACTGGGTAAGGACCACCCTCCATGTTGATGAAACTCATAGCCACGCTGTACATGCTGCTCTTTATAGTGCAAATCCACAGGCACTCTGATAATTGAAATGATTTGCTTGACATTCTTCCCTTTTAGGAGAAAGGATGTGGAGACCTGATCAGTATACTTCCCATGACTGCTAATAGGACAACCAGTCTGCAAGTTCACCTTATGGCTCGTGCAGCACTAAAGAGGGAGAACTACATCTGAAAAAAGTTTGGTAGAAGTGCATTTAGGTTTATTCATAAGCAATGGCAACAGGACTTAGTTCAAAGTGTAAGTTTAAATAAAACATACTTCTTGAAACTATCACTAAGCAAAAGCTAGAAACTAATTTGGATTAAGGATATTGGTTGTTGGTTCCTTCCACCCAACACTTTGGTCGAGAGACAATTCCAAGACAGCTCAATTTCTAACCGTCTTCACCCTCTAACAGGAATATGTGATTCTGGATCAAGCTTTTGCTTGAGTCCAGATAAGCTAATGCTCTAAACCCATACAAGCATTTTCTGATCTGATGCCCCTGTCAGCAGGGCTATGCTATTCGTCAGAAGGTCAACCACAAGGTCTATTTGAATAATTTTGGTGTTATTAAAATGGTAATAACTATGAGATTGTTTAAATAATGTGTAAATATCAATATATATGTCACTGGTTAAAAGTAAATGAAGATAGAACACAGAAAAATTAAAAGATTTCAGGTTCGCCTATAAAAAACGCACTTTCAGGATGATCATCACTTTAGAATAATGCAGTTGCAGGTTTAAAACCATTTCATATCATAGTACAATATGTGAACACTCTCTGAACAGTGTGACTTTGAATAAAGTGGAGCAGAAAACAACAAAAGAGTTTTTAGTACAGACAGGTCAGAAAAATCCTCTGAAAATTTGGATTTATTGAATAATTTATTTCTTCATTAGTTTTTACCAAAACTATTTTTTTTTACTTCTTTTTTCACTAATTATGTTTAATACATACATATACAGCATTAACATACACAATGCCAAACTAAAAATAATGTGTTTTGCTCTGAAATCTCTATAAAATGCATATTTTTGTTCTCAAAATCAGAGTTCTGGAGAGTAAAAAAGCTGTTATTTTTTCTGTGAATGGTTTTCAGAGCAGAGTGGGACATCGTCTTATTCTGAATAGAGAGGAGCAAACAGGATATCCGGCCAATGTGTGATAGACAGCACTGTTTGGCCAATAAGAGTCAGTCAGGCATGCAGATGCTAACGTGATTGGGCGATAAGGTGGGTGCTTAGCATCCCCCCATATGTAAATTTTCAGTCACAAAGACCCCGGAAAGATTTGTTTCAAAGCAGAGTGTGTTGTACGGACCTTTTTCAGCGTAACACGACTGGGATCATAACAGGAAACAACAGTACGGTCAGTGACTGTACAGTTTTTCATATTTTTCTGGTTTCATATTTGTCTGAGGCTGGTGCTATTTGTCTCACTGATTGCTGAGGCTGTGGTCTACAGGGGATTGACCGGTATGTGCGGAATCACTGTCTTCTTGCCGTTCTTTTGCGTGTTCGCAAGCCTGTGTAGCATGAAGCTAACTCGAGCAAGGGAGACATATGCCGAGCAAGTCCAGTGGCTGGCGAGATATGAATATGAATATTTGGTTATGCTTTTGGTTGGTCTTGTTTAGTTGTGTTTGGAGCATGTATAAATGGCTTACATGAGCTTGTAGCCCGGATTTTTTCTGTTATTCTGATAGGCAACATCATTATATTTGTTCTTGATTCGTGTCTTCTCTCACAGGGGGAACCCCAACGTTTTTAAAAAGGGGTACACTTCTGCCCCACCTGTGGGGCCGTTGGGTGGAACAGGTTTTAAACTAAGCATGCTAAACTAAGATGATGAACATGGTTAAAAGTAACCTGCCAAATATCAGCTGTTTGTTGGAATTTTCATTTCAGCATGTTAGCCTCCTCATGTTAGCAATTAGCTCAAAGAAGTGTAGCCTCACATGAATGAAATTGTGGAAAAACAACTTGATAGCAAAACAGATTAATACATTATTTGTATTGTATCACGCACCCACATGTCAATAAAACCGTTATCAATATTTACCATATGCTGGTAAACATGGCAATGAAGTATGTATGTGGATGACTCAACTTTGTTCTATACTTGACCAACATTAATGGATTGGAGAGAGAATCTACATGTTGAGTTACATGAACAATTAACAAATTAGGACTGAACATTGTCAAAACTAAATGTATTGTAATTGGTAGAACAAATGTTCTTGCATTCAGTCAAGCAAGTCACTAACGCCAAATTACTGGGTGTTAAAAAGGATAATTTACTGTTGTGGTCTGATCAGATTGATTAAGCATCTCCATGATGGAAAAGGGCATTGCCATTTCAAAGAAGTGTTCGCCGTATGTTCCATCCTCTGTTAGGATTAATGTTCACGTGTTCCGTCACTCCATTCGGTCAAATGCTGTTCTTTCCGAGCTGATGAGTGTGGAGGTTGAATTAAAAAAATATCTTTAAAAAATACATCATGCTTCAATTGTGAAAAACAAGAAAATGCTGTTTTTTTCCAGAGGTCTGATACACATAAATGGAGCACTGGTAATGCCAAGTTCATGAACAAATTGTTCGATGCGAATTGGCCTTCATAGAGCTTCTTTTGCCTGGGACACCAAACCCACCACCTTCAGACACATCAGGTAGGTTTTCTCTCAAAGAATCACTAAACAAAACTTTTAATTATTTTTATTTTTATTGCTATTCATTTGTTAAAATTGTTATTGTTTTCACACTGTGTACTTTTTAATATGTTGAGTCCTTTCACTTATTTTTTCATCTTTATGTTTGCTAGTTTTGCCTTTTCTGTTTTTATTGATACTATACGATTACTGTTACGTTTTTATGCGGGATCCAGGAAGACTAGCACACCACTTTGTGAAAGCTATTTAGGATGCAAACAAAGAATACTGTCTTTATATTCTTACATTTATTTGTTTTGTTTTTATTAGACGATATTTTGAACAGATGTGTTGAAAAAAAACTGACGCGAGTGACTCTTAACATCTCTTGAAGGAAACTGCTGTATTTCAACTTATTCAAAACTGCTTTTCAATACAACTACAAATAAGATGATCCCGCATTCTGTCGATTACATTCATACAATTCTGTCGATTGGCTGCATCTGCCGTCCTTCTATGACTTGTTTGCTTCTAGGATCCTGAAGCGGGCAAGTGAGATTGTAGCCGACCGCTCTCACCCTGGACACAGAGTGTTCGAGTCCCTTCCCTCTGGCAGGAGGCTGCGGTCCATCATGACCAAGACCTCACGCCACAAGAACAGCTTCTTTCCAGCTGCAGTTGGGTTCATCCACAAAGCCCGGGACCCCCACTGACTCTGACTCTTACATCTTCAGGACAATTTCCTTCCACACCCACACATCTTTTCTTTATCAAAATACACTGGCACTTTTATTTTATAATAAATACTTGTTTTAAAGTACTGTCATCTGTTTGTTGTTTACCATATTTATCCTTAAAATATGTCGTTTATTGTTTTATTCTATGTCTATGTTTATGGTTATGCACCTTTCCCCTCGTGAAATATCTTGTATGTGCAACGTACATGGCAAAATAAGCGATTCTGATTCTGATTACATATCAATTTCAATGTGTCTGTTTCTTGCATTGCTTTAACACTGAGGATCAAAAAGGTCATATCTATTTTATCTTACCATCTTCATTTGATTTCATTTGCACCTCTTTGTTGATCCCTGAACACCATCTAAGTAAAAGGTAGAATCACTTTTAGTTTTAAAAAACTATAGCAAATAAAACATGAAATTTCACTTCTATTGTACCAAATGTGACCACACCATAGAGAAGTGGAAAACTTAAAACCTAGAAATGGCTCTGATCATTTTGAGGCAAAACTTGCCTCGTGGACATCCATGTTTTAGTACTTGTTTTGTAATCGATCATGACAGACGTTGTGAAATGTGAGCGGGAACAACACGCTCTTTGAGATCTTTAACAGCCCGGTATCCAAAGTTAAAAGCTACGTGCCCAGGGTTAAAAGTTGGCCAAGCTCTCTTCGTCTAAAACCAGCACTCTGCCAAAAATCTGTCTTGGGTCAGGTCTCCTATCCAGAGTGTGGGCTGTGTAAGTATACAGAGTCAAGGTTTTACTTAGTGAGTCTGCTAGTCGGGGCCTCGGGCCTTGGCACTCTTGATGGCTGCTGGCCGCTAGTAACCCCTCATTCTCCTCCTCTTTCTCATACCCATACTGTTCTATGCGAGTGCATGGCGAGGATCTGGCAGAGTAGAAGGACCCCGGCCTTGCAGACTTTGCTCTTCTCTCTTAGTGCTCGCCGCATGCCCCCCGCCTCGCCACCTCCTCCTCTGCTCTCCAAACATACCTCCCATCTCCTCTGTTAAAGTAATGCTAATGCAGAGGTCAGCAAACCAGCACATGGTTTTCGGAGGCCAACAGCTCCCGAGGAGATGCTTTTGATTTTCAACTCCATTGAGCTGCACTTATTCAATATTTACTCTCCAAGACCTCTGCATTAATTTTACACCATACTTCTGAGAGGACCCATCTAAAAAACCCTGCAAAGGCCCTTATGCAGCACTCCTAAATCCCCCACACACACACACACACACACCCTTAAACCTCCCTCTCTGTGCGCTCCACCGAAGGCTTCATTCTCTGCTCGTCTCTGACTCCTTCCTATCCACCAGTGGGAAGGCCAATCCTGGGCTAGTTATTGTTGGTGTGCCGTTCTATCATTACCACTAACCTTGACTCCTGGCTGCTTGCTGTAATCACGTGGAGCCACAAGGGAGGAAGTCTGGCCTGGGGTGAATTATTAATTAGCAAGGCTGGTCCTCCCCCTCAGTGCTCCCTGGGAGAGGAGGGGGGGCTGTGTGCGCTCCTCACAAGCGGTAGGGGTTACCCACCATGCAGATGGTATTAACACACCTATCAAGGTAAGAGGGATCAGCACTCTGGGCTACTTGTGGAATTGTTAAGCAACACAGAATCAATAACCAACAGTGCAACGTTTCCTGCCATGCATGATGTGGGCCTACATACTGCCCATCCCCGTGAAAAGCTGTACAGCATGATTGGTGTGTGTATGTGTGTGTGTGTGGGAGAGGGGGCGGGGGGGGGGTTCATTAAGATGAACTTCACAGGCCTCCTCACTGGGGACATGCTGGAGGTTGATGAATTCCAGTTTTCAACTAATGATCAACTTCTATATGAAGTAAAAAACAAAGCAAAGCTTCCTAATACTTGTTATCCCTTACTGACCTTTCTACACCTTGCCCCAAGTGCACACACCCACACGCACGCACGCATGCACGCACACACACAAACACATTTAGGGTGTAGCATGTGAATCTGACACTAGTTCCCTTGTACAACAACAAACCCACAGACAGACTATGGAAGAAGGCAGGACTACAGACGTACAGTTACCTTACAGTATGTTTCTGAGAGTCTCAGTTCACTTGTTTGGTGGATCCCCTGGGGTCATCCATTTCCCAGCACCCCTGACTTTCCCCCCTAAACAGTGGAGACTACGGGGACTGGGACAGAGGCTTTGATCTTCACACAACTCCTTAAAATCACAGAGAGGAAGCAGGGATTTTCTCCAAAGGGTGTCTCTGTGCTCTATTCCCCAGGAGGACCGAGCCAAGTCATCTATGAAAGTGAGTGAATTGCAAAGCAAAACAGTGCTCCCCAGGGTGCAGAAACAGATACTCCAGCAGTCGCTTTGCAGAAGAACACTGGTAATGAAAAATGTATCACTGTGTGATGTACAGTACCTGCAGCTACCTGATTCGCAAAGTCACATATAGTCAGGGATACGTGATAATTCAAAATTGGGAAGCCTAATTGTCAAATTAATTTCACAACTTTCAGAAATTCCCTTTTTATTTAAATCATCACTCATGTACTAATTGAGAAATTCTGAATGAATGTACAGCTGTCTTCATTAAATGTGAGACTGAAATGATCATATTATGATTTGCCAACGTGACTTAAGTGACTAGTTATCTTCTTATAGTGAGGTTTGGTGATGTATTTTAGAAGCATTTTTGTTATATTTGCGGAAATTCTCATTACATCCTGATAGCAATCAATAAATCAAATGCTCTGACCAAAGAACATAAATCCAGTATCTGTGCCTGTTGCAGAACCATAATGAGCCCTTCCAATCGGGCCGAAGGCTGCCTGTGCACTCTGCCAGTGTACTCATTGTGCTTTAGCTGAGTCTTCCACAATCTGCTATCAGCTGTTAGTACTAACAATAGTCATGTTGGTTGTTTACGTTCATAAAGATAATTTGGGGGGAGGGGCTTTGAAGGGAGGCCTAAAGGGATCGGCTATCAGTATTGCCGCCTTTGCAAATCTCTTGCTAGATTTAGCGACTTTTGGAGCTAGTGCTGCTCGCTACTTTAATTAAAGAAAACAGATGGCAACACTGGGCTGGGTTCTTAGGTTGGATCATTTGTAAAATCTAGCCTACTGTTGCTGGTTTCTCCAATGTTGCCGACGCCAGCTTTAAATAAGGAGCTTCTTAAATATTTTCCATATCTTTCCATATTTTCCAAACAAGGTGCAGTGATGATACATTTTGATGAGTGTCCCTCAGTGTACTGAGCTGAACAATAATAATAAAGTCCTGTACAATATAGTTGCACTGCAATAGCCCTTCAACACATACTTAGTGAACCTGACAATGTTCAATATTTGTTTTAAATTCAATGAGATTGTTTATTTTGTTCAATTAGATTGTACAATACTTAAAGATGTTCACAATGTTGTGTTCCCCTCATTTTTTTGGTATCATTTTCAATCTCTGATCATCAGGTCTCGTTTTATACTGACAATATTCTTCCGTCACCAATAAGAGCATGCTTTACTGACTTTATTAGCTTCATCACCCATGTTAGAGTTATATAATTCTGTCTTAAGTCACTGATCCTCTATATCTAAACATTTTTGCTTTATGAAGACAGGTGCGAGTGGATATTTCTGATATCGTTTAGGTTGGAACGGATGTATTTGAGGTATGCGGGGGAAGACCAGTGGCCAAGAACCTTAATTATATGGTCGGGTTCGGTTGAAGATGTTGGCTGAAAAAGGTGGGATGGGAGTCAGAGGGTCGGAGGCTGGTGCCAATAGTCTGAATTTCTTGTACAAGAAATGAGAAAGTGAGTCGTCAATCGTGTTTTGTGACTTGGGATGTGGGAGCCTCGGATGCTGAACTGGTGCTGAGCCGAAACCAAAGTGAGCCTCACATGAACTGCATTATATCGAGACAATGAGACCGTCCTTTGTTAAGGATGCCTACGACGGCGCTGTTGTCTGAATAGATTGCGATGTTTTTTTTTCAGACCATTTGGGCCCCAAAGAATACCTGCTATGACTACGGGATACGTTTCGGAGATCGTGGAAGAAGGGGTGAGGGATGAGATTTCGGGCGGCCTTTCAGCTGAGAACCATTTGTCTCGACAAAAGCCACCAAAGCTGATGGAGAGGGCTGCATCTGTGAATAGCTGGAGTTTTTCTGGTTTATTGATATGGTTGTCATAAAAGAAGGAGATTCCATTTCAAAAGGATAGGAACTGGTGCCACAGTTTAAGCTCCGTTTGCATGCTTCGTCGAGTGTGACGTGGTCGTGGCTATTTAGAACGGAGATGGAGGTGTGAAAAGAAGGATCGACCGTGGCGTAGTTTAGGTGGCCTAGCAGCGAAAGGGGTTGGTGTTTGGTGCATTTTACGGCCCGGAGGAAATTTGAGATGGGTAATGAGATCCAATGGATTTTCTTGGTAGGTAGGGATGCTTAGAGTGAGATGGGCTCGAGGGTAATGCTGTTAGGTTGTAATACCAAGGATGTGCTAAGACCTACGTTTTTTATTTTATTTATTTATTTCTCACTATAGATGAATGCAGAGTTCCTGTAATGCAGAAGTCAGAGTGTGTAGGCTGTGTGCTGGGGTTGAGTAATGTAGCAGGACAGTGAGGAAGTCGTCCAAGAGATGGATGACGTACAGGAGTTTATGGACGTTTATCAGGATCCAGCAGAGTGCTTCGGATAAGCAATCCAAAAATCGGGCTGCTTTTGCACTTGAAGGACAGACGCACGGGAGAGTAATATGCACCCTTCCAATGTCACGTTTCTAGGGCAAAGCAGAGACTCAAGAGCAGAGGATGACACTAGAGATGAGGTGAGGCAAAAGGCAAGGTCTTTTACTAGGCAAAAAGGTCATACACTGGGGTCAGTCCGGAAAGGCAAACAAATCCGACAGGGAGCAGGCAAGGATCAAAAACAGAGAGTAATGCAGAGTCAAAAAACATACAAGCTGACAAGGGACAATAATGCTGGAAAGCAGATGCACAGACTAGATAAAACAAAGAGAATCTGGCACCGGAACAGGGAAAGCAGGGGAGTATATATGTGTGGGGTTGGAGGAGGGAAAAACCAGGGGCAGGTGAAGGGAATGACAAATCAGGAGACACACACATGGAAAGCAGGTGAAGGGAATGACCAATCAGGAGACAAACATGGGACTAACAGGGTGTTACAGTAGCCCCCCCCCCCCCTCTAAAGCCGGCTCCAGACGGCCCAGGTTGGTCCGAGTGGCACTGGTAGAAATCCATGATGAGGGACCTGTCCAGAATGTTCTTGGAGGGAACCCAGGACCTCTCTTCTGGTCCATATCCCTCCCAGTCAACCAGGAACTGGCGACCTCGACCCCTGGGGCAGACTGCCACCAGCCGTTTGACGGTGAAGACTGGGCCGCCGTCAATGATCCGGGGGGCTGGAGGGGGTTTGGAGGCGGGAACCAGTTGGCTGGTCCTTACTGGCTTAACCTTGGAGACATGGAAGGTAGGGTGGAAACCTTATGGTCCTGGGGAGTTGTAACTGGACCGCCGCAGGGTTAATCACCTTGGAGTTGGGGAAGGGGCCGATGAACCTGGGCACCAGTTTGCGAGACTCCACACTTCAAGGAAGATCCTTGGTTGACAGCCAGACCCTCTGTCCCACCCGGTAGCGAGGAGTTGGGGTGCGGTGCTTGTCGGCTGCCCTCTTGTAGCGGTCTGACGTCCGAGTAGTGCCGCTCGCGCCCTTCTCCAGGTAAGGTTACATCGAAGCACCAGCGTCTGTGCGGATAGGACCGGAACCTTTCCCTCGAGGTCTGGGAACAAGGGGGTTAAGTACCCATAACCAGTAACATACACAATGCCAAACCAAAATAAAGTTTTTTGCTCTGAAATCTTTATAAAATGCATATTTTTGTTCTCAAAATCAGAGTTCTGGAAGTACCAGGGTCTGATCATTTTTATGTGAACGTCTCACAGAGCTGAGTGAGACCTCCTGTTAACCGTCAGAGCTGGGAGAATGCAGGGAAACCGGCCAAAATGAGATTGACAGCACTGTTAGCCAATACAAGTCAGTCAGGCCAACCTTATGGTAATTTGATGGGGGCCATTTCCTAGCTGCTGACCATCCCCCATATGTAAATCTTCAGTCACAAAGACCCATGGAAGCTTTGTTTTTGAGTAGAGGTTTCACACGACACGAGCCTATTTCAGTGCAGCACCAGCGGAAATATGTCTTTCTACAGCGTTTCATAATCAGGTACGAGGCTGTTTATGTTATTTTGCTGGTTTCATAATCGTCTGAGGCTGGTGTTCTGTGGCTCAGACATCGCTGCTGCTGTGGTTTAATGTCGGACTCCCTAGTTTTCTCTGGCCCTCTCCCAAATTTGGTCAATGATGAGATGCATAGCTGTATGTCATCATTCAACCGCTGGTTGGTGTCCAGCAAACAATGTGGGCTTCGTTGATAATTGGGAGACTTTCTGGGGAAAACCTGGTCTGATTAGGAGAGACGGCATTCATCCAACATTGAATGGAGCGGATCTCATTTCTGCAAAATCTGACCAAATTTATTTGGGGACCTAATCCATGACAACCCAGAGTTCAGACCTGAAAGCAGAGTTGTAGTCTTACACCCTTCTCTGCACTTCCATTAGAGCAGTTACCCACCCAAAACTCAATAGAGACTGTGTCTGCCCCACGGCCACTTAAATGAATTAAATGAATTAAATGAAAAGTAACCAGAAGAGGAGTTATAAAAAATAACCTCATAAAAGTTAACACCACCAATGCAACAGTGCAACAAAATAGGATAATTAAAAGTGGACTCTTAAATATCAGTTCTTTGTCATCTAAAGCTGTATTAGTAAATTATTTAATATCAGACAATCATATTGATCTATTCTGTCTTACTGAAACCTGGCTGTGTCATGAAGAATATGTCAGCCTAAATGAATCAACTCCTCCAAGTCACATTAATACTCACATTCCTCGAGGTACCGGCCGAGGAGGTGGAGTAGCAGCTATCTTTGACTCAAACCTATTAACAAACCCTAAACCTAAATTAAACTACAACTCATTTGAAAGCCTTGTTCTTAGTCTTTCACATCCAACCTGGAAAACAATACAGCCAATTATATTATTTATAGTGTACCGGGTCCGTATTCTGAATGAAGCTCTGTTGAGCCGTGTATTCCTATAGACCTTAGTAGTAATGACTTCATGAACTTCTTCAATGATAAGATTCTAACTATTAGAGACAACATTAAAAATCTCTTGCCCTCAACCAGTACTGATCTATCCTTGGAAACAGCTATAAATCCTGATATATGTTTGGACGGCTTCTCTCCCATCGACTTTAAAAAATTGTCTTCAACAATTTCTACTTCTAAACCTTCTACCTGTCTCTTGGACCCCGTCCTGACGAGACTGCTTAAAGAAGTTTTACCTTTGATTGGCACCTCTCTGCTGGATATTATCAATCTGTCTTTACTAACAGGCCATGTACCACAGTCCTTCATAGTATTACCTTTAGTTAGTACCTCTACTAGATATTATCAATCTGTCTTTACTAACAGGCCATATACCACAGTCTTTTAAAGTAGCTGTAATTAAGCCTCTTCTCAAGAAGCCCACTCTTGATCCAGAAGTGTTGGCTAACTATAGATCGATCTCTAACCTTCCCTTTCTCTCTAAAATCCTTGAGAAAGTAGTCGCAAATCAGTTATGTGACTTTCTACATAACAATAGTTTATTTGAGGATTTTCAGGATTTAGAAAACTCCACAGCACAGAGACGGCACTGGTGAACATTACTAATGACCTTCTAATTGCATCAGATAAAGGACTTGTCTCTGTTCTTGTCTTGTTAGACGCTAGTGCTGATAAAGAACTTGTCTCTGTCCTTGTCTTGTTAGACCTTAGTGCTGAGTTTGACACCATTGACCATCACATATTACAGAGATTAGAACAGTCGATTGGCATTAAAGGTAGTGCACTAAGCTGGTTTAAATCCTATTTATCAGATCGATCACAGTTTGTATATATAAATGATGAAACCTCGATTACCACCAACGTCAGTCATGGAGTTCCACAAGGTTCTGTGCTTGGACCAATCTTATTCACCTTATATATACTTCCTTTGGGCAATATTACCAGAACACACTCTATAGACTTTCATTGTTATGCTGATGATACTCAATTATATCTATCGATCAAGCCAGAAGAAACCAACCAGCTTGCTAAACTTCAAGCATGTCTTAACTCTCTGGGGTCAACACACGCGCTGGCGCGTTTTCGCTGTGTTTACTCGCTGTTTAAATTAATAGCTCCTCGATAATACGGCACAGAGATATGGTTAAGATGTCTACGTAACCGTATGCTCTCCACTTCCGTGTCCTAGTTCTCACGAGATCGTACGTGACTCACACAGCGCGCCAGGAGCTTGGACGTGTCGTGTGATTTGTGTGTGTCGAGCTCCGCCTCTCAGCGTCATTTGTGGATTCATGTGTCCGGCAACATTTTTGTATGAAACTAACCAATGGACACAGTAAATCACTAAGGACCTACCCACCACCTTATGCTACAGAAACACTGTAGTTTTCATTCAGTCTGCACCCGAGAGGACAGAGAGAAGAGAGGAAGTACGAAGAGAAAGTTTACAGTTAACGACATACTTTCAGCGATATAGTTAATATTTTGTTTGAAAACAAAAACAGTTGTAATGTTCATTTGCACACATCCCATGGATCTGTAGTATGAAGTAATTACTCAGAGGGACTGAGATTAAATGGGACTAACAGTTGGTGGAAGTAGAGTGACAGACATCACTAAAAACATCACACAAAAAAACGATATTACTAAATTTGGTTCTTGACATTTATTATACATTTATCTACTATTTTATCCTTATATTCCTTTGCACTGTTGTGAACCTAAGACTTTGGTAAAACAATTTCAAGCACTAAAACAGTTCGTCCACATGAGTAAAGTTATGTTTTCACAAGATATTTGAAGAATAAAAAGAATCGGACTTCAATTTTTCAGCTTTATGGCCAAATTATCTCTGTACACAGTGCCTTAGGACAATTGGTGCCTCATTATATACATAGCTTAGTTTGTTCTGCAAATTATCATACACAACACATGGGTATGTCTCATATGCAAGTACCTTTAAAGGTGAATTTAAGACAATATGTAAAAATCGGGAAAATGCCCTTAGACCCCAGAGGGTTAAAGATATAAAAACATGGATGACCTGCAACTTCCTGATGTTAAACTGAAGTTATTCTACTAGACCCAGAACACCTCCGAAATCAACTATCTAATGATATAGTTTCTCTTGATGGCATTGCCCTGGCATCTAGCACCACCGTAAAGACTTGTCCTTTAACTCCCACGTAAAACAAATCTCAAGGACTGCCTTTTTTCACCTACGTAACATTTCAAAAATCAGGCACATGCTGTCTCAAAGCGATGCAGAAAAATTAGTTCACGCATTTGTTACTTCTAGAATAGACTAATGCAACTTCTTATTATCAGGCTGCTCTAATAAGTCTCTTAAATCTCTCCAGTTGATCCAGAATGCTGCAGCTCGTGTACTAACAAAAACTAAGAGAAGAGATCATATTACTCCTGTATTAGCTTCTCTTCACTGGCTCCCTGTAAAATCCAGAATCGAATGTAAAATCCTTCTCCTCACCTACAAAGCCTCAATTGGTGAGGCACCATCATATCTTAAGGATCTCATAGTACCATATTACCCCACTAGAGCTGCGCTCACTGAATGCGGGGCTGCTTGTGGTTCCTAGAGTCTTAAAAAGTAGGATGGGAGCCAGAGCCTTCAGCTATCAAGCTCCTCTTCTATGGAACCAGCTTCCACTTTCAGTCCAGGGGGCAGACTCAGTGACCACATTTAAGAGTAGACTTAAGACTTTCCTCTTTGATAGCGCTTATATTTAGGGCTGGCTCAGGTTTGCCCTGGTTCATTCTTTCCAGCCCCTTGATATGCTGCTATAGGCCTAGACTTCTGGGGGACAACTTAGGATACACTGAGCTCCTCTATCCTTTTCTCTCTCTCCTTCTGTATGAATTCATGCACCATTAATGCACATTACTAACTCTGCTCCATCCCCGAAGTCTTTGTGCCTTCTCGCCTCGCAGGTTTCTGTGGATCGTGGTTAAATCTGGACCCTGTTCCTGCGTCCCGCTGTGGTCCTCCCCGACACCTACTGCTACTATTACATGAATCATTTCTGTCATGTGAATTGAACGTTTTTGAGCGCCTGGATCTCCAGCGGGTGGGAGAGCAGCGTCGGGGAAGGATGATATTCCTCGGACGGGCTATTGGAAGGCAAAGGCCGACGACTTCGGAGTTATTGGAAAATGGATACCGAGAGCCCTGGGGAACCTGGATGGCTGAAAGAAGCCGAGATTGCTGGCGACAAAGCATGGTGGGAGAAAGAGGGAGCTCCGGGACTTCAGGATATAACTGGTCATCTTCGAACAGTTTATTATTGAAAGGGTTGAGAAAGAGCACCTGGTCCATTGTACAAGGTAAGCGGTTTAGGTTTTTGCTCGTCTGTCGCACGTCATGATGAAGCTTAGTCAAAGAGGCAGTCAATTGGTCAGTTGTTCTTAAATACTTTGTGCGGAGGAAATATTCAGACCTGGCATTATCATGTGTCTTGAGGGATCTGATCACAAGTGGACAGCTCTAAGTACGTCAGCTCACACCCGCGTCTCCAGTCACCGCTATACATATAAATAAACATGCAACCTACGTCATTTCTGTTTTCTAAGACCAAATGCACTGTTGTTTTTAACTGGCAGGAGGCAGCAGAATAATTATCCTAAATATTTGTGTCAATATACATTTGTTACATGCATAGTGTCTTTTCAAAATAAACTTCCTTCTTCACAGGAAATTAAGTTTAGGTTCAGGCAACCCAACCACTTGGTTAAGTTTAGGAAAAGAGCGTGGTTGACGTTAACTTGAATGACTAACGATTCACGTGACTATTGACAAAGGACACTAATGCCTTAATGTTGACATTTTGTCACCTGAGTCATAACAACTTACTTTTAGTTTCAACATGAATGCTGGTGTCTTGAACGAAAGTCTTGTGTTTGTTTGATTCATCCACCATCCCTCCCACCCTAAGCAGATGTATTTTATACTACATCACATGTTATTACCAAGTTGGAGTAATTTCCTCCTGCGTTTCTTACGGTTGTTGAAGAGGGGTGGGGGAGGGGGGGGCCCTGTGCGTTACTTTCCAATGCTGTTGAGCAATGACAAAGCAGCGGTATTTGAAGAGTTGGGAGTGAGAACAGGTTGCTGGATGTGGTCTGAGCAATCAGATCTCAAAGCGTCCTCACTGTCCGATTGTGATCAGATCACTGAAGATGCATGTTAATGCCAGGTCGGACGGGGTTAGTACGCTGTAGCTCGTCACAAATTCTGTGCTTGATGTTGTGACAGGACATTTTTTTATCAAAAACTATGATTTTGTATGTTAAATAAAAAATAAACAATATTTATTAAAGTACAATTTATCTCTGTAAGATCCAAAATAAGCTAAAGTGAGACCTGATTGACTTACATTTTTCAAGTCTGTCTTAAAATAAGTCAGGTGATCCCTTCCTAATGCGCTTTCAATGTAAGTGTTGGGGCAAAAAATCTACAGTCTACAAAGGTTTATTTGAAGTTAATGTGAGGCTTCAGCAGTCGTTCCAGTTCCTTTAGTGCACAATCCTCCCTTTGTGTTTCTGTTGACTGCAGCTCTACAGCAACTCAGCAAGGAAACACTGTCTGGAGGAACACAAAGAGGTCCTTTTGCACCCGAAACACTAACTTTGGAAGATATCCACTTTATTTGACTAACTCAGACTGCCATAGCCTCATATTTCCTTCAGATAAACTTTGGAATGTGTTTTTTGACAGAATTAGGACTGTTGATTTTGTCATTAGGAGAGAGTGTAGCAAGCGCAAACAGTTTCAGTGTAATTACCTCTATTTTGGTCTTCATTAACTCCTGAGAACATGATTTGTTTCTTTAGCTGCTAAATGCTCGACTTTGTTCACCAGCTAGTTGTTAACATTGGCAGTCTGTTTGGCGCTGAGCAGTTTTAGCTGATAACAGTAAAACAGTAAGGATGCAGACTATAAAACCAAAAAGATTTGCTCACCATTACAAGCCAAAGCAATCAATGTTACAAAATTCCAAAGAATTTTGTAAAAAAAGAAAAGTACTTTTTTCCTGATGTTTCCTGATCCTCATGTTATTCTTACCCTCTGGTCCAGCTGCCCCTTGCATTTTCTTTTCATGTACTACTCTCTTCCGCTACATCCCAAAATATGTTTCCTCTTGTCCTGCCGATCATCACACCTCGCCATACCCCAGGGGTTTCCTCTTTATTTGATTCCTTGAACTGGATTTCTAGCCTGTGCTTTTGATGAGAAAAAAAAGCTACATTTATGAGGGTAATTCATCACCTTTATAAACATGTTCTCCTGCAGAGGCTGAGTGTTTCTGAAAAGAATTATGCCTCAGAAATTAAGAATGTAAGGATGGCTGCGGAGGTCCACGGGGAGTCGTTTGTGGTCCTACTGTAACTGTACAGTGCTGTGGTGGCACAATAAAACACAGGGTTTTTAAGGGTTTCAAAGTGGCTTTCCTACTCTCGCTTCTGTCAGCCATAAATTGAGAATAAACACAGCTATATATGGGGCACCCATAAATGCCTCCATAATTCATACCTTTGGGGTGAAGCTCAGGTAGTTTAAGTCGTCTCTGTGATACAATGTTTTCACGTAAATAATATACCCACAACACTCCACCCCACTCCTGTTTCTTCAACCCCCCTCCCATAGCTAATAGCTTTATCTGGACATTATTGGACAATAAAGGGACACATAACATATTGCAGATGATTAGACTCATGTGTATATCAAGTGTATAGGTGTAACAGCGCCTCATATAGCAATATGTTGCATTAGAGGAGCTCTGTTCATCTTATCATCCGGGGGTAGAATAATTACCTTCTGGTTGTATCTTTTTCTTTTTTTTATCAAATACGGATATCACAATTAGTTGCAACATTTTTTTCTCCCCTTTATGTAACACTACTTCACTTCTTTATTTTATCTATTTACCTGCATGTTGAAATAAAATTATAGGCTTTCTGTGATTAATCTTTTCCATCTCTGCCTTCTGACATGATTTTGATCCTTGGTGTACTCCTAAGGATAGCGGGTGACTGGCATATGGCAAAGCCTTAAAACACAGCATCACAAACATAAGGCCTACACATCTCTGTGGATCTGATGCTCATAAGCCAACAGAAGATAAAGTCGTAGAAGACATAATACACCTCAGAAAAGAGAATCCAAGAGAGCTGGGTGCCAGATTTCTGATCAAAGCACCTTTTGAAGTTTGCACCGGAGTGTGTGTGTGTGTGTGTGTGTGTGTGTGTGTGTGTGTGTGTGTGTGTGTGTGTCTGTCTGTGTGTGTGTGTGTGTCTGTCTGTGTGTGTGTTAGAGGCAGAGAGTAGGAGACAGACTGAGAGAGCATGTTTGTGTGTTTTCTCTAGATATTTGCCTGGGTGTCTGTCTTTATCAGTGTAACAAAATGCATGAAGCAAACATACAGTGTTTCGTGATATACCAAATATAACGAGACATTCCACAACAATAATTAAGTGTAAATGATTAGATGTTTGCTACTACTAGATATATACAAAAATGTCCACTTGAATTATGAATTCAATATATTTTTGTATATCCTCTCAAGTATCGCGCCTATGCTCTATGTACTTGAAAGCCTCGTGTCCAAACTGTCATCTTCTCAGGCACAAAGAACAGCAGTGTTCCTTTCTAACAGCATATATGAAGTTCATTCAGTTGGCTTTAAAGACAAAAGGGTCATAGAATGTTCTCGACCCCCAGTTCACTGTTACTAGCATTGGTCATTCTAATGTATTTACTCCAAATACAAAGCCACAGTTTAAAGCTTGGTAACCCACAGATGAATCAGCATTTAAGTCCAGCAATTCAAACCTCCAGAGTTTTTACAATTATTACCAACCTTTATGTGTCATATCTCTATTTGTTAACTACCTTAATATAAAAGATAACCACAGACGTTATAAAGTAGAGCATGGATTTAATATAAAGTCTTACCTTTTACTAGTAGTAATGGCTGTGACATCAGTGAAATCCACTTAACAGAGGTATCATTTCGTCACCTTCCTAAAATAATGTCCGAAGTCATTTTTTGAGAAAAAATATTTTGTTGCCTAAATCATCTCCTCATGATGCTGACCACATTAGTAAAATCGCCTCCTCAGTTGAACAGATCATGCGATTCTACCCCTGTAGTATAATGGCCTATGTCAAGAGTGTGACTTAGGCAGTTTTATTTTGCCTAAATCACAAGACAATGAAAAAATGACTTGGGCCATTATTTTAGGAAGGTGATGATTTTGAAATAGGCAATTTAGTCAGTTGCTTGGACATAACCACCGCTGTTATTAAGTAAAGCATGGATTTAATGAGTGGAGGTATGTTGCCGGCAGTAAAATTATAAGTAAGTATTGCAAAAACGTACACAATGTGAGTGGCTCCAGGATCCAGCAACAAAGTGAACCCGGTCGAAATCGTTCTCACTCACAGTTTGTCAAATGCCACCGCTCTGTCAAAGTCCCTCAGCAGCACGGCGGCCCCCTTTAGCAATGCATGCATCTAACTAATGTAAACCCTCCTGTGTCATTAGTGAACAATAAGAAATATTGATGTAGTATAAAGTACGTGAGGTTCTGCTTAGTGTGGGCAGGAGAAGTGATGGATGGGTCAAACAGGACTTTCACCCATGAGACCCTTACAGGGGCGTAAGTTTGCATATGGACGGTAGGGAAATGTCCGACAGAATTGTCCCGACTAATATTTGAGTTAACACTTTCGCATTATCCCGAACACAAACACACACATAGAGAGAAGTAGAATCTCCTGTTGACCGAGTGGAGAAATGCACTTCTGGTGTGATCATCATGGCCGAAGCCAGGTCTGGACCTCGTAATTATTTCCTCAACAGCCCACCTTCTCTCTCCATCTGAATGATGTGAACGCGCTTCAAAGGGACAGTTATTAATAAGAGAGCTATCTGTGGTGGTGAGGTGACTGGAGGTGAATGGTTGTGTTCACTGCAGCGAATTTTACACACTAAAACTGTATGATGATGAACTATATAGATGACATAAAACAATATCATTGAAAACAATTGACTTTAATGCTATTTGAGGTTATCTAGGATTTCTACAACCCACGATGATAATTTCATCAACTGACTGCCAGCAGCATGAAGTCTGGCCCTCTCCTTTGAGCTTCGGGAGTTTGAACTGCTGGTTTGAATGTTTATGATGAAGTGGATCTAGTCTGCACTTTACCAGAGGTGGTCAGGTTAATATTTATATGGACAATATACCGCAAGACGGTGAGGTTTATGCCTGATCGTAAGTAAGGGTGGGAATCTCACGGAACCTCACAATTTAAAGAGCTACGATGCAATTATGTAACGATTGTGGAGTCATTGTGATTCTATACATAGTTTATTTGTTCTCACTGTAACTGCTATTTCTAAAACACAGCATATTTGGTATGATTCATAATTACAATAAAAGAAATGACTTCCATCATTGTTTATTAATACAATATTCGTAACAAATAGAAGAGCTGTTTAAACTTGAGGGTTACATTTCCAACATATTTCCCAGCATTGCAAAAAGAAAAGAAAAATGATTATATATATTAAATATATTATGCCTGTGCTTGTAAAAACACAGACTTCAGCATCTTCTGAATCACTTGACATAAAAAGCTGCCCTTATTCACTAATAAATAATATCGACTTCTCTTCAACCAAATCCTCCTGCTATGGGCAGTAAACATTCTGTACCAGCTCTGAAACAAAAATAACTGTAGCATGTGGTGAAACTACACATACAGTGATAAAGAGCACAGTTTCGGGGACACAAGATTCTGTGGTAATGGATGTTCACACATAGTGTGCTACTCTATCAAAAGACACAAATGCTTCTATAAGCCAGAGTGTGCCGGTCGAATATCCATATTCGGCTGCTCAGACTTACCCTCACCAAAACAAATGCTTAGGCTAAGGATAGGTCAAATGTAGAGGCCAAATTTCATGTATGTATTTATGTATTTATGTATGTTTGTATGTAAAATGTTTATTTCTTAAAACATAATTTTTCTCAACATTTAGAGAAAAAAATACATGGGCATTTTTTTTATGTGCAAAAAGTTTTGAACATGAGCAGGATTCTTGCTGAAACACATGTGAACAACGATATGCCAGGGGGATATTAATGGATTCAAATTAATTATTAATGTACTATTGAAGTGAATAGGTGCCACATGCACTTTAAAGAGGTTAAAGACACAAAAGGCGATGGAAGAATAAACCACGCCTACAGGTGTGTTGACTCAGCAGAGATAACAAAAAATGATAGAAGTTGATCTAAAGGAGAATAAATATTTATGCAATACAGAAATTATAATTTAATATTTTGAATTTTCACCTGAATTTTGAGTTTTCCTTTACATAACTAAAGATATTTTCACCATATTGCAGAAATTGTACCAGAATGCCAGAAATGAAGTGTGGGGAGGACCCCCACATAATAATATGTGTCCCCACCAATGTTGAAACCAAACCCCAATGTTGAAACCAAACCTGCAATACTAACTAATACTTAGTTAGTATTATAGTCATTGATGTCAACCTTAATCTTCTTCCTGTGAAAACGGAAGTTTGTTTTGAAAGGATACTAACAAGCGTATATTGAAACGCCGTCTCGACACATTGAAGACTAAAACTAGAGGGCTACCTAATGTGTTGGCCTACGATGCCGAGGGGCTCTGACCGGGCGGCGCTATTTGACCGGTTGGGTGAGATAATGTGTTTGCAGTCAATGAGTCAGACAGACAGACAGACAGACAGACAGACAGACAACACATAGACAGACAGACAGACAGACAGACTGACAGACAGACAACACATAGACAGACAGACAGACAGACAGACAACACATAGACAGACAGACAGACGACAGACAGACAGACAGAGAGACAGACCGACAGACAGACAGACAGACAGAGAGACAGACAGACGACAGACAGACAGACAACACATAGACAGACAGACAGACAGACAGACAACACATAGACAGGTAGTCAGACAGACAGACAACACATAGACAGACAGACAGACAGACAGACAGAGAGACAGACCGACAGACAGACCGACAGACAGACAGACAGACAGACAGACAGATGACAGACAACACATAGACAGGTAGTCAGACAGACAGACAACACATAGACAGACAGACAGACAGACAGACAGACAGACAGACAGACAACACATAGACAGGTAGTCAGACAGACAGACAACACATAGACAGACAGACAGACAGACAGACAGACAGACAGACAGATGACAGACAGACAAACACTCAAGCTTTGTTCATACTTGCTTCCGTAGATGGTGCAAAAGCTACGAGCACTGTTTGTTGCATTATTCTCTGAGACGACAGTTGTGTACAAACAAAATGTACTGAGAAGAAGCAAGAAGACAATGAGTGTTATGAGTGTGGGCGACAGTGGTTCAGTGGTGAGCAGGGTCGTCCTTCAATCAGAGGATCGGTGATTTGATCCCCAGCTCCACCAGTCCATCTCGATGCGTCCTTGGCCAAGACACTTAACCCCAAAATGCTCCCGTAGCTCCTCCCTTTAGTGTGTGAATGGGTGAATGATGACAAGTAGTGTTAAAGAGCTTTGAGTGGTCAGAAGACTTGAAAAGCTTGATACAAGTACAGATTATTTACCAGCACGGCAACCTCTGGTTGTGAAAAGTGAAGTCAAAGCTTCATGTGTTAAAGCTGCATTCTCTCTCCTGACCACCAGGGGGCGACTCCTCTGGTTGTATAGAAGTCTATAGAAAATGACTCTACTTCTCTCTTGATTTATTCCCTCAGTAAACATTGTAAACATGAGTTTATGTCTCAATCTCTAGTTTCAAATCTTCTTCAATACAGCATGATGTTCATTTAGTAAATTATGGTCCATTTAGAGTCAAACAGACCATAAAGCAGAGTATTCTTTAGGGCGGGGCTACAAGGTGATTGACAGGTTGCTACCTCTACCAGAGTTGTATACGGCGTCTTTACCATGGCGTCACTCCTCCGCAGTTCAAACATGGTCACTTTTGTTCACTAGTTTGTTCACTCAAAGCTTTAAAACCGCCGTCCACAGCCAATGGGTGACGTCACGCCAACTTTGTCCACTTCCTATATACAGTCCATTGTGTTACCGGCCAAACTCCATAAACCAACTTCCTCAATGCCGAGGAGGAATTGTAATTATCTGTAAACTCACATCTCATATTCATGGTAAACTTTATTGCCTTTATACAAGCCCTCGTAAAGAAAGAAGTCAAGTATCACATGCATTGCAAAGAAACAACATTTTAATATCCTGTAAACAATTTGATTTGGCTGCAAAATATTTACTTAAATGTAGATTTGTAAAATCTTTGGTTTTCAAAGCATTTAAGAATGAATTGGCCTCCTTTGGAAAATCCTCCAACATGTTTTTAGTGCTTTTATCAATAAACTATTTGTGAAAAGCTCTGATATTCATTTTCTGTCATTAAGGTTAGAAATAATCACCCCTCCTCCATTCATCATAAAATCTAAATGACTGACCAAATTGGAAAGAAAGATATTTTTGGTGTTCTTATGGCTTCATACATGAGCTCTAGCTTGGGTTTTCTTACTGTCTTTGACATGGTAAGCTCAATGTGAAAACGTTATTGCGTGCAAATCATTTTTATTCAGTCTTTTGGTCATATCAAGTACCACCCTCATGCCCTGATCCTCTTCAGGTGAGTTCCCAGTCTACACCTGCGTATTGCAGCTGGGCTGTGCATCACATGCTGCCCATATTTTCATACTGGTTCCATCTGCTTTGTTAAGTATATATTCTCTGAGGGGCAGTGCCAGTGACAAGTAACAAGACATGTTCTAGTGACCTCAATATCAGCGACAACGACCTAAAGAAATGTAAGTATAATGTTCATATTTCCTCTGTGTTTTCTACAGCTATATCAGCCTGGAGTCAAAGAACACCAATGCTTTAAAATGTTTACAGGACATTAAAAACATATCATGATGTTCATTTTATGTTTACCCAGTTGTCCCCATTAAAAGGAAAAGTCATTAAATATGATGTGTCAAGCAATCATTTAGAGATGTTAAACATTGGATGTGTTCAAATTTACCCCAAGGATAACAGGGGGATGAACTATTGTTATATTGAACATAATATGCAAACTGTCCACTGGCAATGCAACATGTTTAAACTGAGTATATCTATAAAACATTCCCCTTCAATATCTGCAAACAACAACTAAAGCTGATGATGGATTGTAGTCTTTATAGCACTTTACATTTCATGAGTAAAAAGTAGGTAAATGAGCTAAAATAATCAATAAAACAAATGGGAAAATGTAATATTGTCTTGGAAATATAAAATCATACAGGTCAGTTAAAAGTCAGTTTAAAGGTGCTTTTAAAGGTGCTTGCAACAAATTTGTTCCACAGTTTAGGCGACATGACAATGAAAGCACAGACTTTTGAAGCCCTTTTTCTGTGTGCTTTTGTCTCTCTTTAATGCTATTTAAGTGATTCATTGAATAAAGAGGTGCAGCAGAGCAGCAGCATTTTTGATCAATTGCTAATGATTTAGTGCTTTAATCCAGACGAGATAAAAAAAACTAAATGTATAACTTGCAATAGGTCAACAACAGATGGAAAGTGTTAGATTTTAGATTTTTTTCTCAACCGATAAAAGTCATAAAAGCAAGACTAAATAATCCCTTGTTCTTCCTGTTAAAGTTTACATTTAAATAAAAAATTATCAATCCAATTACATACACAAACACTAGTACACCTACAGTAATCTGCAATCAGTGCTCCAGCAATCTAGTAATCTTTGACCCTCTTGCTCATATCTGCTGCGCAAACGATTGTGGGTCAGAATAGCCAGAAAAGGTGCTGGCATGTATTCTGCAAAATGCAAAGCAGTAGGACATCCTGGTATTTTTGGCATACTGCATTTGGCATACTATGTATTGGAACATACTAAATATTTTCCTGGTATACTAAATAGTATGGTAGTATGGTTATTGGAATGCACAGACTTGGTCCTAAAATGCCCATCATGCCACCTGCCTTTCCCCACATCCTACCTGCCTCCACATCTTTCAAACCCCCTGCTCTCAGTTTGGAACACAGGCTTGCTGTTATACATTTTTAGTCTCAAGCATAATCTAATATCACCCTGATGACATAATATTTCTCATGCATGCGTACATGCATGTGAACAGTTTTCGGGCCCTGTAAGTGGCGAAATAAGTAAGACAGTCCCCGATATACTGCAAGTCATACTGCAGGGTTGGGTTGGTTGATGTTGCAGTAGTTGGACCCATCATGAACCATATGGTTCAGCAACTGTAAAACTCTCTCTTGTGTTATATTAGAGCAGCAGCAAAGACAAGTTTTCTCTATGAAAATGTCTCAGATGATTTCTTGAGAAGAATCATGAGGAAGCCAGATTTTAACGAGCAGACGGAGTCCTTCAGACCTGGAACAAGTACCCTCTGTGGTGCTTGTGTTTAATGGCCCCACAGAGGATATTGCCCCCTGCCGCTCTGAGAGGAGCTCTCCTGAGTCAAGTGACTTTGATGGGCTGCCCCCTGAGCCCAGTGCTTCTCTGGCATGGGAATGGAAGGCAGAGGCCCTTGTGAGGTGAGGAGAGGGATTTGTGTGCGGCCTTTTGTTCCCAGGCTCTCTTCCGGTGCGCCAAAGACCCAGAGCCTCCCAATGTGCAGCACATAGAACAATACAACCCAGTTCCCCCAGTCGGTCTGTTCCGCAATCCCCTCCAATCTGTTGTTGTCTGCCTGATGTTTTAATCCCTCCTGATAAACTGGGAAACAGCTTTATTCCCAACAGGCACGTATCTCGTGACAATAAAGTGGGATTGAGTGCACCGAGAGTTAGTCAGTGCTGTCAGGCCTTTGCTGCAAAGGTCAACAAGAGCTACACCTAATTTAAAATGGAATCAGAAAAACTTTGGAATTAACCAAATATGCTGTTTGAGAAATTTGAAAGCTTTAGAATTAAAAATGTATCAGTATAAGCTGCAGTGGATTTGGTCTGGGTTTATGTTTTTGTCTTTGAGTGTCTAAACAGAATGGCAGGTGTTAATTTGGCATTTTCGCGAGAGAGGTTAGAAAATTGGTGTGGAATGACCAAATGATAAACCATAATCTACACTTCCACAAACCTGAGACAGCTGATACAGCCCAGTATCATGGCAGGTCATGAAATAGTCAAGAAATGTAATATATTGGATATTACTATGCAGTAATGTCAGAGGTGACATATAATTAAATATGAAGATTGACCACTTATGGTGGGCGGGTGGGGGGATGAATGGGTCCAAACACAGGACTTTCCACTACGAGACCGGTGCTCGACATCCCGTGTCTCAAAGTCGTTGTAACGTAATGTCGTCCCAAAAATAAGTAGTTACGAGCGACACAAATAAAACCAGAAACCTGTGTCACTATTTCACGAACTGCCATGATTATTTTTTTTCCCTTTTAATTTAAAACAAACAACATAGGAATTGAAACGGCTCTTTATCTGTGCGCCTCTTTTTTTGCTAAGTGAACAGAGAATGTGCTGCAGAAGTCTCACTCAGTAAACATGTGCATCATTATCCATTCATCGGGACGTATTGTTTGTTTACTGTGGCCCCATTTCCAGAGAGCCCAAAAGCAGGCCGGTGGAGTGGGAAGCCCAGAACAAAAGCCTTTCTTCCCCACCCGCCTGGGCCTCAGAAATGCTCACCACTCAGCCGGCACAGAGCCTTTCACCAGGCTTTTGGCCGCCCATGAGTGACAGTTGAATCACCGAGAACTTTTCCCAAGTACAGGAGCCGGGGTGACTACACTGTAAAAATATTTCTGCAAAACACAAATATATTGATTGTTGAGAAGACTGTTAGCTAACAATTAAAGTTTTGTGTTCAGTGATGTGTTTGAGAGATGTATTAATAGAAAGAGTACAATAGAGAAACAGGGGCATCTTTGTAACGGAATTCCAGAATTTTTAAGGCTGAGTGAGATTTGTCAACCATGAAATATCTGAATTGCATTTACGATATGTTGATTAATTGAAAACAATACATAGCAATACTTTTATCAGGGTGGGAAGGACCAAGTTGAAATGAGGAGTGACAAGTGGATTTTGAAAAAGATTGTTTTATTTACATGAAAATAAGAATGCCCATATAAGTGGTCAACTAAATAAAACTAAACTTCAGATATGCTAACTTGCATGAATAAAACTATGCAAAACAAACTAACCCCATAAGTGGTCAACTAAACAAAACTAAACTTCAGATATGTTAACTTGCATGAATAAAACTATGCAAAACAAACTAACCCCATTAAAGAAAAATATGACCAATAAAATGAACAAATAGGTGATCAAAAAAGAAATGGAGTAAGAGTCTCATTGGCCACTTCCTGTATTCAACAGCTCTGCTTTAGATGACAATATGTCCCTCCAGCAGCAGCAACCAGCTGCACTGGTAACTCAATAAAAATAGAACTTTTAACAACTCAGGGCATAATTAACTGTGGACAAACTGAATGTGACTGTACAGAATAATGAATGAACTCCCAACAATATAAAATAAGCTGTAAGTATGAGGCATTTGTAACCATTGTAACCATTGCCAGTACCAATACCAGTACCCTTAAAATGATACCGATACCATTAGAGCACTTCATTTGATACCCATCATGTGAATGGAAGCTGCGTGTGTCCCTCTGGCTAACTAATCGCCGCCGTACTGCTAAGCGCTCATACAGAGGTCACTGCTGATAACCCCGTCTCCCAACCCATGGTGGCAGGACCACATTGTCATGGAAGCATGACCCTACAGTTCCCCCCACAAATGTTGAAATAACTTGCTGCCTCACCGCACATGGATGGTTCGCATGTAAATATGCTAAAAGCCAGGTTGCGTCATCGCCCGGTCTTCTGAAGGTCAGAGTTCATAAAGTGGAGTGAGGGTCATTTACTGAAACAAAATTCAAGCTAAAAACTTACCAATAACTTGTTGACATATCTTTTAACAAATGCATGTTGTAATGTAGAAAAATAATGCAAAATATCGGTGTAACCAAGGACTCTATATCCTCTCATCTAAAGGAGCGGCTTGATAGGAATGACGAACCAGAATAATTCATGTTTACAGTATAAAGGAGTACATCGTCATTGTAAGACCATTCTCGTCTGCACCACCATGATTTTCTCTGTGCTACTTAAATAATAAAAGCATTGTGCTTCTTATATTGTGTCATGTATTCTTTCTGCGCTAATGAAGCTTAACAATAACAATGTTGGGCAACCGTTCCTCTTCTGCCATCATTGAGCTAAAATTTCCCCCCGACCTCCACTTTGATCCAGGAGAAGGAATCTATACTGTTCATAAAATCTGCTGTGGTTTTTATTTTTTCCAGAGGATGAATAATTTTTTTTTGCTGATATCATGACCTTTTCTTTAGGCCGAACTTCTCTTGTACAATAAATAACCATAACAGGTAGACTGGCAGGTAGATTTCTCAGCATGTTCATTCTCCAAAAAGAAAAAAGAAAAGCTAAAAAAAAACTGTGTGCCATTCTTCAAGCATAACCTACAGGACAAACAAATTGAATTAAAGATAGCAATAATTAGTTAATGTACTGTCAAAAAACTACGTTTGGTGTGTAACCCCAACCCTGTCTCCAACAGTTACACGATTACATTCCAATACAACTGAACTGCATCCTTAATGATGTTTTGAAGGAAACTTATTTTCCCCCAGATTGTGTTTACAATTTTATACACGTAATTAACATTGCAAATTGAAACAAAATGATACAAAAATTCCACAAAACACTTTTGTTTGGGTTTAATAAAACATCACGATTTGTCTTAGAATAAGAATCTTTGTTACTTCCATTTTGTGTCGATTGGCGGCCCCTGTGAAAGGAAGTGGTAGTGTTTCCGAGCACCAGAATCCCTTTAGAGAACCTCAGATGTTACTTGAGTAGGGTCTGACAGTCTGCCCCACTCAGTCCTAGTTCTGGTTCTCCTGTGCTTCCCTTACCGGTAAACTGACATGATTTCATCTGATTTTGTGCAGAAGCTGACCAGGTTGCACCGATGACAAGCATTAAGAAAAACGTATAGAGAAATAGTCACCCATCCACCCCGACCTCCATCCTACAGAGAAAATGCATTCCCCTTTGACCGTAGTTGGCGATGCAGTTTAGTTGAATGGGAGCGTAACTTAACCCGACCAGGCTGGTTATGCTGTTCAGCCTCCAGGGCTGTAGCAGCTCTTTAAACTTTAGTCTGGTTTCAGTAAGGAAGCACTGAAACCTAACAGCTAAGATAGCCTCACTTTCAACTTTGTGTGGAATAACATTACTACTATATTATTAGATTAGAGTTAAATTGCTGACCAAAACACACATACAGTAGCTGATGAGTAAATTTGACTGCAGTAAAGTTTTACAGTGTACGGACAAGTGCTGTTGTATGGAGGGCCAGGCCCAGCTGCATTGCTGGGAGGTCTGCCTATTGTCTAGGCCACATAAAGGCAGGACGAGCCGGGAACAAGGCTTTACATCTCAACCCAACAAGCTGCTGCCGAGCTCACACACTCACTGACCATGTCATTGATGCATCAAGAGACGTGGTGTGATGCTCTTCACATAAATGAGACAAAGACACACACAATCTCCACATGTTCAATCAAACATGGTAATACCTGAAATAAAATATCCCAAATTCCATGTGCAACTTTGGTGATTAATAATCTTACATTTATATGGAATTCCACTTTTTTCTTATTATCTTTGGTTTGATACTTTGATTCTTCAGGAACACTTTAATGATGGTTGTTTTGAACCCTGTAGTTGTAGGAGGGCTCTGACACATAGGTTCATGTTCATCCTACTGTACCAGATGGGGTTCATGTTGATGTCAGAGTGAAGGAGAGAACTGTCAATCATCTATTGAACAGTCTTGTTGCAAAGACGCCTGTCCTAAACAAACGACTAGTGAGCCTTGTCAGAGCACAATGAATAAAATGAAACCTGTGGTCTCTCCACGAGTTGAGAAAGTGTGGCCATTCTTACGACTTTAAAAAGCCCCGCTGCATGGCATACGCAAACTCAAGGAGCTTCCATTCAAGACTAAAATAAAGGATGTCAACAAACAAAACATGGAATTCTTCAGAGACCCAGCAGGTGTTAAAAGGAAATCATATTTTAAACTTGTGTATACAAATCGGTGCTCTTGTGTTATTTATTTTATGTAGACAATAATAACCGCTTGTGTGATTTATGTGACTTTTTATAGCTATTTTATTCAACCCCGTTTTAGTTTGTTTTTTACGTATTGTGATTGCTCCCTGAGTTGAAATACGACAGACTTTTGCCTCCCTCCCTGAGTTGTAATACGGTCAGGATTAATTTGAGAGCCTACCTCCCGTGTTGGAATACAATAGGAATACGGCGGACTTTGGATTGATCAATGAAACTGAGAGCCTACCTGCTCTACTGGAGTGGGATTTTGAGAAACGGACCCCACTACATCCATAGAGGTTTGCGCCGCGGTTTCAACGTGGAATCAGGAAACAAAACAAACCTAGGAGTCATCGTCGGAAACATCGCGAGATTACCCAATACCAGCCACAATGGGAAACATGGAGTGGATCGCAGTGTATTACGGAGCTTGCAGAGACTTCCACTCCCAGCTCTATCTCCTACCACCATGGAGCTGCTAAACACACAATCCCTCACTAATAAATCCCTCCTCATATACGACCATATTCTGGACAAAGGGCTTGACTTCATGTGCCTAACAGAAACCTGGCATAAACCAGGGGACTACTCTGTGCTTAATGAAGCATGCCCCCCTGGCTATAACTACATGGAGAAAGACCGCAGCTCTGGTCGTGGTGGTGGACTAGCCATCATGCACCGGGCTGAACTAAAACTATCTCCTCTGCGAATGCCTGATCTTTCCTCTATGGAATGCCTGGCCTTCAAATTCAAATCTCCATACTCCATGACAGTGCTTCTCATATACCGTCCTCCAAAACCAAACCCATCTTTTATACCTGAGATAAGTGATCTCCTCACCTCACTCTGCACTATGTCAACTAATATTGTCATTGTTGGTGATTTAAATATCCATGTGGACAACCCCTCCTGTCAGTTTGCAGCAGATTTCCTGAGTGTGCTTGAGTGTCTTGGCCTGCAGCAGCATGTTGAGGTTCCTACTCACACCAAGGGGCTCACTCTGGATCTGGTTATCACTGACTCTGCTGCCATCAGTAACCTACAGGTTTATGATCTTGGTGTGTCCGACCACAAGGTGGTCTCAATGGCCTTGACTTTTATGCTGCCTACTATTAGACCTAAGCGTCAAATGTCTTTCCGGAACTGGAAAAGCATTGACTCAGCCACTATGACCATGGATCTCCAGCTCATCACCTGCCCAGCCTCTGCATCAATGGATGAATTAGTGGAACTCTATAATACATCCCTGAGCAGTGTTTTTGATCTCCATGCCCCTGTCAAGTCACGTGAGGTAAATTTCTCACGCTCCGCTCCCTGGTTCACACATGAGCTGCGGAAAATAAAAACAGCTGGGCGTGTCCTGGAATGACGCTGCAGACACTCTGGGCTCACTGTCCATAAACTGGCTTTCCGTGAGCATCAAAGGGCCGACTCCAACTCCCTTAAAGATGCTCGCTCACAGTTCTATTCCAGCTTAATCAATAAAAACCCAGGCAACTCTGAACAGCTTTTTTCGACCATAAAATTGCTTCTCAACTTCAGGACCACCTCAAACACAACAACTTGTTTGAAACCTTTCAGTGAGGACTTGGTTCAGCCCACATCACTGAAACAGCTTTGCTCAGGGTGACCAATGACCTGCTGATGACAGCCGATGCAGGATCACCCTCACTCCTCATCCTCCTGGACCTGACTGCTGCATTTGACACAGTGGATCACACTATCCTCCTAGAGCGCCTCCACACCACCATCGGACTATCAGACTCTGCACTCAAGTGGTTTCAGTCCTATCTTTCTGGCAGAACTGAATATGTCTCACTGGGAAGATGCAAGTCTGAACTGCTTCCTGTCTCCTGTGGTGTTCTGCAAGGGTCGGTCCTCGGCCCCATCTTCATTATTTACATGCTCCCCCTCGGTCGTGTCATCAGCAGACATAAGATGTCCTTCCACTGTTATGTTGACAACACACAGCTCTACATAAAACCTTCCCCAAGCCCCTCTACAGCCATGTCATGTCTCACCGCCTGTCTTGGGGAGATAAAGGGATGAGCAACAACTTTCTACAGTTAAACAGAAACAAAATCGAAGCCCTCCTTGTTGGCACTCCACACCAGGTTCAGTCATCCTCCATAACTCAACTCACCTTTGACGGTCAGATCATACCCCTCTCCTCCACAGTCACCAATCTGGGAGTTAGGTTTGACCCTCACCTGACCTTTAATGACCATATAAAATACCCGTGCAAAACCTCCTTTCATCATCTCAAAAACATTTCCAAACTCTACCCCACTTTAACCCTGCCAGATGCAGAGAAGCTCGTCCATGCCTTTATCTCCTCAAGACTGGACTACTGTAATTCACTGTTCACTGGATCACTGGCAAGAACATCAAAAAACTACAATACATTCAAAACAGCGCTGCCAGGATCCTGATGACAGTGCGGACACATGAGCACATAACACCCATCCTACACTCACTACCCTGGCTCCCTGTCTCATTCCGGATTGACTACAAAGTCCTACTACTCACCCAGAAATGCATAAATGGACATGCACCTCCCTACCTACAGGAACTCATTACTCCCCAAACCTCCACCCGCACCCTCAGGTCCACAAACAGATCGCTCCTTCGGGTCCCCAACATCAAGCTACACACCATGGGGGACCGGGCCTTTTGCTCGGCAGCACCGCGGCTTTGGAACAGTCTCCCTGACCACATAAGGGCAACACAGACACTGGACTCTTTTAAGAATGGCCTAAAAACCTTTTTATTCAGGAAGGCGTTTTTTACTCTGTGTTAAATCTGTCAGCTATTTCTTTCTTTATTATAGTCTGTTTTAACTATGTTTTTAAATATAGTCTGTTTTAACTATGTTTTTAACTATGTACTATGTACTGGCTCTGTGCACTCTGAGATTCTTTATGAATGAAAAGTGCGTTACAAATTAAATGCATTATTAAGTGTTAGCCCAGACTTTCTAAAGGGTCAATACAATAAATGTCTTCCCTTCACAGTCAGAACGGTAGGTAATAGAGGTAGGTAATGTTTTAAAACATTGAAATAATAAAAATATCAATTAACTTAAACACACATTTAAAGTAAATTATTTTATATGGACACACTGGTATTAAATCAACAAGACATATGAAATAACATGTTTCAAGGCGCTATAAATACTTCAGATTTAGCCTGTTAAACAAGGTTGTGCTATAGTTCGCATCTCGCATGTCGTCATAGGTTAAAAAAGGAAAATATTGATAACACCATTATTATTACCATTATGACATTGCCATTATAATCTGTTAATTTATGTGTACTGATTGACTAATTTAAACTGGAATCAATAATCCGAAGGCATACTTGAGTGGTACCCTGTGAGGTTGTTAACCACTAGCAGACCCGGACCTGCCATACGGATTTCAGGTGGCCTAGCCAGCTGATTGGCCCTCAGTGTCAGGACAGTGTTGGAAAGGCAAAATGAAATGTGTAAATCAAAGCGAAAACAACATGCGCAGCTACAGAAGTGAAGCCCATCAGCCCCACCGCCTGCTTTTAACCTGTCATCACACCTGCAAACACTACAACACTTTGCTCAGTCAGTGCGTGAAGTGGACATGGCCGAGTGGTGTGGAGAAAAATGGACAGAAAGAGAAGAGAGAAAAGGCGGAGCTGAGAGGGAGCGCATTAATAGGAGAAAAGCCTTGCCGGAAAGTGATGCTAAATGCTGCAAAGTTCCAAATATGTTTACAGGCAAGGGAAAAAAAGGCTAGTATGGCCTTCCCGAGTTGATTAGGCATTTTCAAAACCAAATAAATGTAATCAACACTTTGTCACGCTCTGTAAAGCTGGAAAAGTGTATGCATGGAAATAATATGTGACCTGTGCATCGTGATGAACACAAGTTCAGTCAGAGCTCTGAGGAAATGACAACAAACACTCTAAAAGTGATTATAAATGATATTTATGAACATGTATTCCTTTAGCTTTAAGTAATTTCAGAGCATGAATTAGTTTCCAGAGACTTGCAATGTTTTTTTTTTATACTTTTCATTAGTTAAAAGGTTTATCATAACATTCTATAAACCTAATATTTGGAGATGGATGACACACCCGACAACCATTGGTTTCCTAATTTTTTACAAGTTACCCCAAATTCTTAATCGTTTTATATAAAAAGATAAAAAAAATTGTCTTTGCTGAAATCATCATCGTTTGTGTTTTCTCTCTTGTCATATTTTTGTTTCTGCACTCACAAAGCTCAGGAGATGCATTCAACGAGCAGCCGACGCCCTGCTTTCTGACCTGAATGCACAC
Organism: Ophiodon elongatus; assembly: GCA_016806645.1. Lineage (NCBI taxonomy): Eukaryota > Metazoa > Chordata > Actinopteri > Perciformes > Hexagrammidae > Ophiodon > Ophiodon elongatus. The sequence goes on along the minus strand of JACSYO010000878.1, from coordinate 958,612 downwards.
ACAATGGATCAGCCTGCTGCTAATAGCGTGAGCCTGCGCCTGTGGCCTTTACAGTGTGCACAGAATAAAGTTCAGGTGTCAGTAGTTCAACTGATTTATAATGGTGTACAGGCTGTGATTAAGTGCTGATGTCACGGGATTCCTCACCACTCATTTGGGGAATCAAGTAGTTTGTATCCAAACAAGACAAATGGGCCACTGGCTGCTTGTAACCTTTTTCATGTGCACGCTCCCTCCAATCATGTGCCACTGCTCCTTGGCTCTATGAGCTGGCTTTATTTATAGCCATGCTCCTCCTGTGTGTGTGTGTGTGTGTGTGTGTGTGTGTGTGTGTGTGTGTGTGTGTGTGTGTGTGTGTGTGTGTGTCGATGCATTTGCTGCATGCAGTGTGTCTGTATTATGTAGCCAGCAACACAATTGTTCATTCTTAATTTCCTTCTTTATTTTTTGCATTCTCTTTGCATATGCTCACCACTATCTTATCTTATCTGTCAGAACATGTGCCAGACAATTCATTTAGAGCTAATTTTGTCGAGTTGATTTATTGTTACAGTTAGGAATTCACAATTTAAGACTTTTATATGATCAAGAGGAGAATCTAAGCTGCATTAATTGAGACATTGTACATTCCAGTGTTTGAAAGAATCTTCCTTCAGGAAGGGAAACCTCAGAGCAAGTGAAAACTAACACAAGGGAGCGTTCCATCCAGAAAGGGCTGGACTCTTTAACTTGGAATCTTTTTCCAATAGTCACATAACAATCTTTAATAAACGAAGAAAGAAACACATGACATCACTTCACCCACTTGTCTCTACAGAAGTTTACAAAAGTTACCTTGAAGGATTTGAGAGTTTTGAAAAGGACCGTCAGATTATTAGAGCAGATACTTCTTGCTGCTATGTGGAGCTCTAAATGTGTATTTTAATATTTACACTTGGATGTGTTCTGATGTGTTTTATAACAAATTGTGTCCAATAGTTTTTACAGGCCATTGACTTAAAAACATGCAGAAGTCAATCAGTTGAAAGAAAGGTTCTGATTGGCGGGCCGTTGGACCACTGGGGACCCTGCGCTCATGTTTCTTACAGCCGTGTATTGCTGGCACCATGACAACAAAATAACGAGTCAAACTCTTGTTAAAACGAAAGACCTTCTTTTAACAACATATTAGCATATCACACTATAATAAGAAAAGTCTGTTGACGAGATATGTTGCTTTCGTGAAATAACGAGAAATCGTTATATAACAAGATAGAGAGAACAAATAATATGTCATAACATAAAAAATATCTTATCAACATGAAAACATGTTATACGTGGGAAGAAAACTGAGTTTTTGTCATGGAGGGATGAATATGCTGCTCTACTCAATTACAACTACGTTTTTAAGTCTGATTGTAGTATTTTATAGAATTGATCTATTATATATTTATTACTATAGGACGACTTTGAAATAGCATTTAGATCAACGTCTTCCAGGTCAAGGGCCCCTTAGCTGAAAGAGAGACAGAGCAGGGACCCCCTACTACTTGTGTATAAAATGAATTTACATATTGGGCCTAGAATAACGTGTAGGATGGCCTATGTATAAACACACCTTTTTAAGGTGCATACAATCATAAGCTAATAAAAGATAAGAGGCAGCCACCAGGTTGACAGTGATTTAGCATAGGTTAGCTAGCTCAAGTGATTGCAGAAGGATTCATGGGTACATTTTAGACTGACTTGTGGAAATATTTTTTTTTTACGAATATGCGATAGATGCGATTTTCATGAAATGTATTTATATATATTAATTAAAAAATGTCAAATATTATCCCCTACTATCCCCAGTAACCTCCAGATATTCAGGGGTATTTTAATAGGGATCCGATAAAAAATGAAGAACTGTTGAAGATTTCTACAGGCTTGTTCTGTGTATACACCTTTTGTCTCAATAAAGTGTATTACGAGTCATTCAGGTACCTGGGAGTTAACTGAATCACTAGGTGCTCTGTGGGGTAGTGTGTGTGTGTGTGTGTGTGTGTGTGTGTGTGTACATGCGTGTGTGTGTGCGTGTGTGTGTGTGCACCACATTGAACCAGTTAGACCATTTGACTTGGACATTACTGGTTTGGGGGACGACTCAGTTCATCTTAAAATAGTTTTTCTGCCATCGCAAAGATAAACCTCTCATCTTTCACTGGAGTTAAGTTGCATGCCTGTCACATGAAACACACGGCGAATGGAGCTTAGCTCTTTGAAGTGACCTTTGACCATTTCATCACCTTTGTCTTTTTAGACTTGCATCCCCAGTGGTGTCACAGTGAGACTGCTTCCCTGATCTTGATGTGCTGGGGTATGTTAACAATGATTAAGATATTGTGATGATAAAATATGCAATGCCGTAATTGTACTTATGGAGGTGTTTCGTTGTTTTCTTTAACTCAGTTGTTTTTCATTATACATTTTTTAACTATTTATCTTTTATATACATTTGTAGAAAGATATTTGCATCAGCCATTTTAAACTCATTTTAGTAGCAGAATGAATATGCAAACACAAATGGTACAGTGGTAATGCAAAAGGTGAGTAAACCATGGCCCACTCTCTGTGAGTGAGATAACTACTTCCTAAAACAAAATGCTTGTAATATTATTAATAATATGGTGAATGATAAAAAGTACTTACACGGAATATTTTTTTCTTCTTAGGATTGTTTAAAGGATACATGCAGTTTATTAGGAGCAGTTGGCCAATTGGGTGCTATTTCTCTCCAAATTTCCTAAATTCTTTACCTAATTGGGGGTGTTAGAATGGTGTTGGGCAGCTTGTGTTACTTTCGGCTACTACATGTACAATGCTATATTCTGATGGTTTGGCCCATAAACTGTATATATAGATGGTAGACGCAACTCCACTTCCTCCCACTCTATAAAAATGTGAGTCTTTGCAGTAGTGATTAGGGGGGTGGAGTCACGGTATCGAGGTCCCGAAGACTACAGTAACATTAAAATCTCTATAAATACATTAATGACCAGATCAAAACATGTTCTTTGACTTGTTTATAAAGATATTTTCACTCTGAATAATTTCACCGTAAAATAATGGTAAAGTACTGGCAGCAGAGACCAGTAATTTAATGTTATTTCACAGTGCAGCTACTGTAATGTATTTTAACAGTAGATTATTGTATATTGCATAACAGTATGTGATAGAACCATTTGGTTTTACGGTAACTTCACAGTACCAGCATATTACGGTTTATTTACAAAGAGTAATACTATTCAATAAAATTTAAATACCCAGAACCACAAAAAAAGTAGACAACACAATAATGCATATACAATATGATATTGCTGATGTTTATTACTTGTCCTCAATCATTTATAAAGCTTACTTTTTAAGATAAATAATATTAGGAACATTTGTATTCCAAAACTGAAGAGGTACTTCAGAAAGAAAAATAACACATTTTACACATGTAAATGTGAATGGCATGAACTACATGATAGTGAAATGGAGAAAGAGAAGAGAAGGAGAAAGAGAGATCGAACAGTAAGAGAGGATTTGACTGCCTCACTTTTTCATCGTCTTAGAAACACAAATTTCAGGTCTCCACTCGGTTTTGAAAAACGTTCCGTTCCTTCTCGCTTGCAGTTCTACAGTCGGCTCTATAATAGCACAAAAGAACACGGTTAGGTAACCAACATTACATCTTCACACTGTAATTGCTGGCTATGCTGTTAGCTAGCTAACGTTATAGAGCTTGCTTTGCCAATCTTAATAACTTGATGTAATGAAACCGACCAAATTAAACATTATCTGAGACTTTAACTGTTAAATAATATTGAAGACAAAACAATACTGGACACTGTCAATTTCTATTGATAAGCGTAACTTCACCTTGGCTCCTCGGTTGATCTCCATATGGACTGTACTCAGAAGGATGAATATCGGAGCTGTGCTGTCTTCAGTCACTTTCAGGAACAACTGGTCACTCAAAAATCATTAGTGGGCTATTAGCAGTTTGATTGATGAAAATGTGCTATCATCATAGCACAAACATTAGCCTGTAATCAACAGTATGATTTAGATGGATAGTGACTCACTGAATTTAGCGAAGCGTATTTCCACCACTTCATAGAAATACTGCATTATGCTGATAAATTAGTTATCTGGTGCTATGGTTAACTAACGGCATTAACTGTTAATTTACATGCGAATGATGAATATTTAACTGTATGTTACACATTATTATGAAATTCTGTAAGATACTGTTGTAAATCCACCGTGAATTAACACCAATTCATTACAGCGTACAGTCATTCTGTGTATAAAGATAAAGATAGATAAAGGTCTTCATATACAGATCATTATGTTTGAAACAACCCCTTTCACATACGCTAACATGGAGGGGGTGGGCTTTATGACTTAATCTGCAACCAGCCACTAAGGAGATGATTTGGCATCACTTTTGAGGAGCTGTAGTGTTGTCCATCTCAATGCGGTCTTTGGTTTGGCTGCTCCTCTCCTCTTATTATCATGATAACACCTTGCAGTAGCAGGCTTAAAATGCAACTCCTGTTATCAGATAAAGAACAAAAACAAATGAGAGTTAAAGCTAAGCTGAGAAGCTTTTCTATTCAAAGTATATGATCTTATCTATGTGAGAAACGCCTTGTGAAAGCCAGCCAGTTACATTTGTAAGAAGTTAGATGTAATGTCTTTACTTATGCTACAGACTTGGTTAACTTTTTCATTATTGCAGCTGTGGGTTCACCTAAACCTATAATAAAACAGATAACTGGAGGCAAAGTTTAGGACCAGAACATTTCTTTCTTTCATTCAAATTCCGCCACAGAAATGAACCAGGAGGCTTTTATGAGCTGAATTCCTTCCCAAGCACCACAGGGCTAACCCAGTAATGGCCAGCAGATATTAAGGTAAACTGTTTACTCCATGTATATTTCAAACTGCTCTCATTCCCAACTCGTCACATACGGATGATTGGTCAGGAACCCTTGATCCATGAACCCAACAAAACTACTTGGTTAAGTTTAGTAAAAGATCATAGTTTGGGTTAAAAACTACATTTGGCTATTAACTTTAGGTACAAACCCTATATTACATACGTGACTTAAGTTAAGTGCTTTCCGTAACTAACTTATGTAGCTTAAAACAGTTTAACCCCGATGCCCCCTTCGGGGTACACTGGGGTGAACTTTGGGGTACCCCGTGGGAGACAAGAAACTAATCAAGAACAAATATAATGATGTTGCATATCAGATTAGCCCGGGCTACAAGATCATGCAAGCCATTTTTACATGCTCCAAACACAACTAAACAAGACCAAACAAATGCATAACCAAATATCCATATTCATATCTTGCCAGCGACTGAACTCGCTCGCCATATGTCGCCCTTGCGTGAGTTAGCTTTATGCTACATAGGCTTGCGACCACGCAAACAAAAGCAAATAAGCCAGGGATTCCGCATATATCGCTCAAATCACTATAAACCACAGCCGTAGCGAGCTATGAGCCAACGAACACCAGCCTCAGACAATTTTGAAACAGCGATATAAGATAAATAGCTCATACCTTGCTGATGAAATGCTGTAGAAAGCTATGTTTTCCGCTTGTCTTAACACAGGACTGCTGGGTGAAAGTCCTATGTTTGTTTGACCGCTTCCCAATACAATCTTTGTCACTCTTACATTACCTGACTTCCTGAGCAGTTTCTCTGAGTGTTTTATATTGGATTAACATTGGAAGTACTTGAAAGCCCGGTGTATCTCATATATATTATTATTTCTACACTAGACGCTAAAGGGTGCCTCGATATCAGACACAGAGGGGCGTCACGAAATAATGGTATTTGATGCCTTGGGAATGAGACCGGGCTGTATATTTGCTAACAAGCTGCAACTTAAAGTATGACATTACTTAAGTCATTGTGTGTGAGGGCAGAATCATTTCCTACTTGATACTGTAATGAAACTAAAATAAAACAGTACATTACATTACCTACAATTGTTTTGGTTTGAGGCTCTGATTGGGTTATTTGGTAATGACAGCACTGAACTCACTGAAGGAGTGATATCTGGGTCTCTAAAAAATCTGATGGGCAGGAAACATGAGATTAGTTGGAAGAGAAAATTAAGGTGAAACTAGCCGTTTCAATTCACATTTTTCTGTACATTTTGAGGTATTGAATTACAAAAGCTGTATGGAAATGGAATAAATGGTTAAAATGTTGTCAATTGCAGAAAAAGTGTTTAAGCTTGCTCAAAAAGGAGGTGATATGCTTAATAGATTACAAAAACACCTCTGCCGAATAAATTCTGAGGTAGCATACATTTAATTTACATGATTGATCAGCTGTTTTCTGCTTTTGGCGTCTTCTCAGATATATTTCAGTATTGTCTTCGCCTCTCGACCGTATGAAAAATGACCGATACTGTCATGAAAAAACAATTAAAACATGTTTAATTGATTCAAATTCTTGAATACCTCTCTATTTTTCTCTCCTACATGGTGATATGGCCTGGGCAACTTGTTTTGTTTATGCTTTGCAACCTCTACTTCTTCAACTCTTTACTGGTGGATTACAGTCATGCATAGCCTATATGCCAGCTTCTGACAAAACTACGCCGTACAGTTTATTCGCTTCAAACCAGCAAAACTAATTATCTTTTTGTTTTGTTTTGTTTGCTTAAAATTTGCTTGACAACTGAATGGATAATGATTACTTGAAGTGTATGTTGTCAACATCCATCACAGCTAACAGACCAAACTGCCTCTTCAACTTTGCTCTCCGGTACTCACTGTATGTGTGCAGTGTTCTAAATAAAGTGGTTTCGATCATCTGGGTACGGTTGGTCTGTTTAAAACCTTCCTGATCGTCGGACTGCTTGTTTGTTTTTGTTTTTTTGGCTCTGTTAGATTTTGTTGTGGCGATGTCAAGATCAACAGTACATATGGTGATCACGATGCTATTGTAATCAATAGAAATAATCAACAAAACAAAATTGTAACATAGCATAATTACCCTTTGAATCTTACCCTAATCTAAAGAGGTAGTGGTGGATTGAGCTGTAGGTTACCTAGGTGGTAAGGTATACTATACTGCACATAAATAGGAAGGAAAAACAAAATGGTTTTACTTAAGTCATGCACATTTTCAATGGCATGACACCGACAGGTCTTACACAGGCCATGTGAGTAGCTGGATATTTTTATTCCCTGGATATGGTACATTTATGATATCTACAGCTTTTACAGAGGCAAATTTGGTTTCCACTTTGTGTTTTTTGGGGCGGCAAATCTGGGACAGATTTTACACTGAATGTGTGGGTGGATCTATGTGAGAAAATGTGCTTGTGTGCATGTGTGTTAGTTCCATGCTCCTCGCACAGCCTGGTAGCGAAGACGATGTGGCCCACACATACTGGAGCTCCTCAATTATTCTGGTTGTGTGTACTCTACAAAGACTTCATCACACAGCATTTCAGGGAAGTTTTCACATTGCTAGGTGAATCAAAATGCCGGTGACACCCATCCCCAGCCCGGATGTCATCTGTGAATAAACAGGGTGTCAGTCTGGCTGTGCTCCGACTGCCTGCAGACAGCCTCTGTCAGCGTCAGACCAGGAAATGCCACCTCTCTGCTGACAGCTGCCTGTGCAGCACTCACACCGGCACCAGCAGGGAGAGCCCTGTAGCTCCCCACCCGGCTCCACCACACTAAGTGCAGATCCCCAAAGTTGCCACGCAACGCCCTGACAGCACTTCACTGTATATCTAAATAGAGCAGGAACCCAGCGTGTCCCAGGGAAACTTTTACATTCTGCTCCATTCAGGGAGGATTTGTCACCTGGGAAGGTGGATAATGAAGCAGTGTTTCTTCTCTGGTTGTTCAAGGCAGTCCTTTCCCGTAGACATGGTAATGGCTGGATTGGATTAAATGAGCTCTCCTCCTTGTCTGTCAAGGTGAGGACAGTTGAGATCTGTGGAACGTTTAGGTTTTGTTTTAAGCTGCAAGGGTATTAACTGAATATGATCAAGCTGAAAAATGAAAAAAAAAGAATAAATGGGTGTTTGACTGAAGACACTGGCTATAGATCGCTGTAGTCATAGCTAAGCAGACTGCCAAAGTAAATCCTCAATCTTGACAATCCTTGTAAATGGTAAAGTTACCTTTTCCCTTGTTGGGTGTGATGTCCAAGATCCCAATGGAAATGTGGTATACCCATGCCACTATATTATCAATGTCAATAACATCACATTGTTACGCTTAGCACGTATTGTTGCGTAAGGTAGTCCACTAAGTGCAGTTGTTTATTTATGCTACTTACGTTGTAGCGCCAAGTTGTTGTGTTACATTTTTTTGTTATTATTTGAACAAAATCATGATCTTTCGTCTAAACCAGATCATTTTGACAAGAATTTTAAACTTAACTTTAGCCTGAGCAGCGTGTGATGGTCTCTCACAGGAGTAATGTCCACACAGACCGCGTTGCTGCTGCCAGCCCTTCTTTCTACATATAGTTTGCCTTCCATAATGGACAGAATGTTTCATTTTATTCTAAATGTTATTCATATTCAAAAAGGTTAAGAGGCATTTGCTTATTTGTAAATAATGACAACAATCCACACTAAAAAGCCAGTACGCCATTAATTAATGAAGCCATGGAAGTCACTGCATTCTTTAACACTGTCCTGGAAATATCTCAGGATATAAGCCTTGTATTAACAAATAAAGGGATTCTGTCCACAGAAATAGGCTAGAGGGTATATATTTTGAAATGGAAAAAGGAAGGTTAAAAATAAATATCAAAGGTGCAAGATTGGAGCATTTTCTCGACATGGTGTAAATGTTAAATGGAAAAGGCTCCTAAAGTGAACTGTTTTATGCCATTATTTTATAACTATTTAATAATTACAGTGTGTTCAAACTAATTCATAATTACTGTATGCTTAAACTATTTTATAATTACCGTGTGTATAAATTATACCAGGGCAGTTCATTATGGACAGATACATGTATTGCGCAATCGCGGGAGGTCCTTTGCAACCGGAAGCAAAACTGCGCAAGGTCGCAGCAGGATGACGCACTAAAAATTCGAGTACATGAGAAGAAAGACCGTGCCGCGTGGCGGGAGTTGGGCAACGAGAGGAGACGGCGCCGCGCCTTCGAAGGAGTATAAAAGACTCGTGTCGACGTGACGGGACTTCTGGTGTGGGTGGACGGAAGCGCGGAGTGCGCACGGACGAGCAGTGGGGCGCGACGCATGGACGTCGGCGTGAACCGGAAGTCACTCGAGTTACATAGGTTTTGTTGTGTTCAATGTGCAATTGTTTTCATTCAAAGTAAATACTGTTTTACTTAAACTTCGAACCACTTTTCGGCTCTATTTTACCAGTCGGATTCCTCATGGGACATTAGAAGGAAAGAGTCCTCTTTACCATAACAAATGGCTACGCTCACAACGAACTGTGCTAACAGTGCTAACAGTGCAATCTACGGTGAAAGTGCTAACCGAGCTAACAGTGTTTACCTGAGGAGGAACCAGATGGCGGGCGCTGTGCATTTATCAGCTGTAACCACTGTATGAGAGCAGTAAATGAGCGAACCAACAGGACACGCTCACATGCACTAACGTGCATTAACATGCACTAAAAGCACGCGGCCGGAGGGTCTATGTGAACAAAGCAAGGAGAAGCTCTGATAAGAACACACAGAGGGAGACTTCATTCTGTACTCAGGTAGACGTTCCTCTATATCTTTACACAGACAATAGTTGTTTGCTGCTATAGTAAAACTCTGACTGGTATATTTCTTCTTTTTTCATGTATATGATGTTCTACAGATAAAGACATCAGAGCTGTAGTAATGTTGCCGGCATTATATATATATATATATATATATATATATACTATCAAAAGATCAACTTCGCCGTTTATTTTTGCTGTGCACGCAATATAGAGACAAAAAGAGACGCAACACAAAGTTCCATGACACACGTGCTGCTCACAGAGGCGTTGGTTAAGTCTCTTTTTAATATTTTTGTTTTCAGTCAATAATAAGTCAGTGGAACTCCGTTGTAATTTCAGTCAGTGCCAGTCATAGTTTCATGATACCGTAATAGATTTAGCTGAATGATATTTATCCTAGCTTAAAAACAGAAACGATTTGAAGTTAGCATCCCTTAAACTATGTGAGAACATGTTACTGACTTATTTTCATATAATTTGTCATTATTGGTTATTAGACACTGAAAATGTTTCTTACCTGACAAAACAGACTTCTGAAATCAAGCAGGTGTGATGACAATGATATAAGATATATCTATAAGATACAGTCTGAAGTCACAGAGACAAAAACTAAATGTCAAGCGTTCATAACAATGTCATTCTTTATAGCCTGCCTATCAATAGTTTTTAAGCTCAATACTTTGATTTTTAATGGGTCTCAGACATTGTTAATAGAACATGTTACTCTTTTAACGATCAGTTAAAGAGGGTCGGCTATTGGTCAGGAAATGAAAATCCAAATTAGCATCCCGTTTACCCCGAAAATGTTTAATCTCTTCAGCAATGAGATTTCACTGTAATTTATGTTGTCAATGTTTTTTTGTTTTTTTTATTACGTTGGAATTTCAGTCATAAAAGGACGCAACGGAAATGATCACTGGCCTAAACCTAACCAGTCTTGTTACGACTTTAACCACGTGGCATTTGCGTTTCTGTAAGTGTGCCACAACTGATATGAAACATATTCATGGTACATATATTCGATTCACAAACATCAACATTCAACATAACCTCGGTTTGCAGAAACAAACAATGCCAACATTCTCTCTGTTTACTGGGTTGTCAAGACATAAAATAAAATGTATTATTGTATCATTTACAGCTAAAAAAAACAGTTTAACCATGCAGTACCCTTGAGTGCTTAGATCTGTGAACATAATGATATTGCTAAAAAAAAAAAAAAAAGAGGTCTGAGGCACGAAACACAAACGTCCAGGTTAGACAAACGTATTTGTAAGAGCAGTACCGCTATTAGCCAAACCGCCTGTTTAAACATCCATCACAGTCTACAGACCCACTTCCTGCTTCAGCTCTGCCCGACGGTACTCACGGGAGTCGTGTGCACTCACTGTTCCGGTACAATGAGGGATCATTACCAACGTTTCAGGTTGTCCTTTTGTTGGAGTGGTTCAGATAATCTCACTAAGCTGCTGGCTTGTGTTACGATGTCTGCTGGTCTGACGGCGTGTGTTTCTTCCCCCATGAGACTGCTGTCGTGATGTTGGCGTGTTCCAAGATCTCTGCAGTTGATTAAGTAGAACGTTATCATGAGAGAAATGAAGGCCAAAACCACAACAAATAAATTCCTTAAAGAAATTTTACAGTCATTCTCATACATAATTCATAATGTTTCACTGCCTTTCAGAACAAAATCCCCTTCATGGTTAAAACATACCAATGTCGATTGTTATTATGAGACCGGATGTGACCTCTGAGTTCTGCTTCACACCCAACCAGCGAGCCTAACCTCTGCCTAATTCTGTGATTCTGTGCAAACAATAAAATATGGCACAATACTTCCTGCTGAACAAAAACACATGTTACAACCAATGATTGTGTTGTTTTTATCAGTGAGGACACAACTCATTACTCATGCAATCAGCTGTTTCAACTCATGACCATTACAGATTTATTTGAGGTTTGGACAGACTCTTTATTTGTGTTACTACATTTATATCTCCCTGATTATTAACACTGAATTGGCTTTCTTAGCTTTAAGTGTTGCAATTACTATTGACCAAGAACATGAACATATTATCCAAACTGTATGTGAGTGACAATAACTATAACATCTATTCAATGTGACATTATTGTTCTTTACAAAATGGCAATATAATGCTTTTGCACAACACAGTATTCGTGAAGAGACTTTTACAGTTCTTCTCAGTTGTTTACATCAACACTGGTGCTTCAGACACAAAGACACAACCTGGAACTCATGTACCAAACCCCTGAACCACTTCTGCTACAACACAAGCACTTCCTGCTCTACACTCAGCTGGCACTTCTAAACCACACTTTTTCAAACTACACACAATTCTTGAGCGTTTGGCTCAATCTTCATGCATAACATTGCTTGTGTTCACGTGACACACACTGCCATTACAAATGCTAAAGGTACATCTCCTACTATCCTCTGACTCATGTATGAATATGAGTATCTTGAGGAGTTACACTATTGGAGAAGAAGCTGTGATCAACTGGAACTGTGGACAGAACACTTCACACATCTGACTTTGTGTTTGTTGGGATGGACACAGAAACGTCTCCTTGTGTTTCCAGATTTGAGTATGAAACATTGAACTCATACATACATACATACATACTCTACATACATCGTGAGTTCATCCCTGAACATACAAAAGGCATAAGTCCCAGATGAAACACTCATAGTGGTGTTTTACAGTGAGGACACCAGTTCAACTGGTTCTACAATGGTGTGTGTGTGTGTGTGTGTGTGTGTGTGTGTGTGTGTGTGTGTGTGTGTGTGTGTGTGCTTGCTTGCTTGCAGGAGATTTGTGGAGTTTTGCCTTTTGTGTGTGTGTTTTTGTATTTGTAAGTAGAGTTCTATGAATATGAGGTATGCTGTCAGAAAACGTGAATTAAGAAAGACTAGGTAAGAGAGCCGCGTGCTCCTGTCTTCCTCTCTGTCACCGTACATCAACACAGCTCTGTTCATCTTGTTACACCTGTCCGACTGCTTTGCAAACACAATGCTATACTGGAAGGTCAGGTCAATTTCATTTATATAGCCTAATATCATGAATCACAAATTTGCCTGAAGGGGCTTTACAATCTGTACAGCATAGGATACCCTCTCCCTCAGAGGATACCCTCTCTCTCTCAGCAGAGGATACCCTCTCTCTCTCAGCAGAGGATACCCTCTCTCTCTCAGCAGAGGATACCCTCTCTCTCTCTCAGCAGAGGATACCCTCTCTCTCTCTCAGCAGAGATACCCTCTCTCTCTCTCAGCAGAGGATACCCTCTCTCTCTCTCTCAGAGGATACCCTCTCTCTCTCTCTCTCTCTCTCTCTCTCAGCAGAGGATACCCTCTCTCTCTCTCTCAGCAGAGGATACCCTCTCTCTCTCAGCAGAGGATACCCTCTCTCTCAGAGGATACCCTCTCTCTCTCAGCAGAGGATACCCTCTCTCTCTCTCTCAGAGGATACCCTCTATCTCTCTCTCAGAGGATACCGTCTCTCTCTCAGCAGAGGATACCCTCTCTCTCTCTCTCTCTCTCTCTCTCTCTCTTTCTCTCAGAGGATACCCTCTCTCTCAGCAGAGGATACCTCTCTCTCTCTCTCTCTCTCTCTCTCTCTCAGAGGATACCCTCTCTCTCTCTCAGCAGAGGATAATGTCACTCTCTTTCAGCAGAGGATACCCTCTCTCTCAGCAGAGGATACCCTCTCTCTCAGAGGACACTCTCTCTCTCTCTCAGCAGAGGATACCCTCTCTCTCTCTCTCAGAGGATACCCTCTCTCTCAGAGGATACCCTCTCTCTCTCAGCAGAGGATACCCTCTCTCTCTCTCTCTCTCTCTCTCAGAGGATACCCTCTCTCTCAGCATAGGATACCCTCTCTCTCTCAGCAGAGGATACCCTCTCTCTCAGAGGATACCCTCTCTCTCTCAGCAGAGGATACCCTCTCTCTCTCTCTCTCTCTCTCTCTCTCAGAGGATACCCTCTCTCTCAGCATAGGATACCCTCTCTCTCTCAGCAGAGGATACCCTCTCTCTCAGAGGATACCCTTTCTCTCAGCATAGGATACCCTCTCTCTCTCAGAGGATACCCTCTCTCTCAGCATAGGATACCCTCTCTCTCTCAGAGGATACCCTCTCTCTCAGCATAGGATACCCTCTCTCTCAGCCTCATATCAGATAAGGGAAAAGTCCCCCCAAAAATGTAAGCTGGACAAATAGAAGAAACCTAAGGAAGGGCAGTAGAGGAGGGATTCCTCTCCCAAGACAGACAGAATGCAATAGATTTGTGTACAGATTGACCAACATAATAAAATGAAGTAATATTATAAATTATATTATGCATAACCGTATGTGAAGAATGGATCCGGAAGGATATTGAGCAACTTCAGGTGTCTTCAAACATATATACTTGCAGATATATACCAAACAATAGTACTTGAGCCACAACAACCTCCTCCACACCATGAATACCTGGAAGGTATTTGTAAAATATCACTTAAACTACATGAGCCAATAGGAGCAAAAATAACTATAGCACAATTAGAACAGCAGCATATTGTTTTGTTCCAGTAAGATAGAGAGTTATGGTGGCTTTAGCAGGCTAATGTGGTGTAACTGTCTGTGCTCTCTCGTGTTTATGTATATCTTCCCTTTGGAGGGTTGCTCCCACTAATTGGTCTTAATTGTTGGTAATACCCCCACGTCGTTTTCCTTTAGGTCGCCTCGGCGTGCTGCTGAGGAGATGCCTTTTTTATTGATGTGACAGCGCTAAATTGAGAACCTTTGGCGGAGTGTCAAAGCCTAATTAATCACTCTAATTTCATCTCTCCATGCGTCCTCAGCCATTGAGTGAATGTGATCAGAGGGAGAGCCGTCTCTGCGTTAGCTGAGCCTCCTCATGCTAATTAGCTGCTAGCCCTGAGATGGAGAGGCCCTCAGGGTGAGAGGCGAGGGGCTAAAGCCGGCCTAAATGGTCACATAATGACCAAGGGAACGGGAAAAGGACCCAGCGCATTTTCATTATATATTACATTCAAGTTCTCTCCCCCCACCCTTCCCCCACCACCCAACTGTGGTTTCATGTGGTTTCTCCTAAAGCTGTAGTCTTGTCCATCGCTCATCAGACACTCAGCCAGGCTACACAGTAAAACCTCAGCTCTAAAAGATCCAGAGAAGCAAGGGACCAATCAGCCTGAATATACAGGAACGTTCCCATCGCGCCTTTTGTCTGAACAGTACTGTCTGAAATGAAGCTGAGCTGGACTTAACCAAGGTGTTTCTGTAATGTTTAAAGAAAGAAAAACTATAAGCAACTAAATAAGTCACTCTAACCTGAACCCCAAATCAGAGACAGTAGAAAAATTATTAGGATGGGGAGGGGTGGTGAATATGGTATTTAACATAACCTTCTCCACTCTAATGGCTCAAATCACAAACATTGTGAATATTCTAGCCTTAAAACCACTTCACGGTGCGAGCATGTGCATTAATGAACAGCAACAATCATCATGTTACAGTTCACATTACTGATTAGTAGAACCAGTTGGCAACATGCAATGCTGAACATGAATTGACTTGTACGTTTATTTTATGTGACATGTGATGTCAAATCCTGTTCTCTAAAGTTAAATAGAAGGTTGGCTGAAAAAGGCCGGTTTAACCAAACAAATGTATAACCCAAAAAGAAAACACTAATCTATTCTGGGTCTAGAAAAGTGCTTTACAAATAGAATGTATTATCAATATGATTATTATCATTATTTATGTTGTTATTTTTATCATTATAATTGTATTATTGTTATTATTATTATTATTGTTAGTAGTAGTATTATTAGTATTATCCATGAGTGAGTCCGTCTCAACCCCGTGTTCAGAGTGAGAGCACAGAGCAGCGCAAACTCTTACTTTTATTTTAAAAAGTCAATCACAATATAGCTAACTCACTAACCAGTCAGCTACTTGAACTATATATCAATGTAAATGGCTGCCATGTTAATTGGACGTCTGCTGGTGATTAATGACATGTTTCAGGCATGTCTGCCACATTTGGATCCGCTCTACCCCCCAGTTCAAAGGACATTCTGAGTATTTAGAAGGCTGCTGCTGAAATTTGGCTCTGTTCCTGCATATTAAACTTTACAGGGCCCAGTGTTTCTATATTGCCTGTCATGCGTTGTTAAGACTGGCCTCTCTCTATTAAAGCCTTCATCACACCACTTTATATGAGTGTGTGGGTACATCTGGCCAACGTATTTGGCATCCACTGTAGATTCTGGCTCAGACACCTAACATGAGACCTGAAGCCCTCGGCACCAAGCCTGCCTGGCACCCGCTCCTCTGGGAAAGCAGGGCTGGGAGAATAGGCCGGGAATCAGGACAGGCTGAGAGCTGTGTGTGTGTGTGTGTGTGTGTGTGTGTGTGTGTGTGTGTGTGTGTGTGATTGACGTTGACCCTTGCTCTACTTACTGTTGGTTGCTTGTAATGTTGGTGATCCAGGAATTTAAGCCTCTTCTGTTATTCTGTAAGTAGCTGTAAGTGGTTGTGCGTCACCCTGGAGAAGTGTGCCAGCTAAATGCCTGAAATGTGAATGTGGCTCCAGTTCCACCGTCAATAAGCCAGATCCGACAGACCAGAGTGATGAGAAACAAGACAGGTTGTTGGGAGGGTTAGTTAATGAATCCTAACCCATCACAATGTTGTACTGACTATTAATGACACGTGTTATTATTTGCTATAATGGGTTAAATAATTAATGGCTCATTGGTCCTAAACACTTCTGGATGTTCCGGTTGTTGTTTTTCTAATGATGCAGCTTTAAAGCTCAATATAAGGGGTTTTGCTTAAATTACATGTAATTTCCAATCAAATGTTATTTTTTTCTAACTTCATGAAAAGCCACTATTTCCATTAATTCGACTTAATTTGCAAAGTGTGAAAATCAGTTTGAGACTTACGTCAGTTAGTTATTGTAGCCCACTGACTATCCTGCTGCTTTTATTGTAATCAAACTTACACCATCGTTGCTTTGCAAATTTAACTTGTACAAAAGTAACTCAAGCTAGTTACTCAAGCAAGTTACCAGTGACATAACATTACTCAAGCAGGAGGAAATAGTTCATTTTACGGGGACTATTTTCAGCGGTGGATGAATCCACATTTGGCCCTCTAGTGAGTAGTTGTGGCAGCAGGACGGTGTGTGTGGGATTGAGTCAAAATAAACAGTGTGTGTGTTCATGGTGATGTCACAGTGACACAGAGGAAGAAGAGAGATCAGGCTGTGAGACACACATAATACTACCATTATTTTCATTATCGATTATTCTGTTGATTACTTTCTTGATTTCTTTTTCTTTTTTCTGGCTATTAAATGAAAAATACCCATTATAATTTCCCAAGGCTTATTCAAATTGATTTACTATCATAAAGAACAAAGAAAAGCGTTAAATATTTTCTTTTCAGAATCTGAAAAGAGAGAACGTATCCTTAAAACTGTCTTAAACTATTAATTGTATATTGTAATAATTGTTGAGTATCAATAAATTGAGAAATTTTAAGTGCCAGATCCATTTTTGTTTTGCAGTTTTCATGGGATTTAATGACACACAGCCCAAAAAAGTATTGCCATCATTATTCTTTTTTAAACCTTTCAAGGCTCGTCTTGTTCACTTATACATTTATGATTTTGAGAAATGAATGAAAACAATGGCTTCATTGAAGGTAGATAAAGTGATAGAAAATGGTCAGTAGTAAAGAGTGAAATAAAATATGCAAGAACACTGCTATGATTCTTTCAAAGCCTTATCTTGTGCTCTTCTCCATTTTATGACTTAAAGGTGTAAGGTCAGATCTGGGCGTATGGCTGCCATGCCATCTCCTGTAACCAGCACACAGGCAGCAGTAGATTGTGAGACTAAAGTAGAAAGAGTTGGTTTTCAAAACCATCAGATTTTGTGAAGCTGTTGAACCCTCCACATCTGCTCTGGAAAAACCTGATTTTATTGTCCTTAGAATAACAATTTCTAGAAGAAAAAAAAGCATAAGCATCCATGAACACTGTAAATTTCAGTCATGAGCTGTTGTGCTATTTCTCTGTGATGCTTGCCAAGGCCCTTCCTTTCCCTTTAATTACTGGATCAAATTCACATCACACATTAACATGAAGCAGGCGGCCAAATATGCTTTTTTTCTAACACTGAGAATTTATAGCTTGAACTATGTTTGGTCCTTGTATAGCACAGATATGCAGTTTCATCCAGGCTTGTCCAAGACATCCATATGTTTGTTTGACCTGATTGGTTTCCTGGTGTGAGGGCTCCAAACATACGCACACGCTTCATATTCTTGTTTAGTGGACATGCAGGCAGACCTGAGATGTGGTCAGTGTTGTCGTGTGGAGAATGTTTGTCAGTGGTCACGTCCTCAAACTTCTCACACCATTACAGAGATAATTACCAAGTCTGCGCGCTGCGAGGGTTTTTATGTACACCCATTTCTAATTATGCACTGCAGGGGAAGTTAAGGTCTGTTTTTCATAATTCATGTTTTGCTTACAAAGTGTAAAGACTGCAATTCTACAGACCTCTCCTTCCACCACCCACTCACCACCTCCTTGTTAAACTTCCGTGTTGGAACGGATAATGAAGTGATATTTTTAAGTGGAAAATATTCCTACCTTTATGATCAGTCCCTGCTGCTGCAGCCATGAGAACCGAGCACATTTTTGCTCCATCAGACTGAGGAAAAGCTGCTCATGAAACATCATTTCTTTACATTGTCAGCTACTATCACTCTCAGCTTCGGCACAGATGCTTATTTTAAGTGATCGGGAGATGGAAGTTTGTTTTTGCCTCTTTTTTAGGGCCACGTTTGGTGAAAGGGGTTGAATGTAACGGTCCTTGTGGGATGATCACACACAACACACATACACACTTCCTGTTGTGATGCATGACAGAGAAATATTTCATCCTCATATTCTTTCAAGTTTTCAAGTCAGGTCTAATTATAATTATTAATATTAACATTATTATCTGAATCTGGTGAAGGCCTGATTGTCTATGTGCAGGTGTCCTCTTACATAGTTTGATATTTTGATTATTAAAATCTAAATAGCTTCTCACTCTAACAAAAATATATATTGTCTGTGGTTACATAGGTTATTTCTTTTTAATCCATTTTCATAAATCTGCCATATCTATATACTTTCACACTGTTCGTGATCTCCTACATTTCCCAGATTGCCTGGTCGGATTATGAGACATTCCACGGATTCATAAACCCTGCTAGTAACTGATGCGTACCAGAGATCGTTCATAACCAACTCGGCGTCGAGTGTAGCAAGTATGGGGTCAGATCAGTCTCAGTACTAATGAATACACACAGAAGGATTCACTAGTTTTGTGATTTATGTGTAAATATGTAAAAATATTTTTCAATGCACACACAAATTGTTATCATTATATATAAATGTAAACAAAATTCACACATAGAAAAATAAGATACACAAATATATTCCAATGCACACAAGTATTTCTTGTTTTAAATAAATAATAGAAATCCACAAATAAATGTATTTAAAAGAATTAGCTAAATTTGATCAAAAACATATAGGATCTTCTTACATTTATATACAAACTGCTGAACCTGCATTTACAAACTGCTTGTCATGTGTGAACTTCACTGCATTTGAGTGGGTTGTACGTGACTCCCCCGGCATCGCTCCATTCACAAACATGTATGTACGTATCTGTAGCGTATCTGTAGCCAATCACATGTCTCCTCCATTTTTAACCAATCACACAAGCGTGCCCCCACAAGGGTATATTCTTAGTAGTCCACACATTTGACTGGATGGATGCTCACATCCACAATGTTGAAGGAACAAACCAGCACCAAGCGTGTTACTATTGGACATTAGCTAAGTTCATTTGGCAAGTAGCTGACATACGTACTTAAAGTTGTCATAAAGAATCAATGCCTTGGCTTTCAGTGTCGAGGTTACAATTAACTATTTTTTAAGAGACATCCCAAGCCTGTATGAGTTTGATGACAGCTAGCTAGCATTTGCTAATGCTAACTTTATTTGTTTGCCAGTGATATTTGTGACTTGGCCATGAGTGCTGCTACCCTCAACTGTGACTGAAACCGAAACCAAATGTTACACAGTATGCTGGACTCATTCAGCTGACTAACACAAATACCACCTGGCAGACAAACATATAGCTAAGCTAACGTTAGCCAGCGTTCATTTACGCTGGGTACAGACAGCGAGTGACAAAAGAGCGAGCTGAGTGAAGAGCTTCAACGTTTTACTGAGGAGACACGACCAGCCTGAAGAAGTTTGATCGTACCCACGCTTTCACTCGCCTGCCACTGTCAGGTAATCATCACGCCCACTGTCGCTCAGCATGAGCAGACATTGGCGAACAAAGCGCAGCTATACGTTTGTTTGCCAGATGATGGTCTTTCCTTCAATATCGTGGATGCAAACTTCCATCCAGTAACTGAATCTCTTTGTTGGGATTGTTTTGAGGATCCTCACAGACTTATCTGCCCACGTTTGGTTGTTCCAACTCTTGTCTGGGGAGCACAAGTCAGATGTTTGGACCGAAGTTGTCTGAGCCGTTTCCAGGAGATTCCTTTCCATCCCACGCCCTACCAGAGTATGACATAATAGCATTGCCTAGTGGGGGCCCACTCAAAATAGGGAAGACATCTGATTGGCTACAGATACAGAAAAATGTGTTTGTGAATCGAGCAACATCAGGGGAGTCTCAAAATACCCACTCAAATGCAGTGAAATTCAAACAGTTTGTAAATGCAGTTTCAACAGTTTTATATAAACATCCAAATATGTTTTGAATTAAAAGTTAAAATCCTTTTGCATACATATATGTGTATTCTTTTTACATTCATCTAAAACAAGAAATATTCGTGTGAACATATATATAGAATATATTTGTGAATCTTATTTTTTTATATTTATATTTCTTTCTACATTTCTGTATATATTCATTATTTTTGTGTGCATGAAAAATATTTCTGTGGGAAGAGTCATTTCTATATGAATCATAAAATACATTTGTGAATCTTTCTCTGTCCATTCATTAATATTGAAACCATCCATAACCAAGTGCTACTTCCTCTGGAAGTGTGTGTTCATGACAAAAAACAACTGTTAAATTTTTTTTTTAAAAACTCCCTCTGTAAAGGCCTTAAGTCTGCGCTGCAACTGTTAACAAAAATATGATGAAACAAAAAATTGAAGGCTCAATTTTGATTCCAGCTAGGGATCTCTGTTGGGTGTCATACACCTGTTTTTCCCATGTCTGTTTTCACACTGTCAAATATTAAAGAAAGATAGCTAAGCCGCCAGGGCCATCCCACACAATGGGAGTGAACTCATTGCCTTCATACATAATTTATTGGCTATCTTGTTTGCATTTGAGTGGTAAATTTCTATCCAAATGTGATACAAATTTCAAAAAGTCAACAAATCAAAATGTGATTCAGTGTTTGCTCCCATCATGGAGATGAATGTCTGTGGTGGTTTTTAGTGGAATGGATGCCTGTAACGGTGGGTGGTAGCACACTGATGCTACATTACAATGCCGGGTAAAAAGAACAAGAAGAAGAAAGAGGAGAAAGAGGAAAAGAAAAAGAGCAGAAGAAACGAAAGCAGATCTCATTCTTTTTTTTAGAGAAAAATCGATCCATATCAGCCTTCATCAGACCTTTCATGTATTGTCATTCCAAAAAACTTGCAGCATTTCTATCCTGACATAAAAAAATGTAAATAGCTAAATATGCATCAAACAGGTGAGGGATTGTCAATGTCAAGACACAAGACGCAGAAATGTATGAAAACTCCTGTTTAGGATGGATTTCTACATTTCACATTACCACAAATACCTTTGACCAATCAGAGCAATGCACCTCTGTGTACACAATACTGTGTGCACACATATCTTCGAAAAGAAAGTCTGAAAATGAATAGTGCTGAATTCTTTTTCCCGGGGAGTTTACAAGAATGGGCAGAAGCTGCCCAGCAGAGGAGCTCAGTGAGGATGGTTCAGCCGTCTGGGACTGATCAGTGTGTCTCAGCACAGCTTCCTCCACCTTCCTCCACCTTCCTCCACCTTCACAAACCATTTCAACCCAACGCTCCTCGAAAAGGTTCAAGAAGACCTGTCTGTTAATGTGAGATAATTCCATCTAATTTCACTACGAATGAAAGCTATTCTTGGATTTATCCTGAGAGACACCCGATCAATAGATATTTTTCACTTGCTCCAGAGAAAATGTTTCAGATTATATTCCTGTTTTAAAACTCAAAGTGTCTGTGTCAAACTAAAGCAGGCGACTGGATGATTGTTGGTTTACCGTACAAGTTACAAACAGTAGCATCATCCGTGCAAGGGTCAGGGATGGAATATGAAATGACTATTGAAAGCCACAGAATGTCCTTGTTAAAAAGAATGCATTTGGTAGCCTATTCACGTTAGGTTTCAAAGATTTCTATCTGAAATGTCTTGGTTGACCTGCATAACAGTGTATTAAACTAAAATAATTAACACTGTGTCCTCATGTACAGCAGCTCTCCGCTCTGCTTAAGGCCTTCACACACTGGGGACGAATAAAACAGCATCAAAAAGCTAAATACTTGCCTGCGATTATTATATATACAGAGCTTTTATTGTGAAAGGTAAGGATGGAAGGACTGGATGTGCTGCCTTTGTCAAAGATGAAAGGAGTAATAAAGTTAGCCGTATTGGATTACAGAGCCTCTGTGTTGCTGCTTTATTAATAAAGGTGCAACTCAACCTGTTCTGCACTACCTGATTGGTTGATGCCTTTATTCGCAGAGCGAAAACTCAGGAAAAAACGAAATCATTCCAGAAAAATTTAATATGCAGCTAAATTGTGTGTTAAAGTATTTATGACAAAAATAACAGTTCAAAAAAATATCTTGTGTGATGCAAAGACAAAAAAACGCTCCCGGTGTGTAAAGGCCTTAAATTTGGTTCCTGACAAAGTGGGGAAAAGATTCTAGAGGAGAATAATAATTAAGTGTAATTATTCTTATTAAATTATATTAATTATAATTAGTAATCAGATTTTCCCACTAAATGAAACATTTGAAATTAAAGCAGAATGTTTATCACTGTACGTAAACTACACATGTGCAGACACACAAACAGGAAGTGGAGCTAACCAACACACTCTCTCCTCCCAGTCCATCGATCGTGTGTGATCGTGGTCGACAGCTCAGTTGGAATGGACTGTAAGGCACATGGCAGTCGGAGGATATTGTAACCTGTGTTTAATCTCAGATTTTCAAAAAAAGATTTTTTTACAATCCTTCTAACAGTGACTCTTGTACAACAACATAAATACTGTGCTGGAAAAAATGAATGAATTAAAAATTAAGCAGTTTCTTTTTTCCCGCAGTCTCTTTCTGTAAACATTGAAAAATGCAAATCAAGTCTCCTCAGTTCTCGACAAGACAACAACATCAAAATAACGACAACTGTTCCATCTGTAAGGCTCGGCCGCCTCACTATGCAAATAGTCTCTAATGGGCTCAGAGCAAAATTACATTATTTTTTTATGTTTCCGTTACCTTCTCTTTTCTAATCGAAGGAGTCAACAGCAGTCAGTTTTAGATCCAGTAGGTTGGAGTGGAGGTGAGGGGGGGCCGGGGGAGGGGGGGCGGGGGGGGTAAGAAGTGAGGCTGTGGCGAAGGCGGCTCCATCCATCAGAAGAGGCTGGTCAGCGTGGTCTGTGACGGGCTCCGGCACTCGTGGACGTCCATGCCGCCCGGCACCGAGGTGAGCACGGAGGTGACGGTGGGCATGGTGGGGTTGGTCAAGTCTGTCAGGGTGGTGGGGGTGCTGGAGGGGCTCATGGAGGCGTTGGAGATCTCCGAGGCCGGGCCCGACGGCGTCCCGCCCTGCAGCGTGGAGCCGTCCGATGCCTTGTCCCCCCCGGTACTCTCCTGCCGCAGCAGGTTCCTCCTGAACTTGGCCCGAGCATTTTGGAACCAGACCTGCGGGAATAAAACAACAAAATCCATCCTGTCAATGTTATGAATTATTTCTGATACCATGTTAAGCTTATAGTAGATTTTAACATTTAGCATTTAATAAAGCATTTAGCAGGGTTCTTAAAGGTTCAGGTCCCCCACAGTACACCTATCGACTTACCTATCTGGCCTTACAGTTTATGTTTTATTTGCCCAGGTTTTGAGATACATATCTCCACCATTTGTTGAGCTCAGAGAAATGAAGATTTACAGTGAAAAGATTCTGCAGTCACATGTCTTTCTAGAATAGTGTCCCTGTTGCTCTAGATAACAGGGACGGTTGCTTTGGTAGACACATACATTCCAACGATAAGTGCTCACTGCAAGGTCTGTGGATTATTAGGAATAAAGAGGACACATTTCTAAAAAGACATGTTGGTGTTAAATTATATAAACCTCATTTTTTGGTGCTGTAAGTTCCATAAACAAAATTCCACTCGCCTCCATTGTATTGTGGTGGAGGTAGCAGATATCTCAAAACGTGGACAAATAAATACGAGGTCAGTAAAAAAAAAAATGTTGTCTCATTTTGTTAAACTGACCCTTTAAACATGTACTTTTTTTAACAATACTTTGTTAACTGACCACACCTGTGCTTTTGCATATTTAAGTCCAGTCACTACAATCATTTAGACAAAGCTGCACATGCACAAGCATGCTACTACATTTACTTCCTTCCACGCATTGATCTCAGTCCATTCCCTCATAGACCAAACACTATGGAAAGATGTGTCACAGCGTACACACAGAACATTATGTCAATGAGCATCAGCACACATCAATAACACAGGTGGCACTAAGGAATGCATGATGCTCACTCTTATGGATTAACCTGCTGTACCTCAAGCATGTTTCCAGTCATCTAATAGAATGTTTGATACTGTGGTGAAATGAATGGACACCTATGGCTGCCTGAGAGGTGGGAACAACCCGTTCTCAGAGTCTCAGACTCTGAGGTAAAGATTGTTTGTTTAAATGCTTAAATAAGACATAGTTTCACGTTTCTGCAGATCACTGTTCTGTTCTGTGCAGTGTACATGTTCATTCTGTGACCACGGTCATCCCTAACCGTAAAGCTGCACCCATCCATATGTTTATATGAAATATTATTTAAATGGCTATGCATTATGGGAATTGTCACCCCACACCTGCAATTCCCCACGATAGAGTGTTTTAGCATCTTTAAGCTCATTGTTCTGGTTTTCTAGCCGGCTACTTTGCTGCTTTGGTTCACCGCTCTCATCACGGTCATTGTCAGCAAAAGAAGCATTAAAGCATTAAACACATCGCCTGTACACTCTATGTGGCAGCAGCAAAGCAGGAAGTTAGGTAATGTAGTGTAACAAGCAACAAATCAGTCAGGGTGGCTCATGCAAACACAGGACTTTCACCCAGGAGACTGCTGCTTGTGGCTCGTATAATTCCATAACCAAAACCGTACCCAGACGTATTGTGCCTAAACCTAACCAAACCGTAGAGCAGGTTAAGAAAACACTCATGGGGCATTTTTAGAGGCAATGATAAACTCTATATGAACCCCACCAGACCCACATTATCTCCATTCCCACCACACCCCACTCCTGCTATGTGCTATGTAAGGGATAATGTACAGCCGGCCCTCGCGGGGCGTCTTGAATCACCCTAAAGTGTTTATTTCACAATAATGACCGGCTCACTGTACATTATCTCTTACTTATTACACAGCTACTTACTAAGGTAATCTATAATTTGACCCATATTATTGATTTAAAAATGATTTTATTCCTTCTGCTAAAATAAATAATCCTCTCGCTGTGTATGGACATCAGAACTGTGTGCATAGCAATTACTCTACAGAAATTAACAGAGCGTAGAATGCCATCACTGACCAATCAGAATCAAGTATTCCACAAAGCCGTGCAACATTAGTTAAGAGCACACACCAGCAAGCATCTCCTCGTGTCTGGTTTAAAGTTTAACGGTTTAAAGTCTGTTTTCAGATGCTCACACTGGAGTCGATGAAAGAAGAAGCCTGAAAACACGCGGCAGGGCGCTCTGTGTGCAGACGTTATGAAAGCCTCTACTTTTTATGGCTGGTCATGGAGAACAGGACAGTGGTAGCCACGGAGAAAAGGTGATAAAAGCAGCTATGATTTCAGTCATTAGTCCCATATTTGCAAAAGGCAATGAAATTAATGGTTTCTTCCTCATTTTGCTGAGGACCCTGGGAACCCTTTCAAGAAGGCCCTGCACCCCAATTTTAGAACAAGCAGCCTGCTCCTCATTGTCCCCTGATGTTTATCTTCATTTTTGAATTACATTTTTGTTATATACTTAATCTTTGCTCTCTTTTTCAATAATAAAAAGGAGTATCTGAGATGCGGTGAGTCTGCGCTGAGCCGAGTGTTGGAGCGTGTTAGCGCTGGAATCATGACGGAGCCATGGGAACTGGGCGCTTCAGCCGGAATAACAGGCAGAAAAACTCCAACGCATCAAAGCAAAACGACTGCTTTGTTTTCTGCAAGCGTTAATTAAAGCAGCGGGATGATTTTTCTTTTTTTTTCTTCTCAGGAAAAATTTGATTCGGAAACCTTTTTGTCTCATTTTTCTTCTTCTCAGTCCCCCAGATAATTTGCTGTCGTCTTTTGTGGAAATCAAACGCTCTGCTGTGCTTTCTCTTTCTCCGCGTGTACTACAGAGCTTTTTGATTTTCATCCCTCACTCCTCATCATAACATCACATCGTCCACTGAAATAGATTGCAATTTGTTTTGTTTTTATGACTTAGAAATTCTACTGCTTTTCAATGCAGCTTTCATTTGAATTATTATTCTGTGATTGTGTTTTTATTTAAATAAGAAAAAAAAACGGTTCGAAAAAGAAAGCTAAAAAATCCATTTGGGTTTTTGTTCAGCTTTTCTTCCAAGAATTTTACTGCAATGAAAAACAGCACTATCTTGAAATAAAGCATCTGATTTGGCTTCTTTCAGGAAAACCTCACTTCATATATTGTACACTTGGAAGCAAGCTGATTTGCATTGGAAACAAGTGGAATTCCTGCACCCTCATTGGCACGTGTCTCCCTCTCCCCTGAGGAAAGGAAACCGTTGTGGTTACCTGTAAGACCCGCTTGGTGAGGCCGGTCTTCTGGGCGAGCTGCTTGAGGTCCTTGGCGTCTGGGTTGTGGTTGATGGCGAAGTAGGACTTCATGGTCCTCAGCTGGTGGTGCTTGAAGGAGGTCCGCATGCGCTTGGTCTTCTGGCTGGAGCTGTACTGTGAGTCCCGGTCCATGGACTCACCGTCGTTCTCGTTACAGCTCAGCGCTGCGAGCCAGCAGAGGACAGGAGACAAGAGCTGGTTAGACATTGTTCCGTCCTCTCGTTCCTTCTGTTCCTGACCCCATTTTAAGGTCCAAGAAATCTCATGACCCCAGTAATCAAAGAGTATTCAATCTTTAAGAGCACATACGCAGCTCCAAATGCGTCGCATAGAAATAATGTTCTGCATTTCAAACCTAGTAATTATAGTTATTAGTAATACATCTGGAACAATCTATCCATCTCCCGTGAAAATCAATAAATGTCCAAAAACTATCAAGCGACCTCACATGCTATCTGTGCGATATATTGTATGTGGAAGAAAGAAAAAAGAAAAGGTTTAGGGTTCATTTTGTATTTCATTTGTTTGCTATTATTGTACATATTGCTTTTTACCATGT
The DNA here is from genome assembly GCA_016806645.1 of Ophiodon elongatus. Lineage (NCBI taxonomy): Eukaryota > Metazoa > Chordata > Actinopteri > Perciformes > Hexagrammidae > Ophiodon > Ophiodon elongatus. The sequence goes on along the minus strand of JACSYO010000878.1, from coordinate 931,061 downwards.
TACAAATATTGTTATTTCAATCTAGATTCCCTTTCTCCATTTAAATCTATAAAATCAATCGGATCCAAGGAAGCACTGTGACCTGACAGCTGTTTCCTCCAGCTGCAGATCCTCCTCCTCTCTGCACCCGTCTGTCTGTCTGTCTGTCTGTCTGTCTGTCTGTCCCTGTCTGTCTCTCTGTCTGTCTGTCTGTCCCTGTCTGTCTCTCTGTCTGTCTGTCCCTGTCTGCCTGTCTGTTTGTCCCTGTCTGTCTGCACTCCGTCCCTGTCTGTCTGTCTGTCTGTCTGTCTGTCCCTGTCTGTCTGTCTGTCTGTCCCTGTCTGTCTGTCTGTCTGTCTGCACTCCGTCCCTGTCTGTCTGTCCCTGTCTACATGTCTTTCTATCCTGGGAGGAGGTGCTAGCCTGGCTTCAGCAAACACACACACACACACACACACACACACACACACACACACACACACACACACACACACACACACACACACACACACACATGTATGTGTCCCAGCCTGAAAATTTCTTGGCAATATTCAAAGTGTTGCTGCATGCATAACAGTTCGTGTTCAATATCAGAACGCAAATGATGAATATGAAGTGAGTGAAAACCATCAAAATAACACTTCACTTAATTAGCCCATACACACCAGGCAGAACAAATGCTGCTTTCCGGCCAAAGCATATGCTGCAGCATTAGAACAAAAAGCAGCCTGTTTGCTGCTCGTGTCCTCGTCCTCACACACACGTCTTATTCTCAGTGTTCACACCGTCTGAGAGCTGCAGGCGGCCTCAGGTCGACACACGCTCTCATGCGAGCGCTCAGGTGAAGCGTGGGTGTTGTTTCTGGCTGCAGACAGAAGAGGGCGCACTGCCTCCTCACTCTCCTCATTCTGCTTCAAAATCATTTGCTTCAGTTTCCTTACTAAACACACACAATGACAAAAAGCTTCTTCAGAGAAAGACTCTCTCTCTGAAATCAGGCTTCATTCCTTCCTTGTGGATTCATGATGAAATCTTGTGGACAGAAATACTAGTTTCTTAAAGCAAAGTCCATCACTAATAGGTGAAATCATTTCAGAGCAACCTAAATTGTATCATAAATTTAAAAAAAAGAAAAAAGTGGCAGCATTAAAATATAGAAAGTGAAGCTACCTCTTTCAAAGAAGAATCCCTTGATTCAGGTAGAAAACAAAAGGAAAGAAGTTATGTTGCATTGGGAATATAATTATTTCACCTGTTGCAACTTATTGACTGAAAAAAAAAATAGTTTGTGATCAATGTTCTTTTGTGAATAATTAGAAAGATTAATGAACTAAAGTCAAAAAACAAACGTGAGATTCCAGCCAGCGAATTCTGCTCCAGTGGATAACTCATCACGTCACATTGATCTCTGTACACACCCAGTCTGACCCAGTCCCAATGCAAAGGGCTCCAGTGTGTGTGTGTGTGTGTGTGTGTGTGTCAATGTCTATGGAGTCTGACAAGTGGAAGAGGGCCAAAGCAAAAGCCAGAACATCAAAACACTTTTAATACCAGATTGACTAAACTGAAACATGACTAGAAACCAGCAACAATGAACAGATTCTTTTTAAGTTCATCATTTAGAAAAGTCCTGACTCCATGCATGGTTAAGACTGCTGCAGCTCATTGACCTCATGGAATCCTATGAAGCTGTATGCATAGTTCAATTTATAGAAATGTTACATGGCCAGGATGTATTTGTGTTCTTGTGTTTTCTCTCTCATTTGACAGTTGGCCTCGGACACTTGCCTCCCTCAGAGGGCCGCGTGGTTTGTCCTGCCTGGCCTCACTTGGCCTGCATGCTGTTCTCTTTGTGTGTGAGTGGCTACTGCAGGCTTATTCATGCACAATGTTTGGCCTCAACGTGAACATGCTGCTGTTGTCTCTGACAGAAATGGTTAGGTCAATGGAAACTATACATATTATTATGGTGTGGAAGATCCTGCTGACACAAATAAGCCAAAGCACCAAGTCATGAATCAGAATCATAAACAACTAACTTCAACGGGAAGCTTCTCGGAACTTTAAAGACAAATGTTGCTATAAACTCAATATTTAGCACAATACAACACACACACACACACACATATATATATTATATATTATATATATATATATATATATATAATATATATATATATATATATATATATATATATATATATATATATATATATATATATATACACACACACACACACACCATAGGGCATTTAAAACTAAGGCCGTAGTTATTGTGGTAAAGTTATGATAAAGTAATTATAAACTATATAAATATTATTTATAAAACCACAGAGAGTAAAATCTGAGGAAGTTATGATAAAGTTACCACCGAGGAGAGCACACACACACACACACACACACACACACACACACACACACACACACAGACACAGACACAGACAGACAGACAGACAGACAGACACACACACACACACACACACACACACACACACACACTATGAGCCCCTATAGGAATGTTCAAAGCTGTTTGATTAATGAACGCTGTCGCTCTTAATCACTTGGTATCCACGCTGTGGCTGTTCAATAAAACATTTACTTTACAATATGGCTGCGATGTTCTTTTCATGTTTCTTTTTTTCGTTCTAGGTTTTGGACCGTGAATGATGGTCCAGCACCACAACGCGCTCCAACAACACCTACGCTCCCCGGCGGGCCGCAGCGCGCGGCTCGTCCTCGTGACGCCTTCTTACCTGCGTTATAAGCAGCCAGCTCTGCGCCCGGCCCGGGGCTTTTCCTCTTCCTGGGCCGGCCTTTCTGCACTGTCCCCACGCCGTTGAAGTAGGATAGTCCGAGCGTGTTGGCCGGGCCCAGGCCTTTGTGCGGGACCACGTCCGCGTGGTTAAAATGAGTCTGATATTCTCCCTGGATGAGAGTCTCAAAGTGCAGCCGACAGTACACCAGACTGTCCTTCATGCCGAAGTGGTCCCCGGTGGTGAGCATCTTGCTGCAGGAGGTGCACGTGAAGCAGTTGAGGTGGTAGACCAGGTCTCGGGCCCGCATCACCATCTCCGAGGCTGAGATCCCGAGGTGGCACCGAGCGCATCTCTGCACCGAAAATCTTCTGCGGACAACACAGAAACCTCATCAGCGGCTGGACCCGGAGCCCTGCAGGCGGCCGCTGGGCCCGGTGTGGGGCCCGGTGTGGGGCCCGGTTCGGGGCCCGGTGGGGCCCGGTGCGTGGCCCGGTGCGGGCTTCTCTCTGACATGTTACGCTCTCAAACACAGTGAGGCTCTCTGAAACTTTTCTTGCGCAATAATGATGCGAATTCAAGTCCAACCTTAAAGTTGGACAAACAGTCTGCATCAATTCGGCAACATAGCAATTTAATGAAATATGAATTTTAGCCAGATATTGTTAGTTTAAACAATCCCATTTCTTTTTTTCTTTCTTTCCGTCAACGTGTGAGAGAAACACGTAGATTATATTACAACGATTTGGATTAAATATAGATTGGGAATTATGGCACTAAATATCAGCTGTCATCTGTGCAAAAATATTTTACAAACCGAATTTACCAGGATTGAAGCTGTGAGAAAGACATGATGTATAATTCGAGTTTTGTTTTGTTTTTCTTAAATGAAACTGATTTTTAGAACCAAATCCAGGAAAAAAATATTTAATTGAGGTAATTTTGCATTGACATTATTTTAAAACATTGCATGCCCGGTCATTTGCGGTGTAACTTTAACTTTAACTTTAGTGACAGACATTTAGCTGTGTGAATGCTGAACCCCGTGCTGTGGCCCCGGGCCCCGGGGCCCCGGGCCCTGGTCGCCCTCCTACCTGTAGTAGTCCTCTTTGCAGTAGATGCTGCCGTCCTTGCTGAAGCAGGTGAGCTCTGACTCCAGGTTGAGTTTACACTCGCAGCACTTGAGGCAGCGCATGTGCCACTGCTTGTCCACTGCCAGCAGGTAGTAGCGGTCCGCGATCTTCCTGCCGCAGCCCGCGCACAGGGCCACGCGCTCGCCGGTCAGACACGGCATGGACTGCAGCGACACGGGGAGAGCACGAGGACAGCGTCAGGGACATGGGGTCGGAGAAATACACGTGCAACCATTCTAGGACATCCTGAGAGCCTAACGTCAAGACATGCTGCCGTGGCTCCATCAATAACAACAACAACAACAGCAATAATAACAATAATAATTCGAATTAGAATAATTCTAATTATTTAGTATAAAGTCCGAGCAAGTATACAGGACCAGTTTATGCGCTATAGAATATTACAGAGAACCATCGGTTACAGCCACAGCCATCACATATGGGAGGATTTTTAGAAATATTATAAAGACATATTGTTGAAGTTTAAAACTGTATTTTCGTCGAAACAACCTCGATAATACTAGACATCAGCTTTATAATAATGTTAAAATGCAATCTAGTAAGAAAAGGACAACGCAAACTCCCCTCCAACAGTGTAAGGAATTAAAAACACAGCCACGATGAGGCCATTGTCATATTTCTGATGAAAGAAAATAAAAAGACCTTCTGAAGTCATTTAACATCTTAAGAACCATTTACACGCTGTGTATGGGCTTATGGAATTATTTTTATTTTATCAATGCTATTTGTGCTCTACATTTCTCTTGAAAATAATAACAATGTCAATTAAAGGTGCCATAACACACAGGTTTATGACAGGGGACTGTCGTTTCATGTTATTTTTGAAAGGCCTGCAAAATAGACTCACAGGTGAACGCACACGCGCGCGCCCTCCACGAATAATTTGCAACAGAAGATGGAAGCTGAATTGAAAATATGATTATTTCTCCATCTCCTCTTGTTTCTCTCTCTCTCATATTCATTTAAGAATAATTATTGAACTTTCTAATTGTTAGATGTGTGCATTTAAATTTAATTTTAACAAAAAAAATAAATAGAATAATAATCTTGTGCTACTTTTCGTTTTATTTTTTATTTAAAAAAAAAACTTCCTACCGGTCTGTTAAAAATATATGTATTTGTACTTTGTGTGCCGTAGAATATGCGCCGTATTATTCATGTTTAATGTGTGTTTTGAACGCACCACGAAGGCACAATTAAATAAACGAATTGCTGAGTTTAAAAAAATATTTTTTTTTCTTTATGAATAATTGTGTAGCTTTTTCAGCTCTGGCTCCAGTAGCTTCTCTGGGACTAAAATAAGTTTATCTGAAACAGTGGCAGTAAATACATCCCAGTGTTCAGGCCTGCTGGAGGAAGTTTGAGAGGCGGAGAGCAACTCAAACATAAGCGGGGCTTTTTGTTGTTGTCGTCCAGCGTGGATCGAAAGTAAGAAGCAGAGCAGTGAACGAGAAGGCTCGGAGCGGGGAGCGTGCCGCCGCTGTCACATGTCTCCCGGCTGCCATGCTGCCATGTGCCGCGCTCCCGAGCCGAGAGGGCCGAATGAAAGTCTCCTACCGTCTCGGACTCCCCCATATCGATGGCCGAGCTGATGGCTGCTGACTCGCTCTTTCCTCTCCGGTCCATTTCTTCCACCACACCGTGCACGTCGCCTCCAGGGAGGCCATGGAAAAGCATCGTTGCCGCAGAGGGGAGGATATTATAACTGTTCTCTTCGGATCTGCAAGCCAAGATGTCCATCAGGCAAAAATCTGCGCAATAACGCCACTCAAAATTCTTGCTTTTTTAAAAGGTTTTCCTTTCTTGGCGTGACAAGTGAGAAATCCAGATTAGGGAGGAAAAAATATGAGAGAAAAATTGGACACGTGTTCTCCACACTACGTCTCATCTGCCAATGGAAACCGTCATCCGAATCTCTGCAGCTCTCATTATTAATAAGCTATGATTAATTCATAAATAAGCGCACAGATTTCGTTTCACTGACTGGAATCGATTTGATCTCAGGTATGATGTTATTTATTTCTCACTACCAATTGCTCTTTCTATATTTTCCTTTCTATTTACGATGAATAAACATACCAACTATGGAAGCCCCGCTGCATGGGTATCACCTCGCCTGCTCCTCGCCGGGAGTAATATTTCAGGATTTCGTCAGTCTGCGAGGCATTGGCAAATGTCTTCCTTATTCTGCAGAAGAATAAGTGAGTCTGTATAAGTGGCACTGCCAAAGCCGGCAGCAGTCTCCTAACGCATCACACAGTCAGAAAGAACCAAAAAGATAGGTCCCAAAAAGCTGACAGTCTTCCTCGCCTCCTCCAGGCTCAACAGTCCGAGTTGATGCTGCAGCAGCTGATTTATGTCGCTCACACTACTTTTGCTTTCAGAGAAAAATAGAAAACACAGCGCGCAGCTTTCCTTTATAAATCCCACCGGGCGTCTGGGAGACGCGCTTTTCCTGTACAGTAGTCTGTTTGGTGAATGTTTTGTCTTTTGCCAAGAAGGCTGTATACATGTGCGTAACAGCAGAGGAGGAGGAGTTGGCTTTACGTTGACTGATGATAGGCGAGTGTTTGCTGGCCCCCCAAAACCGTTCCTCCTTCTCAGGTCCCGGTTGGACTCTCCGCTCCTTATCAACGGGGCCCTGTTGCGTCACGACGCACCATTTATGTTCATTGGCTACTCCGCCGCCTCCGAACTGTTTGGCTCTACTTCTACCGACCGGTCTGAAAAAGCCTCCGTAACGCACCGACCACCGGCCAACCGTACCGGTCTGTCCGGAGCTGCAGTTAGAAAGGTCAGTTATACGGAAGGAGAGAAGAGTCGGGGCAGGACAGAGTCGGTCCTGGAGCTGCTGGAGCTGCTGTTGGAGCTGTTGGAGCTGTTGGAGCTGTTGGAGCTGTTGGAGCTGCTGGAGCTGTTGGAGCTGTTGGAGCTGTCGGTGTGTCTGAGCGCGCTGAGGGGGTCCGCCGGGACCTCTACTCGTGTGACGCAGAGCCAGGGTTCCACACAGCCCGCACTGTTGCTGCTCACAGCCCCTCCACGGCACCGAGGGCTCTGCACACGACCTGCAGGGCTGAGCTCCACGAAGCCCCTCAAATCAGCCATCAAATGAAGTCACTTCTGAACCCCATCTTTTTATTATTTTTGTTTTATTTGTTCAAAAACGACAAACAATAACACCACAGAAGACAGCCAATGAAAACACCACTTCTCCCCCTGACACCTTATTGTTAATGCAGCTTCTCCATAAGTGTATCACAACTTTGACTCACTCCTGTCAGTTCACATTTGACCTATATTTAATATCTGAAAGGTAAACCGGGCTAATTTGAGGCGAACTGGTTTATTTTGCTAAAAAGAAAAGAAAAAAAGAATGCGTGCCAGGATCGAAAGGCAAGGCCCTTCAAATGTCTTCAGCACGCGCTCCAGATTTAAATCAAACCAAGGAGAGACACGACCAAGCTCCAGAAATGAGGGAGCTGGTTGTATCGATATAGTGAGTTGAAACACTTCATTAGTGGGATTGTTCTACTTCCTGTTGACGCGTCACAGCGGCCTCATTGATCCTGTTTGTGTTTGTCCCACAGAGCTTCCTCTGATGTCATCCGGAGCGGCGGCTCCGCGAGAAGGTTCAGCGGCGCGAGGCTGCTGAACTGATCCCGGACCCGCTCGTTCTAATTAGCTCTCTGCTCTTAATTGGGAGGGGAAAGTGGACCTCGTCATCAGAGAGCGGACGTGTCTGAGGACCGGAGGAAAGGTTTGATCTCACACAAGAGAAGGCGGTTACAGCGGCGCGGGAGAAATGACACGTTATCACATCAGCGCTTTTGTTGTTGGAGACTCAAGTCAATTCCAATAGTTAGTGACACGATTAAAAGTCAACCTCAATGTATGTAAGATTAATGTCTGAGCTGCGGATCCATGCACTTAAATAATATGGGAATGTTTTTCTTTGATATTTATAATTCTTTTTCTTTTCCTCGTTTCTTTCAAAAAATACCTGTCCTGCCCCCTCACGCGCATAACAGCTCGCGTTTAGGCTATTGTGAAGTTTTATAGCACAAATATGATGTTAAGCTCCTAAATCCTTATGCAAATCAGCTCCTCTGTAATACCCTTAATTGAATACATGCATATTTATCATCTGCGTTTTCTATCTGCTATAAGGCGGCTTTATACATTAAACATAGCGGCAGCGGGCATGTCTGCGGGCGTGTATGAAATATGATATTAGCTGGTAGTGTAAGATTAAGGAAAAAAAATAATCAGTTTGTATGTATTTGTTTCAGAAGAGCCCAGACTGGCTTGTTCCTCTGATTTGATTTAAGTCGCTTCTTAGTATGAAGAAGAAGAAGAACACGTTTACCCAGAATTTAGATATGATTTATGCAAATGTAGGCCGAGGTCTGGTCTATATGTTGGAATATTCTCACAGTATTCAGAGCAGAGGAGGAGAAAACTCACAATATGATAATTAATAACAGTATCAAGCGTGTAAAGGCAGAGCTGCGCTGGTTAAAATAGTCCAATATTTATGCTACATTTATATGAAAAGGTAAAACTGAATTAATTACAGCTCAACACATCCTTCTCTCTCTCTCTCTCTCTCTCTCTCTCTCTCTCTCTCTCTCTCTCTCTCTCTCTCTCTCTCTCTCATAAGGGCAGTACATCTTCAGTGCTAGAAGATAAAAAGATGCAAGACAGAATCACCATCACCAATAGTCATCATTTATGCTTTATACATAAATATAAATATTCCACTCACATGACATACAGTGCATTATAAAAAGGTTTCCAACTTAAACCAGTTGAGTAACTCTAAATAAAACTCTTCACATACTCTGCTGCGCTTCACAGATTTCAAATTGAAACAAAATATTCCAGATCCATTCTCTGCAGAGGGCCAGGATTATTTGAAAGCAAATACTAATGATGAAATTAGCAGCAAGGACAGGCCTTTATGAGCTCATCCTCAAGCACATTATTCTGAACTATATTTTGTCACCGCTGAAGTTGTAACTTGTGTCTCTGAGGTTCGGCTGAAACAATTAAAATAAGTGGTCTGAATTAGGTGTCAGTATTTCATTGTGTAATGCTGAAGGTTCATATTAGCTCTGGACAATATGATGGTGAACAAATACATGTCTCCACTGTCAGAGGTGGCATCACTGATGTCACTGTTTTATGGCAATATTGGATTTGTTTTAGTTTTTTGATGAAACATGAACACAATGGCGTATCTTCATTTGACAGGCGTTTATTAATTTGCTGCCATAAACAGACATTTCTGTTTGACAAGACACCAAAAATAAAATCACGAAATTGTTTTAATTATTTTGTCTATTTCTTTTTCATTTGATTAAGTGCATTTAAAAATAGAAACAGCATTAAGACTCCATGTCGGGAGTCTTAATGCTGTTTCTATTTTTAAATTGTTGAAAGTCAACTCCCTTCAATTTGATGAAACCCACAAATTCTTATTAAAGGCACGAAGAACATGACCTCCGTGTCCTCAACAGGAGCTCCAACAACAATACGACATGACATGTAGAATTTCAAGTAATAAGTTAACTTTTAAGTCCATATTTTTTGATTATTGAAAAAAACACAAGTTTGCCCACTTCAATGTCGAAAATATCTTTAAAGACTGCGGACAGTTTCAGGACCCTGAGACTGTCTGAAAGAGAAATACACCGCTCACAAAACATGTGATATTTCACACAAGTATCAGAATATGAATTATTGGAGAGTTGTTGTTTAATAGCAACAACAACAAGTTTAGAATGCACTAACCCTAATAACCAACCAACAGTGTGAGAGGCTAACTGAAATACTTTGTTGAAAGCATATGCCCTTGTTGGTGTGTGTGTGTGTGTGTGTGTGTGTGTGTGTGTGTGTGTGTGTGTGTGTGTGTGTTAGGGGGTGTTGCTGCGTGTCGACGACTAAAATGCTGATGCAGCTCTACTGATTACTCCCGTCCCGTAATGATTTCCAAATGGGGCAGCCATCAATAAGACAAATCTGCATTTCTCAGAAAAACATCACCCTCGTCAGACTCCTGGCATCTTTTTGATCTCTCCCCGTTTTTTAATTGTATTCTGCATAAAGGTAGAGGGGAGGCATTGGGTGCGTGGCTTTAATGGGATGCTGCTGTGGAAGTGGGGAGTGGGGTTACGCGCTCTCTGAGGAGAGCTCGGCTGTAATTAAGAAAGGGAACAAAGCAGAGGAGACTAAAAACACATGAAAGGGAGGAAGCGGATCACCTAATCACTGTACGTGCACCATCCACGCCGTCGCCTGTGTCCACACACACACACACACACACACACACACACACATGTTTAATGAGAGGAAGAATCACACATGATATGAACACACAGCCGTTCAGACAGCACACCTGAGCCTCTCAGATGTCAGTCTCCTCCATGTAGCATGTTTTCTTATGGGAGTACACTGTGTTCTGTAAATCAGATATAATGCAACCATCACATTCATTCTCATCTCAACAAATGACATTTTAAACTCTCTATGCCAGTGGTTCACAACCTGAGGCTCGGGACCCCTTCGAGGGTCATGAGACAAATCTATCGATCTATTAATAAAATAACTCAATCAGCTTTTTCCAGGGCTTTCAAACACATCTCAGTCTTCCTCTGGAGTTGTTGTTCTCTGATCAGAGAACATGTTTATCTCCACCAGCCCTTCTTTTAGGTTTTGTGCATCTGTCAGCCAAGCAATATCTTTAGAAGGTAAGAGCATTTTATCAACCTCCAAAACAAAACCTATATGATGTAAAATCCCCAACCCTCTGCCTTTACCATAAATACATATTAGATATGACATTTTCTCTTCACTTCTATTTCACAAAATTGGTGCAAAGTTCCTGAGTTTGAATCCACGCTCGCTGAGCAGTTTGGGTTCCTAAGGAGACCTCCAAGCTCCTTCATCCATTCCCTTCCGCGTTGAGACGCCCGCGGTGACATCCCTTTCTGGGTCACAAAGGAAAGAAGGAGGCTAGGGAAGGAAATGAGCAATTTCAAATAAGTGAACAAATAGTTGAAAACTCAAACTCCACTAAGTGAAGGCAGAAGATGTCACCTTGTCATAGTGTCTGATTGACAGGTGATCTCCAGGAAATGCTGTGAATAAACACCAATGACTGAAAGGATCCAAAA